>JARKIA010000184.1:0-350979 GCA_029289565.1 Mycena galericulata
GTCTGTGGTGTTCCTAATGAGTACAAATTCTGCGATGGATGAGTCGTACTTACTGTCCGATGCACGTGGAGAAGAGTAGCCAACTCGCTGTTGACCCGGGAAAGCTTCTCGGCCTGGTTCTTGTAGCCTTCGTTCAGGAGTTGAAATTGGCGGAGAGTCTGGCAAACAGTCAGTGAGGAAAGGGAATGTTGGAGGATATCGCACTTCTTCCCTCGACTTCTCCTGCGATCCGAATTAACGAGGAATCATAGAGAGTAGCGAGTTAAACTTACGGCGTTGGACGCGGCGTCCGTGCTTTGCTTAACATGGGCCTCAAGCTCGCCACATCTCTGAAAAGGGTGAGGCTGCTGATTGGAGTAAGGAATTATAGAGACACCGCGCTCAAAACGCCGGCTTGCGCTCGTTCCTCCTCGTACTTCTTTTCGACTTCGGCACACGTATCGCGCTCGGACTTGACCGCAGCTCGAAGATCCTGGTGAAATTTCAGGTCAGGAGGAATGCGAGAGGGGGCAAACGTACCACATCGAAAACCTCCTTGATTCGGAGAGTGCGTTGGAGACACTTCCATCTCCTTCCGTATCGACTCGATCTCGATAGAGTTTTAAAAGAATCGTATTACCGGCCGCTTTGGAATCCTCGCGTGCGACGTTCATTAACGTGATGCGGGGAACGGGACGTTAAGCAAGACTCACCAATTCCATGCGCTCCTTTTGACCTTGATGCTATCTTGGAGCGATGATATTTTAGTCGAGAAAGTCGAATTTGCGGACTCGAGTTCCCCAATGCGGGGTCGCGGCATTAAAATCCTGCGGACTGTAAGCTCACCTCACAAGAGCGAACCGGCGGGGCGACTGACTAAATCAATCCGTTCCTTCTTGATCTTCACCGCGTTCCGCAGGGACTCGTTCTGGTCCTGCAAAGAATCATTCGCAGCCTTCAGCTGGTTGATGCGCTTGGGGGAGGGAATCGGAATCTTCCGGAGGGTCGTGTTCTCCTGGCGCTGTTTCCAGTATATGACTGCATGAACCGACTCAAAAAAAAAAAAAAACACGACGGACCGTTTGCTGAAGTTCCCGCTCGAGCTCAGCGATATGGTCGCGGGCTGCTCGAAAATCCGCGAATATTTCTCGAAGTTGGACAATCACCTCTTGCGTTTCCATTGGGAGTCCGGCCGATTCGAAGGTGAGAGAGAGAAAGCAAAGGACCGCGGAGCAAATCCAGGCCCCTGACGACGCACGGAGATGAAGCTAAATCTAGACCATGTTTCCATCAAATGTACATGTAAAAGCTGTGGGTGGGCTTCGGTTGATGGTGAGAAGTCTTATGTCCTGCGTTGGATGTCCGATACCCTTTATTGGAGTAGAGGGTGTGGAGGGAAGCGACAAGTTACGGCAGATTTCTCATGATCGGTCTCTCTTTATGCAGTGTCTCAGATTACAACGTGCAGCACTCGCTCACAAATGATTGGCAGCGTCCAAAGTTTAGCCCATCGACAAAAGGCTCACTTCTCCGGACCCAAATTCCGAGCGTCGCTCCAAAAATGCCGACTAATTATCTAAGAACAGACATCATACCAACGCGGGATGAGTATATTAATATTTTCCTTGACCTTTCAGATGACGTGACTGAAATAGTAGTGGTGTACATTCAGAGATCGCGAGCTACAATTTCAGTGAATCAACCGATATTGGGCAAGGAATGAGGAACCAACATGGTTGGACTCGGAGGTCGGAGGAGACCACAGCCAAGTCCGACTGAAACCGAATCCAGACACCAAATCCCTGGTACCAAGGGTCGAGGGTCGAGGGTCGGATATTGAATGATGGAACGAAAAAAATGTCCGTTAAACTTTTCAGCTTCTCACGGTTCGGCAACGCGAAGTTAGCCCTACCGGGATGTTAAATCCTTGCCGCCCCGTGGGCGGCGTTTCCGCGGGCATCGATCACCATGTCGATGTCGGAGTTTTCGGACTGCAGGCACGACGTTCATCCGTCCAATGATTTTATCTTGAGATGCTGATTCTTTTAGAAACTGGACAATGCGATAGGTACCAGCATCGATTGAGCGGGTATCGAAAAAAAAATAGTAGAAGAAATGTCTGTCAGCAGGTAGGAGGTGTGAGCTTGTGCGTCAGTGACGAATTTATTCCGACTCAAAAGACGGGTACCTTTCGCTGGCTCCTCATCAACCTCGTAGTCCCCCTTTTTACGCCACCCCGAGATCTACAACAAGAATCACCGAATAGCTTCCACAAAGGAAGGTAAGACGTACCATTCCCCCACCAGCGCGAAGTCCGTCTTCTTGAGTTCCTCAAGCGCCGCCTGCGCCACGTTCCCCATTTGAAATAGCACTCGCTTCATCGACGCTACACTCCCCGTTGGCGCGTTATACCGCCACTTGTCCGTCCCAGTCCCCCCCGCCTCCATCTCCGACTCGATCCCCATCCCCGACAAACCGCGCTCGTCCTGCTCCACGTCACGTCCACTTCCAATGCGTCCGCGACGAGTCATATTGCACGGCTACGGACAAACGCGCAACGACCCCGTGCGTCACCTGCTCGCACCGTATGTAATGACGAGACGTAACGAGCCGGCTGAAGAGCGTCGACTCGGCGTGCGCGTCGCGCGGAGAACAAGTGCTACACGAAGCAATGATCGTCAGCACAGGATATGAGAAAGGCGCAGAGAAACGTACTGGCCGTTGATCAGTTACTTGACGCACACGGCCCTCCCTCCGCCCACATTCACCACTCGTCCGTCCCGATCCCCAATCCCCATCACCGCCTCCATCCCCACCTCGATCTCCATCCCCGTCAACCGCGCTCGGGCTCGGGCCAGGAATTGGCGGTGCGCACGGGTAAACATAGACCGCGCGGCTGCAGACAAACGCGCGACGACCCCGTGTGTCGCCTGCTCGCGCGGTAATGTCGAGAATCGATGAAAGTCCCGATAAAAGGCGTCGACTCGGCGTGCGCGTCGTGCGGAGAACAAGTGCTACACGAAGCAATGATCGTCAGCACAGGATATGAGAAAGGCGCAGAGAAACGTACTGGCCGTTGATCAGTTACTTGACGCACACGGCCCTCCCTCCGCCCACATTCACCACTCGTCCGTCCCGATCCCCAATCCCCATCACCGCCTCCATCCCCACCTCGATCTCCATCCCCGTCAACCGCGCTCGGGCTCGGGCCCAGGAATTGGCGGTGCGCACGGGTAAACATAGACCGCGCGGCTGCAGACAAACGCGCGACGACCCCGTGTGTCGCCTGCTCGCGCGGTAATGTCGAGAATCGATGAAAGTCCCGATAAAAGGCGTCGACTCGGCGTGCGCGTCGCGCGGAGAAGTCCTACACGAATCAATGCCCATTGGCGCAGGACATAAAAGATGCAGCGGGCAACGTACTTGCCGTTGATCAGTTACTTGACGCACACGGCCCTCCCTCCGCCCACGTTCGCCAGTTATCCGCCCGGGCCCCCGGACCCCATCCCCGCCTCCATCCCCCACTCGATCCCCATCCCCGTAAACCGCGCTCGGGCTCGGGCCCAGGAATTGGCGGTGCGCACGGGTAAACATAGACCGCGCGGCTGCAGACAAACGCGCGATGACCCCCGCGCCGCCTGCTCGCGCGGTCATGTCGAGAATCGACGAAAGTCCCGATAAAAGGCGTCGACTCGACGTTCGTGTCGCGCCAAAAGGAAGACTAAACGCAAAATCAGAACAGGTTATGAAAAAGATGCAGCGGGCAACGTACTTGGTGGAAATCGGATACCACGCCCACGCCCACGCCACTCCCTCACCGCGTTCGCCAGTTATCCGCCCGGGCCCCGTCCCCATCTCGTACTCGATCCCCATCCCCGTAAACCGCGCCTCCGCGTCCACCCCCGATGCGTCCGCGACAACTCAGCGATATCTATCCGTGACAGCTCCCTCGACACTGGGAAGCGAATCGCTGACGACGCACTGCGGAGTGGTTTCTCGGGGTGGGTGCCACACGCAGTCGAGGCCACGGACGCGGCGCGGATGCCCGCAATCTAGAGGGAATACACATCCGCAACTTAGATAGACGATGAGTTCGTGTATCAAGTCTCTCGCGGCACAAACATACATACTGAAAAAAAGCGACTATCTCCGTCGACCGCGACTTCTCGCGAAAGATCCTTGCACAGCGCGATTCGACCGCGGCGCGGCGGGTACGCGTGCCGGCTCGGCAGTCGCTAACGCGAGCGATACGTACACTTCCCGTCTACGAAAAACGCTTGGATCAGGAGGAAAGCCGGAAATAATGTAAGGAACGACGACATACCCGTATCCGCCCGCGCGAGGTCCCCCACGAGATGCACACGCGAAGTGGCCCGCTGAAGGGCGTCGACTCGAGGTGCGCGTCCCGCGGAGAATAAGTGCTACACGAAGCAATGATCGTCAGCAAGCACAGGATAGAGAACGAACGACGTACGTGGTAGAAATCGGATCCCACACGCCCCTTCGCCGGCGTTCACTACTTGTACGCCCCAGTAGTCCCGGGTCCATATCCCTCGTGAGTGCGACGACGCCGCGGCCGACGCGCGATACGCGTATCTCAGCACTTGGTTGCCGACTGCGTCTGAGAATCTAGCCATGTTGCTGCGCGTAGAATTATGAGTTCGTGTAGCGATAGACTCTCGATGACAAACGCACTGGAAAGGGATGTAGAGGGCAGGGAGTCGATCGCTACGCACGCCCCCGTTTGGGTGTCTCGCGCAGGACGTGTAAAGAAGCGTAACGCGCGGATGAGGTATCGTGAAAAAGCTGGGCGCTCAACGCGGGAGATACGCGAACAATACGCACGCCCTACGAAAACACTAGGATCAAAGGACAGGGAATAATGTAAGGTCGACATACATTTGTCAGGAGGTCCCCCTCCAATCCGCCCCCCTCGCAGAGCAAAAGTAGCGATCCAAAAAGTGGCGATCCAAAAGTCGGACCAGATTTCGGGTAAAGAGCCATCCAACGCCAGAGACAACGCGCCGACGAGATAGCGTAAAAAGGCCAAAAAGGCCGCGCTGCGGAAGCATTGGCAAGTTCGTTGCGACGAGATGGAGGTTAGGGCGAGGATGTCGATGATGACATAACCTCGGAGATCGGAGCAATTCGGCCCGATGTCGGATTCTCTGTCTCTTGCCGCCCACTCTCTTAATATCTATCTATCCTCGGAGTCCTTTCCCTATATGAAGACGCTTCTGTGGTCACTATGTCCTGATCCAGCTACCGCTACTATACCCTAGAATTTTTTGCTCTGCAAAAATCCGGAGGAAAGGCAGCGCCAGCGGCTGCACGTCGAGTCCTCGATTCAAGCGCGATCTCTACGTTTAGCCTGTCCCTCTGTTATAACGGCCTGAAAATGATAGCCTCAGACCTGCTGCTTGGTATCTAACACTCTGTGGCTCAAGTTTTCGGTTTCTATTCGGTGAACTCGGGACTCGGCGCAATCCACAGACACTTCATGATCCATCCATTCACATACTGTACGGAACGTCGGCGCCGGTGAGAGTATTAGTGATGCATCTCGAATGCACGAGTCTCTGTGGCGTCTTCTTCGCCGTGTGCATTCTCCGAGCGAACTAAATATCTGTCTCACGATTGATCTAGACACCGCCGTCTGTACCTTATTTCAGTCACCGAGTCCTCCGGCTTGCTACGCCGTCAACTATACGTGCATCCGTCCCGATTTTGTTCATCTCCCATGCTCATTCCCGTGTTTTCGAAGAGCGCACTTCCGTTCTTCCCTCCTCTCACCGTCACAAAGTACGTGCGTCAGAGTCAACTCGACCCCACCGTGACCCAGCCGTTCTTTCACCCGCCGGTCAACCAGTAATCTCATCCATGGCAACACTCTGTGGCACAGACTTTTTGGTTTTTTATTCAGTGGACTCGGGACCCACTTCACAGTCCATCCATTTGCCTACTGCGCGGAACGTTGGCGCCGCTGGGAGAACTCGTGTTTCACCTCGAATCCGTCTCGACGACTCTCTGTGCGCGTCATCTCGGCCATATTCGTTCTCCAAGCAAACTGAATATCCGTCTCAAGGTAGATCTAACCGGCTCGTAGTCCCGCTGTCTGCTGCTTATTTCACTCACCGAATGCATCCGTCCCGATTGATTTTATTCACATCATATGCCGTACTGATCTCCACTTGTCCGCTCGCTCTTCGCGTTCTTCCATCCTCCAGTTACATACTCTCCCATCGTCTCTTCTCTCCATTGCACGTGTGAGATTCATCTCGACACCACCCAGCCATTCTTTCACCGCCGTTCAGCCAGCAACCTCATTTCTCAAGTACCAACCCGCGTCCATCCCAGCGTTAAAACTCCTTTACCTACCCTCGCTCCCTCGCACTTGCCACTGATACCCGTCCCCTCGGTGTGTACCCATCCTAACGTGACCTCCGTACGCCTTTGCACTAATCCCAAACTATCTAGATTAATACAGAGGGATGCTGAACTGGCACTCTTCGTCCTTCGGGTTCTCGAACTCTTTTGAATTTCGGTTCAGAACTCAACGCCCTGTCTCCCCCAAAATACCCGATGCCGCTGCTGTACGCCGCACAAATTAAACTACTTCCTCCTGCCAGAAATTCGACCTCAACTCTGAATCGCGACCTCTCGCTCCGCAGACGCAACGAGTATATACATGCGTTGAAGATCCACTGATCTACTGTATCTGACGTGCTCAACATCGTATCCGAGGCAATCCCAGCGGCGCGTAGCGTGCACCCGCAAGTTCCCAAACCCAAACCCAAACTCCCCCGGGCCTTTGGATGGAATCCGCGCGGGAGGCGGGAGCTGTTCGTTCGACTTGAACCTCAGCTATATTCTTCTGCCGTTTGTTTTGAACTCGAACTGTATAAACTCGCTCCAAACGCAGTCTAGTCTTCGTCTCACCTGTATGTATTCATGCAGGAACTTCTCTTCTCTTCTCCTCGTATCTAGATCTGTCCGTCCAACTCGGGTGTCGACGGCCTCGAAACCTTTCGCTCTGGTAGCAGAAGCGCACTCACGGCTATTTGCCTTCCCCTAAGTAACGGCCTGCACGCAACAACCTAGTCTTATCTATCCGACCGACGCGCTGCAAACCCAATTTGGCCGTTCCCGTCGACGCGGCTTGTAGAAAATGAAACGACGGTGCGGATATTCCTTTCCTTCGGCTCATCTATTTGGATACTGAAGAGAGGACGAGGGAAAGCCATCGGAGCTCTGGGTAATCAATCCTGGATGGACGGGCAAAAAATCTTTTCAAATACATGAGCAAGGCAGAGACGTACGTTTTACACTTTCCATGAGCTCCATTAATCCCATTGAGTTGGCTTCACCCACCCGGACTAACTGGTAACGCAGCAAAGTTGAATAAATATCCAGTCGACTCGGCAAGTTCGTTGTGTGATGTCGATATGATGACATCAGCTCGGAGGCTGAGATCGGACAAACTCGGCCCGATGTGATTCTGCCTCTTGCCGCCCACTGCTCTTGCGCTATTAATCCTCAAAGCCGTTTCCTCTGCATGAAAACTCTCTGGTTTTCTTTCTCGATCATATATCTCCACAATCTTTTGCTCTGCAGGAATCTGGAAGGCACGAACGGCTGCTGCACATCAAGTCCTCGCTTCAGGCGCGATCTATTCTACGAGGCGTGGATTCTTCGGATCTAATGGCCTGCAAACGATAACCTTGGATCTATCACTAGGTTTCTAATGCGCGTTATTTTTCCGTTTCTGTTGGTGGAGTCTGGAGTCAGCACAATCCACGGGCATTTAACGATCCATTCATTCGGATACTATGCGGAACGGCGCCGGTGAGCGAACTGGTGTTTCAGCTAGAATGCATCTCGACGACTCTCTGGCCTAGTCTTCTCGGCCATATTCGTTCTCCAGACGAATTCCGTGTCAAGATTGATCTAGTCACCGCCGTCTCTATCACTTATTTGAGGTACCAGTTCCCACTCTGTCATCCCGCTACGCCGTCAACCGTACGTTCATCCGTCCCGACTTTATTTAGATACCGTACTCGTCCCCGCCTTTTCCTCAGTCTCCGATCGCTCTTCCACTCTTGTTGCCTCCTCCAACAACCCTCTCACCGTGCGTCCAATTCATCTTGACCCCACCGTGACACAGCCGTTGTTACACCGTGAGTCAGCCAGCAACCTTATTTCTCAAGTACCAACCCGTGTCCATCCCGGTGTTAAAACTCCTTTACCCTTGACCCCTCGCACTTGCGACTGATACTGTCCCCTCGGTGTGTACCCATCCTAACGTGACCTCCGTACGCCTTTGCACTAATCCCAAACTATCTAGATTAATACAGAGGGATGCTGAACTCGCACTCTTCGTCCTTCGGGTTCTCGAACTCTTTTGAATTTCGGTTCAGAACTCAACGCCCTGTCTACCCCCAAATACCCGACGCCGCTGGGGACTACACGCCGCACCATAGTAAGTACCCGCTGGGAGTACATAAACTAATATCTCCTTGCTAAAAATTCGACCCCAACTCGTGAGCGGCTCTCGAGCGTTTATTTTGACTCAGAACTCATCGCCCAGTCCATCCAAAGAAAGCCCCGCCGTCGCTGGGGACTGCCGCACACCGCACGTAGTAAGTACCCTCTGAGAGTACATACATATACTAATTTCTCTCTTCCGCGGAAATTCGAAACCAACTCGCGACGTCTCGCTCCGCAGACGGAATAGGTACACCCGTGTGCCTGAAGATCCTCATTCCTGAGTGCCGTCTAATGATATACACCCCGCCGACACAAGATTAAGGTTCTCTTCAATATCTCCATCCAGATCTACCCTCGAGCTGCCGGAAACCCGACTGCGCAACTTATCAGTCTCTCGAGGTATCTGGGATCCAGCGTTCGAGTATTGAAATTGAAGAGGCCGAACTCTTTGCACTGACTACGAGGTCCAGGGACGAAACTCTTATAATGCAGCGAGGGGCTTGATCCTGACACCCGGGGCGAAGCGGCGAAGCGCGCGATCTCGGGTCTCCGATTGTGACCATTCCGTGTACTCATGGTATGCTTGAACTTGATCCACAGTATGTCTGACGCACGATCCTCGGAATCCTGATAAACCGAAACATCCAGTGAAGTTCCAACGTCGACCTCGCGAGCAACATAACTCTCATAAAATCATTTCGAGAGGTAGTATGTACGCAGAAAGGGATCTTTGTGAGCGACCGCCGACGAGCTCTTCCAGTATCTCACTATAGAGTCCTACAGTTGTAGTTGCTGAAACTATCCTCTCATGCTGATGGTCGCTATCCGAGACTCCGACGGAAGTTCGAAAGGTTTTAATTTAACGGGGTCCACGTATCGCCAACATGTATTCCGGCATCCCTGCTCTCTGCTCTACCGAAGGTGAGTAGTACCCTTCGACACCGAGTCAGTGACGGATGGCCCGAGCCTGTCATCGGTACCACGAAGTCATCTCCGGGGCAAAACATTCAGCACGGAAGTTCAACCTCAACTCGCGACGTCTCGCTCCGCACAGGAAATATCGATGGAATCCGCGCGGCGGGAGGTGTTCGTTCAATTCGAACCTGGGCTTTCTGTATTTTTCTAATTATCCGCGGCACGAAACTCGGAGATTGGAACTAGTACTACTGGGTCAGACACTCTCACTCTCAGTCCCAGTCTCAGCGCCAACCAAAGTTCTCTCCAAACCCACGTCTCACCTGGATGTATGTACGCAGCAACTTCTCTTCTCTTCCCGCCTGTCTACAAAATATTTTAGTGCTACATACCATTTCCGCAAGCAATCCTGCCTCTCCCTAATCCAGCTCGGAGGTCCCTAGTGGTTTATGATTGGTTTGCCCAATCCCGTCCAGCGGGATGGCCGCAAATTCAGTTACATTACATCGCGTAATTCTGGCAAGTTCTCTCTCATTCAAACCTCATCACCCCGCGCTGCAAACCGGAGCGGAGTCGAGGGCGCAGGCATCCCCTGCATCTGCTCGCTAGTCCATCCTAACCCCACCCGGGTGTGAATCAGCGCATTTACGAGTCCGACCACCGGAGGGCCCGCTTGGATCATGGTCAATTGGAGATTGGATTGGTACATGTAACAAAAGCCGAAGAGAGCGGCCCACAAACTGTTGATGAGTTAATTAGCCAAGTGAAGCATACTAAGAATTGTACGACGCATGATAGAACCAACTGACGCGTAGAAACCCGCACTTTCGACTATGATGATGAGGAAGTGCTAATGGGAGCGTATAAGATGAGGATCTTGTACAAAAGTAGACCCTCGTACTCTGAGATTTGTTCCATCCGATGGTATGGATATTTGGGTGATAGTCCAAATCTTCCAAGTGATGAAGGCTGGCACCCGGTGAGTCGATGTTCGGTTGGATGCCTGACCACATACCTGTGCAGTATATATTCGTGCTGTTGAATCCTGATCAGAACACCCCCAATGAATGCTCGAGAGGGCAGTAACATACACCAGGGTCATAATTGTAGCAACCTTTAGCCATGGATCCCTGAAAATCTCCGAGGTGTGCGACAGGGTGTATGTGGAGGTGAAGCTGCTAACTTGAAGTCGACGTGAGATAAAACACTAGAGGGGGATTACTGCTGTCTCACCAGTCATCGCGATGATGCTGACACTCGGGACGACCAGCACCAGTTTGCTGCGGGCCCACACAACCCATAAACGGTGGATCTTACCAAACCAAACTGTGAGAAGGACCACGGGAAGTAAAATATTGCGTACGATGAGCGAGTCCCCGATGAAGACAGCAATTCCTAGAACACTATTTTGTGCGACCGCCGTGACCTCCGCCTGGTCGGCGAAGAATATCTCCGCCTCTGCTCGAATCTCGATTCAGAGAGACAAACCCAAAGAAGGCGCGGTACACGATTATCGTCCAATGCTAATAAACCGGATGAGATGCGTGGTACGTTTTTCGATATCTAGAAATCGCGTGCGTACCCCTGTTACTACCAGGAAGAGAAAAATCGCCGAAACAAAGACCGTCGATTTGAATACAGAGCCATTTTTGCGCGATTTTTGAGACGTGTGGGTCGACTGGTATTTCCGGACAAGGAGATACATCGAGATGAAAAATAGGACTGCATACATCCCGTAGAAGAGCGTCGCAATTACCAGTGTCGCCAGGTTCACGGAGTTCAAAGAGAGAGACATGGATGTGGGGTGGGAGCGGTGGCAACAGATGGTGTTCTCTTATCCATCTCTGCTGGGAAGCTGGAAGTCTGATAGAAAGATGCGGCTTGGATGCGGCAGAAGACATGATATCTTTATATATGTGGCTAGACAGTTTTAAGTTGTCCGTCTAATCTTGAGCCCACGGATGGGTAGGGAGCGAATCTGCGGGTCTTGAGACGTCAACGACCACGACAGAGTCAGGTGTGTTGGATACGCCGTCCTGTGCCTGGTACTAGTAGTAGATGGTTCCCAGCAGTCGTGGGTGCAAGGAAGCCAAAGACACGATGTCAACTTGATGTGATGGTCGGTCTTGATTGCTATTTCTGATCCAAGGGAAGACTCAGGTCGCTGCATGAACTCGCAGATCTGTGTATTTACAATATATTTGGCGAATACTAGTCAGCTTGGTTCTGCTCGTCGATCTTATGCGACTCAGTAGGTGGCAGCCATTCGTTTCATGATGTACTCTTGTGCCTAGATGCCGAATTGTTAGACATTAACGCACCGAATGATGCACACACACGAACTGAGATTGGCTCATATCTCTTGGGTCGCTCCTCATCCCACGTCCCGGGGATGCAGTCGACGACTGTACCAAAGTCCTAGTAATTTATTGGCATGATTTCGGATGGTTGGTGGCCCGCCAATAGGTCGACTCACCGCGCAACAAAACTGCGGGTGCATGTCACTAAGGAAAGAGGCTGATCAAGGCAAGTACTGTACGCACGTAAGGAATCGAGTACCGCTCCGGGATCATCCTGCCGGTTGATTTAACTTGAGGCGGGGCGCGTACGCGGTGGATCGTGCTTCGGATTGTATCGTTCGACCCTAAGTATTCAAACTAGAATACCTTTTATTTCGGTCCAATGTGAGGGGACGTACATCGCATCATGAAATCGCCCGCGTTCACCATCAAGGCGCCCGGCACGGGTGGGGCTAGCTACATAATCCAGAGAGGATGCATCATCACCGACGAAACATGGTGAACAAGGTCAGGCTCACCCGGAAACAACCGGCCACATGCGGATCTTCCACCTCTAACCCTCCAACATCATCTTGCAACAACAACGTAATCGAGCCGAAGTCGGAATGTTGACCAATCCGTGCGATTTTTTCAGATTCCAGGGCCTCCGTTGGAACGCTGGCGAAGAAATAAGCACATCACTCACGACGGAGTAGAATGAGGACACCTGGGATAATGCAGCAGCCGCAGCTGGTTATCCGGGGCCGCATGATACTTAACAAAATACTCTTCTGGGAGCTGCAAGCCCAATGCAAGCGCTCGCAGAATATTCAGCTCGATTTTATAGCAGAGCTGAAAGCATCAGTTGTCCGGGATAACGAAAAGCAAGCGAAGCATAACGGACCCAGAAAAACTCTAAGCATGTTTCTTTGAAGCCTGGAAGCACGCCCTCCGGGAGCCAGATGTTCGGCATGACTTCGTCACCCTCACGCCCGCACTCGAAGCTCTCTTTGACATCGGGCGCTTGTGCGCGCTGTTCGGCGATTGCGTCGGAGTCGTACACATGCTGAACGACCTTCTCTTGTCCCGGAGAAGAGTAACCTGGCATAGAGTATTTGAACGCTGTCACGTCATCCAGAGTACAGAGATAACGGTACCTCGATGGTGTGTGCCAGAAGGCGGGTGTGGAGCGAGCATTTTCACCTCCGTGGGCTGTGCGAAGAACTGTTTGGACTGATGGCGTTCGACAAAAATTTAAACGCACCAAATAAATAGACTCACCAGGGAAAACATCCGAGCAATCCACTCCGGTGGAATTCCGTGATTCAGAAGGTAGACGAAACCGATATCCTTGAAAGAGGCCAGTATCTTGTCAGCGACAGCTTGCTTGTCGGAACCATCAAGAAAGGCGGCGAAATCGACGGTTGCGATCCTGTTGTCGTCGACGACTTCTGGGTTCATGGTGGCTGATTCAGAGAGGCGTTTAGCGGCTGGTGAACGGTCCGAGAGAAGTCCGGGAGTCGGGCCGATCAACTTGAAGATTACGGTCTGAGAAATCTCGGAGGTTGCAAGGAATGTTCGTTCTCGATACTTTTTTCACTCAGCTATTATTTCAGCAGTATTTGCCCCAGTATTTTGGTCGCGTGTCGACGTCTTACTCACATGAGGGCCGAAACCGGAAGCTCCAAGATAATTCCAAGCCTTGAGATTTTCACACTAAAGCGCCGATTGCTAACCAAATCTTCTCCGCAGTTAAGAAATCGGCTTACGCGCTGCAACTCCTTTTCGTGCTCCTCGTCGACAGCGACGTGGGCTGCCATAGCTTCCTGGTGAAAAAAATGTGAGTTGAGCCCACGAATCACAATTTGATTGTAGATTGCGGTGAACGGCAAATTTTGTAAGCGTCTCCTGTGTTCTCGGTCACGCACTGCTGCTCTCGCGGTCCACTTTTCCAATCGCAATATATGAGTGATGCTAATGGGACAAGGCCAGATGTTCCGCGCGTGTTTTTGGATTGTTCTGCAAGAGATCATGCCAAATAACGGATGCGGAGAATGAAATACGGCCCAAAACAACGAACGCACCGGGATGAAGGGCTGGATTTACTCAAGCAAATTCACATCGGCAACGGCAACGGCGGAGCAGGTGAGGGAATCGGTCCTGCGGTCCACAGGGACGACTACGTATCGGAGCAAAGCCTCGAGGAAAATTCGAAGGCCTAGTGCAGAAGGTGAGGCCAGGCTTGAGTGACTTCAAAACTGTACACGCACTTAACGAGGGCGAGAAAAAACAATGGGCGAACAGTTACGACCCGACCCCGAGTCGAACGGGAATCTTCTGCACGGTGGTTACCGTCTTATAGGTAGAAGATGCGGACGTCCGCCATCAGGTATTAACTGAACTGCATCCAAGCAGGGTGCGGGGATGTTTTAGCTGGCGGTGAAAGGAGGATGGCGAGACTCGGTTATTCATCGCAGCGACCAAAGCCGGAAGGAGGGACAAAGGGAGATGCATTAACGTACTATATGCATTCCTGCGTTGATTTTAATAAAAGCGGAGTATAATGAACACCAATTGCCCAACACCAAGTCTGTAACGAGTGAATTTTTCAGTTAGTTCCTCTATTTATTTTCCTTGCACATTCCTTGATTTGGACCCGACGCGGCTGATGTCGCCATCACACTCCTTTGATTTGTTTCTCCTTTTGTATCACCTGTCAAACTCGTAGTATATAAGCCTGTGATGTCCGTAGTTAGTTCCCCGGTCAATATTATACTTACGCCACTCACCTCGTTGGACCGCCCACCCACCGAAACCGAATTCTTCGTGTGCCGGAACTAGCAGCCGACTCACAGGCCGACTGCTCTCCGTCACATCTTTTTGAGTACTCGATATCCCGTCGCTGCTCTGCTGGTTTTCCCTCTGGCTGATCCCCCGAGTCTACCACTCTGCTGTCGGCACCCCTGATTTGACTAACTATGGACACCGATAAACCGAAACGATACGCTACACGCAGCGCTACCCGCGCTGGAATTCTTCCCACTCCTCCGCCCCTCTTCAGTCCCGCTCGTATTTCTTTCGGCACTGTCGAGTCTGGAGATCTGCTGGACCTGGACACCCCCGCCATCGATCCGTCGATGAGCATCTCAGCTGCTTCGGCAGCGAGAAACCCATACACTTCGGCGTCCCTGGGGAATTCCGTCACTTCGGTGGCGAGACCATCTGCCAGCACTGTGCGCGCTGGAGATATTTCCTCCTCCAAGTCGCCAACGATGTTGGCTGACTCGGTGGACTGGGGTGTGCTTGGCGATGCGCCGGCACTGCCCGTCGTGAAGGAGGATGATGGGGGCTGGACCCCCGTGACTCGTAACACCGCGCGGTCCCATCGTGAGCAGTCGAGATCGAATCAGAATAGAAATACCTTGAACATGTTTTCTGGTTCAACATCGGACGCTGAGTCCACCACAGTGCAAGCTGTTGGTGAAATGAGTCCTGAAGACCGCGAGGCCCTTGCTAGGCGCCATGAAGTGTACGCCGCCCAGTTGCGGGCGGGATCGGGACGCCGCAATACATCCGAGAGGCCTGATTGGTCTGATGCTGAGAATGTCAATATCAACCATCACGAGGAAACCGGACCGACTCCGTTTGCCAGGCATGCAACTGTAGAGGACGATGACGACCTCAGTGTCGCATCATCACCGGTCGCGGACTCATTCAATGCCAACGCCGGTCGCATTGCCTCCCTGGATGAATTTTCCGAGGATGAAATTCAAGCCCAGCGCGACACGCTGAATAATTATGCTGTAAGTAGTCGCATAATTAAGCAGGAGGGGAAAACGAAACCTTCCGTGAACACATTGGAATTTTCAACCATGAAGACCCCTTCTACAAAGGGGAAGGCTCGCAGAAGACGTTCTAAGAGCCCGAAGTCACGAAAATCCAAAGGAGTTAAAGCTGAACAACCCACCTTTGTTGAACCACTCCCGAAGCCTGTGGGAGCAGAACTCTCACAGGTCGAACCCGCAAAATCCAAAGATTTTGTGTCTGCCTCCGACCGTGATGCGAACAACGATCGCGAGTCTATGTCCGGACTTACTGTTGCAGAAATGCACGCTCTGCTCGATAAGAAAATTAGCGAGTTGATAGAGCTTCAAGCGAGGCAGAGTGCTAAGAAGCACACGAAACCGTTGCGCACTTTGAAGAAGCACGACACGCCCATCTCACGGGGTGTTACACCTGGCAGATTGGCCGCTGAGAATTTCTTCAAGAAATCTCTGCGTGGCACTCCAGCAGGTTCTGCTAAAGCCCAACCGCCGCTTTCCGACCCATCAGATGAATCGAGTTCAAGCTCGAGCAGTAGCTCCAGCTCCTCGAGCGATGATGGGTATGGATCATTGCGGCGCGGTGCGCGAAGTTCGCATTTGTCGTCTAAACGTAAACGGGGCCACGCGCGCAAGCAGAAGATGCTGCTGAAGCCCATTCCGCCGTCGCGTTACAACGGCGAACCGAACGCAAACGCGATTCAACGCTTTGCTAGAGAATCGAAGACTTACGTGGAAATGGGTCATGTTCCCGACGACGAACAGATCTATTTCATTTCCTATTATCTGGATGGGAAAGCCCTCGATTTTTACAATCAGGTTGTCGTACCTGATGAAGAGCGCTGGGATTTTAAACGATTCTTCGTTGAGTTGTTTGAATTTTGTTTCCCTGTCGACTTCCGCAATGATCAGCGAAAGCGCCTCAGCCGGTGCTTCCAGGGCACGAAAGATGTCGCCGCTCACATTGCAGAATGGTCTGAGATCTATAATACAATTGGGTTAGAAGATACCCAAGAAAAGATTGTTGCGTTGTTCAACAGTCTTGCGTACTCGATTCAGACCGAGATATATCGAAAAGGTCTTGATCCTGAGGTCGCTACTTGGGACAACATCGTCAAGGCAGCCGGCGAGGCAGAAGTCTTGGTGAAAATAGACCAGAAGAATCGAAGCACTGAGACTGAGTACCAGTCGCAGGAAGACGAAGATCAAGATGAATCAGATTTTGACTACGATGAAGAAGATAACGTTGACGTACCAGATGACGCTGACGCACCAGCGGACAGCGAAGATGATCGCAAGGCATCCGCGCCCCGAAACGGAGGGCGCGTTGAGACGCCGCAATCGCGCGAGACAATGCGTGCAGCCGCTGTTGAAGTTCATCCTGAGGATGATCAGCCTCCATCGCAAGGACGGCGTGACGAATACATGCGTAAGGGCTTATGTTTCAACTGCGGTGGGCGCGGACATTTGGCTCGGGACTGTCCGAGCCCCAAGTTAGCACGTTCCACGAACGAAACAAGGTTTGATACTCACGCGGTGCGAATAACTGCCGATACAAGCATGCGCGATGCGCTCTATGCCAGCACGGAAGTCCTCGAAACGTTCCACGTCGGCAGCGTGCGCTTTGATGCCCTTCTCGAAGTCGTGGAGGGCGGGGTGGAGCCCATGGAATTTTTCGATGATTTTAATTTTGTCACGTTGACTTTGAGTTCCGACTTCGAGACTCAACTGGATTATGATACCGATCCTGACATGCCTTCGCTTACTGAAGCAAGAGACAATACTGATAACGAGTCTATGAAATCCGACGGCTCCGAGAACGCACCTGGCGAAGATATGCGCGCCACCAAGTCGAATTTGCACGCTGTCGTCGACTTGCCGCCTGAGCCGTGTGCTGGTCACGCACCAGACACGAAGAACTTGAACACGGTTGGAGAGACAAAAGGTCTGCTTACTGATTCTGGAAGACTTCTAGCCAGTTTCCCGAGCACACCAGAAGTTTCCCGCTGTGCATCCTTGCATCAGAACACGAAAGACCACCGGCCGTTTGGGCCCGAAGCTCTGACAACCAGAATGGAGGGCGATAGTACCGCCAGTCGCTTGATGAGCGACTTGGAAGCGTTGCCAGCGTACAACGCCAACAAGGCAAGAGGTGGAAGCAAGGAGAAAGACGCGAATGACGGCTTGGCACAGCCACCTGTCACTGAACCTGATTCCGTCGATCGCGATGATCCGTCGCTTGTCGTGCCGGCTTCCGCAGTGGTTCGCGCCGTCAACGAACAAGGTGTACCGCACGAAGAACACGATGATCCTGGCCACGACTGGGCCACTCACTTGCCCGGAATTTTATTCAAGATCAACTCTGGCCACGAATATTTCTTGATACCCGATTGTGCACCAGAGGCACGCGAGATTTCTACCAGAGATTACAACATCGAACGCGAGGTGTAGATCGTCGTGTAGCGACGACCTGGAGGGCGGATGTAACGAGTGAATTTTTCAGTTAGTTCCTCTATTTATTTTCCTTGCACATTCCTTGATTTGGACCCGACGCGGCTGATGTCGCCATCACACTCCTTTGATTTGTTTCTCCTTTTGTATCACCTGTCAAACTCGTAGTATATAAGCCTGTGATGTCCGTAGTTAGTTCCCCGGTCAATATTATACTTACGCCACTCACCTCGTTGGACCGACCACCCACCGAAACCGAATTCTTCGTGTGCCGGAACTAGCAGCCGACTCACAGGCCGACTGCTCTCCGTCACAAAGTCGAACGGGGGTTTCTGATTCACAGATGGGATGCGGCGGTCCGCTATGTGCTTGTATTTTCGTGAAGGCCTTTCGAGGTGAGAGGGAGAGATTCAGGTCGAAATTGAGCGAGTAGGAAGCCAAAAAAAGACCCCATCCAGTCGAATTTCCATTGTATACCTGGATTCCGGAAGTGAACGAAGTGATATGCGATGAAGAAAAATCAACTTCGCAGGCCATGTCCCAGTCCCGGGTCGAACGGAAAAGGGGGAGATGCGGCTGGCACGTCGCGAAGTGATATGTGATGAAGAAAAATCAACCTCGCAGACCATGTCCCAGTACCGAGTCGAACGGAAAAGGGGGCGATGCGGCTGGCACGTCGTACTGTACATACCGGCGTTGTGTACTCATTAAGAGTAGGTTACTTATATGGCATGAAGCGAAGTAGATGAAGGATATCTCGAGATGCGAACTTTATAATGCCAATGCTAGCGAAGGATATTTAAAGGCGGCCGGATGAGAATAGAATGAACACGCACAACGCATCAGCGGGGTAACCTAAAAGCTGACCAGACCAATTTTTGCCTTGTGCCTCAGTGAATGTGAACAATGGGAGCCACCCAGGGATAGGAACAATTCAGCGAGTCGGGGCCGATTTTTGGATCCACACAGACGGAAACGGATCGCAATTTTCAAGACAAAGGTGCTAGACTGGTAGCCGAAGATTGTACATGCGTACGAGATAAATTCGCAGCGGGGAGTCCGGGACTTCGGGTCAGAAGTCCTTTTCGAGACGGTTTGTACCAGTATCAGCGACAATGAATTCACTGCGGTGAGTATGGCAACAGATGAGTTTCGGAGTGAGTTGTAGCTTGACATGTGGAGCGGATCTTGCTGAGAAGTGACACCGATTGTGTGGTAGCCCGGTTTTTAATTAGAGATGAATCGATGAAAAGGAGACAGAGACGTCGTCAAGCACAGAGGAGATGAACGTCGAGAGCAAGTAGTGCGCGGGACTGCGGCCCGGCCGGCAATCAGCCTCGGAGCCGGGAGATCGGTGCGACTTTTCCGCTCCTCCCTAACTCCTCCCTCCGAGTCTTTACCTTCTCTTGTCCTGCTCTGGCTTGTCTTTGGAAACTCACTGGTTTGACTCCACTGCCCACAAGCTTTGCCACATCCTTCTGGCTAAAAGCGTGACTCCTTCGAATGATCGAATCGAATCTCCTGAATCCTGATTCTCCTCACAGACCGTTCGGAGTCTCGGTTTCCTGGCTTGGTCCATTTTCGGTCAATATTTCGATTCCTGGCTCGACCGAGAGCTTACTGAAAATGCACAGCGACTGTAAGATATCCTCCTATACAGGCTGCAGAAATCGATGCACCTTTGCGGGTGGCGCCCAAGGCACTAGACATCCTGCATGCCGCCGGTGAGTAATGCGGCTCATTTCCAAGCCATATCCACTCGTATTCCAACGGCAACGTGCTAAGGCATATCATCTCGTGCTTCGCATCCCCTCTGTCTGAATCTAGCTTGGAGACAGCTGCGTCGTACGTGTCACTTTGTCCCGTTTTCCTTTACTTTCTGGGCAGACTTCCCTCCTCAGAATGCATACACATCTGAGATTCCAGGTAAGACAGGGCGCCTATGGAATCCGGCGAGCATCTTCCTAGCATGTCGGACATCTCAAACCTCCAGATCCGTTCTGCCCGTTCGACTTGGCGCACTGTTGTGAATCTTTTTATATAACATCTTTCCAGCTGGATTATCGCCCACTCACGATATCAGCATATCCTGGAATCCAAGTTCTAGGTCATCCGTCATAAATCGGCTCAGTGGCGCCCAGCGCTTGACGCACTTTTCCGTTCAACTCGGGGCTGGGTCATTCGTAACTTTTCTCGCATCCCTTTTATTCCACTAAGTCACTGTGTCAAATCCAGTCAACAGATGCTATTTGATCTTGCAGCATCTCCTGGAAGCAAAGTTACAACAAACGGCTCAGTGGCACCCAGATCACCTCACCCCATATCAAGACCCTGCAGCACCTTGCCGCCGGTTTCCCCGTTCGACTCGAGCGGGGTCATGGGGATAGATTCGGCCTTAATTCCTTTTTGCTTCCTTAGTATACGTACTGATTGTCCTTTTCAGCTCGGTGTTCAAAATATTTTTCGGATCCCCTCGGCTGCAGGTCCTATCTATCTTGCTGCCTTAAGGCTTGAAGATGGACTCCGTATCCCGAATGACTGACGCGGGCGGGGAATGTGTTCAACATACCCTGGAACCAAAGAACGGGCTCAGTAACGCTCGACACACATACACACCACGTACGTCGAAATTCAGTGCCAGACTGCGGATTTTCCCGTTCGACTCGGGACTGGGCCATACAGTGGAGTCAAACAATCTTTTTGTCCCTCCGGATCCAACTTACTTTCAATCTCAACCCACCTTTCAAATGTCGTACTGATCATCCCTCGGCCGCGGGATGGGGTTCGATTATTCTCATTCCCCGATTGATTCGGGGGCGGGCCGTGGAATTATTCCCTCACCTAACTTGTTGTCCTATTCAACTCGGAGTTCAGATCACGTCTTCCGGATCCCCCCGAGGTCCTGGCACGATTCCTGTCCTTATTGAAAGCGCTGAAAATCAATTCTGACTTAGAATGCCCCACGGGCAGGGATTCGGCTTCAAGCACGGCTTCTCAGGAACCAACATTGCTCATTAACGTTCGGCGCGTATCCATTGGGTAGATTGTGTTACACTACAGATGTTCACGTTCAACTGGGGAGTGGCCCACTACGGACTTTTATCGGAATCCTGGTGTATATATATCCAAACCGCATTTGAATTAATTCTCCCGACCGCTTGTCTCACGAACGCAAAATCCATCTTGCCTTTTCCGAGTTGCAGAGACCGTTCAAAAGTGGTGCAGGTTTTTTCCGGGGACCTCCATGTACATAGCATACTGGGCTCGAATCCCCGAATATTCCCTAAAGCCCAAAGGCACCTCCCGTCTCTTACGAAGTAAGTTCAAAACACGGAGGATCGGGAAGTGGCGCGCGACCGCGCCATTTTGAGCGTCGCAAATTCCTCTACGCGCTCGTCTAGGGCCGCGCGTGTTTGCAACAACTCCTTCGAGAAGCCGTCAGAGGACGTACGCGCACGAATATAATGAAAAAGCAAGACACGCACCGCCGTCGTTTCCTCGACCCACCGTTTTGCCTCCGCCTCCCGCTCTCCAAGGCGGGCTTGAGTCTCCTGCACAGAATCAGCTGAGGAAAGCGCGGGAGGTGTTATTCAAGATAACGCACCAACGCACGATCTTTCTGTATGTCCGAACGAGTCAAATGAGGTAACATCCCATCGGGGAACGACGCACCTTCTCGAGGTCCGCGCACAACATCTCGTTCTCAGTTAAAAGCGCCTGGTACAGCACGTCGGACGCGTTGAGGGAGGCCTGCAGGGCGACGAGCTCCTGCGACGCGTTAGTTCGCGCTTGAAATCAGATTTAAGACAACGCAGCACGCACCCGCGCCATGCCCTTCCTCGCCGCTCGCTCCTGCGAGATCCCGCGCCTAGCCACATCCAACGCCGTCTTCACGACCCACGCCATCCCCGCGCCTTCTCCCTCGTCCGTCTTGGCATACTTGCGCGCGTCCTGTGTCCCAAGTCTCAACAAGTCCTGCAGGAGTATATAACGAATTGCGACGCACCTGGGAAATGGCTGCGAGCTGGGCGGGAAGGAGAGCGAGCTCCTAGATGAGATTTTTGGTGATTTCCGCGACGCCTTTCTCCGTCGTGCTCTGCGCCGTTGAGTGAATGTGAGCGAGTGAGTCTCTGATACGAGGTACGCACCTGAGTCAAGGCTTCGAGTCGGAGATTAAGCTCCTGCAGAAGATTTTCAGTCACGCCGGTTGCACCGTCGAGGAAGTCGCGATTCATCGGGATGGGTGGAGGTAGAGAGCGGCGCGACGGGTATTACGTGTACATAACGCCATCCAATGATCAATCGGGGAGCAGTTGAACTAGAAACTTGAAGCTGCTTTGAAGTTCAGTTGAATTTCAGCTCAGTCCTGTCACCTGGAATTTCACGGGGAGGCTTGAATCTTGGCTACGAACTTGACGCGTCGAATTGGCAAGGTCTGTTGCATTTACTGAAATTATTCCAGTGTCAGCTCGGTACAGTCCAAAGAAAATAGAACCTCCGCGTACATGGATATGGACGGCCCTTCTCTTCATCTACACTCCGCGCGATGGGCGAGGAATCGAGGACAGACGCCGCCGGAAGCAAGCGGGAATCGTGGGAAGATCAGATCCAAGCGAAATTTTGCCGTAATCCCGGATCCGATCCTTCATGCTCTCACCGCTCCCGGCTTTCGATTGTCAACGGCTTGCTCTCTGCGCTCTGTTATCGTCGATTTCTCGGGTTTCCCTTCCACAGAAACTCAGTTTCCCCCTATCTTAGATCTACTGTGGCTGGCTGGTGCCGCCGGAAAATTTTCGTTGTCCTCTTCCAGCTCGCAAAGAGAACCCTAGTACCTACGAGAACACTACGAGAAGCTAAGGCATTATAATCGGCTTCCATCAAGTTCATTCTCGTATCTAGCACCTGGTTCCTCGCTGTAGGTCTGGATTCATTCCGAGTCGTGGACTGCCGTCAGTTGACTCCGGTATTGGCTCCGCCGTGAATCACGCCGGTCAATCACGCTATTTTATCCGTCTTTTGTCCACCTCAGGCTGGAGCTTCTCTCACGTCGCTGTTTGAATCTAGATGGATATATGAACCTCCCGTTCCGGTCCGGCCTCATTGAAACTCGAACTCTCAGCGTACTCCTGCTCTACCTTCGTGGGCCATCAACTAGTTATGTTTCAAAGATCTTCCGAATAACCCGCCAGGTATTCGTCGTTCGGTAGGTTGCGAGCTTTGTCCCCATCTAACTTAATGTCGAGATTCTCATCGCAACATCCATCCCACGGATCTCCACTACTATCTCGCTCCCGCTTTCAATTTCCGGATCCCCCCCCCCCCCTCCTCCCCCCGTTTCACCTTCATCCACGCTGATCATTCTCCTAGATATTCCGACGTCCATCTCTGCCTACACATCAGACGTAGTGCACGGCGCACTCCTGCTTTCAACGTGCCACAAATTGTTCGCAGGTGCTGGGTTCGATCCCCGGCGTCTAAAGTCATATTTCTTCAGCCTTTTTGAGTTCAGCTCTAGCTCTTCGTTTTCCGCAGTGAGTTGCCTGTCCTAAGATATACACTCCGAAAAAATCGAATCAACTTCCGCTTTGCCCAATATATTCCGCCGGGCATGCTTAGAGTAAACCTGTGAGTCATTTTCTGGCCTGGTTTTGTGCACATATTCTTTCCGCTGACATGTATCGAACAGGAAATCAAACGCGGTGCGCAAGTCATCTTCGGCCTACTCTCTCTCAGGTGCGTGGGTCGGGACGGGAATTTTCCACAGGCGATCCGGGTTCAATTCCATGCGATAGATTACCTCTGCTGCGAGCCTTTTACCCTACCCTACCCTTGTTTGCCAGGATACAATCGCACAATACCCGACACATTTGCATCGCTCTTCTCCGCCCGCGCTTCTCAGTCTTATTTGTTCATTCTTCTCTCTTCCCATTCAAGCCCTGCTTGTAATAACTCACCCTCCCCGGATCTTTGTGTGTACCTCTTGAACGGTACCTCAGCATTCTCCATCATCATGTTTCAACGGAGTCCTAGGTAGGCGGGAGCCCGATGCGAAACCATCTAATAATCTACCTTTTCTTCCTTCTAGCTCTGGGAATTCTTCTCCCGCCCTGCATTGGTTGTAAGTCGCAAACCACTATAATATCCACTCTGGCGCGCATCGGGCCCAGTAATTCGGACGTGGCGTACAGCGCACTTGGCTAGCTATCTGAAGTTTCTCTGGCAATGCAGCTAATTGCGGATAGCCTGTTCTGGGTTCGACCCCTAGCGTCTAATTGGAGAGGCGAATATAACGCGTTTTATTTTTTAACACTGCTGAATGACTATATTGGGCAGGGCCAGTTATCACCAACTTTCACTCGGCTGCCCAGTTTCTTTTGCCAAGGAATGCCCATCCTTCGTGCGGTGGGTGATTCCCATGCCGACTTGTATTCTGCTCACCCGCATACTCGTTCAGATCCAATCGGGGAGCACGAATGCCTTCCCACTCCCACGTAATTTCAAGGC
This sequence comes from Mycena galericulata, assembly GCA_029289565.1. Taxonomy (NCBI): domain Eukaryota; kingdom Fungi; phylum Basidiomycota; class Agaricomycetes; order Agaricales; family Mycenaceae; genus Mycena; species Mycena galericulata. The sequence continues at coordinate 24,437 of JARKIA010000184.1, forward strand.
TGGGTTCAAATCCCAGCGTCTCCATTTATCTTCCCCTCGGTCCGATGGGCATGAGTTCGGGAACGCTCATTGGATATGAGCCACATATATTTCTCGTTCCGATTTGCGTTTCATTTCTCCCTCTCACGCGCATCGTTATTCGGGGCTGCCGACCAATTTTTTTCCAACACAGATAATTCGTTGCTCCCCGGATCTGGGGACTCGGACGTGGTGGATGGACCACCCCTGCTCGCAATTGTTCAGAGTGATGATCGGCAAGCAGGTAACCTGGGTTCGATCCCCAGCTTCCGAATAAATTGCGTGAACGTTTTTTCCTCTCTTCACTTGTTTCAGCTACTCTGTAGGCAGTATGCGCCGATGGAGCCCATCCAGTGTTTGTTCAATTCCACCGACTTATCAACCGCCTCGCTGATATCCTTTTGACCGGGATCTTATGTTTGGGTCGAACAGGACTCGTGATACCCAGTCCAGAGATGTGAGTTCGTTCGCCGCCGGGTCTCAAGACCTTCCGCGTCTCGTTCCGTGCAGTCGTGGGATTCATGCGACACTCTCCAGAACGACCCCGTCCTGGCGCAGCATTGCCTTTCGAGATCGAGCGTCGATGTATTGAATTATTCACCACTTGAATTGGACTGGGTTTAGCGCTAGGTCCAGGGGGTAAGTATATCTCACAGCCGTCGTAAAAGTTCTCGCGTAGGACTGAATGTAACAGTGGTAGGCCCGCATCAGGGTGGTTCAAACGACGCATCCGAGATTCCACAAGAATCGTGTTCGGGTCTTGGAGCGATTCCTTATCCGACTGTTTACTCAATCCAAGTTGTATGTACCGCACTCAGTAGTCAAATTATACATATAATTCGAGATGTATATAAAATGAGAACACAGAATCAATCGATATTTGAACAAGAGATGAAGGAGAAGCAGATAGCATATCGATACTAGAATCCAAGGGTAAGACTTCTTAGAAGGCTCCTCTGTCTTCCTTGGCTTCTCTTCTTCTCCCCTCACCAGCCACTCGGGGAGTGCTGCCTTCTCCTCGATCACCGGCTCACGCCTCTTGAATTTACGGCTGACGTGAGCCGGCTTATGTCGATGTGCAAGTGTTCGTCGAACTCGTAGTGTGCGATTCCTAGCTATAGTATTATATACGTTTTCTTGGATGCGACGATCTCGACGTATCTGGTCAGAGCCGGACGCAATAGAGCGGAGTTATTAAATAAGTCGAAGCAGGTTGGATGCACGCACCTTCGGGGAGGGCGACGTGGTGCGGACGTGGCGCGGACGTGGACGTCGAGTGCCTGTAAGAAATGAGATGATAAGATTGAAGCGAAATCGAAGTCAAAGGGATTGCACATGCCTTACGCAGGCAGGGGTTGGGGATGAGGTCAAGAGCGCTGAAAGAAATCAGGTGAGACTAATGAAACCAAGCCGAGGTCAAAGTAGGGTGAGATTTATATACCTCCGACCCGGGTAGCGCGGCGGCGGCGGACGCGGGGGTGGTGGGAGTGGCGAGAAGCGTCTGAACGAATCATGACCAAAAAAATCAGTGGTGAGGAGAAAGTGACGCACCCACGGCGGCGGGCGCCTCTAGAATAGGGGTGGCCAGAGCACTGGGATATAAAGGGCTGGGGGTGTGAAATGCTGATGAAATATGGAGAATGTAGCCGTGAGCAGAGTCGGACGAAAGGAGTGTAAGTCGCGGCGATATCTGGACAGCCGTTACTCGGGGGATGGGCTGAAGCGCAAAGTGAGCGTCGTATCAACCAAGGTTTAAGTCCAAACCGAGGGAGGAACTCACTGATGTACAGACTAGCGCGCGCTGAAAAACCGGGTATAGGCAGCAGGCGGCACAGAATGGAATGCTCGGTCAGTCGCCACCGCGTGCGTCGCCCTCATACAAAAATTTGGCAGGGTCGGGGACCGTTACAAGCCTTGAAGTGAAACGCATTTCTGCGCGAAGGCGAGTCGACGTACGGTGTGCGAATGCTTCGACGGCCTGTCCATGTCGCGTCGGCGTCGGACGTGCTCGGATGTGACCCAGATCGCAGAGCCGGTGAATGCCGCGAATTGGAAAATGGCTGGAAATGGAGGGAGAAGAGGTAGATAGAGAGATTTGGAAACACTGGTGGGTGGTGAAGGAAAGAATCGAGTTTGCTCTCCTAAATGGGGCGCATGGAAACTTGAGCATGAAAGTATTCATACTTCCACTCTCCGGCGTCATGTACACGGTACACACCTTCACCATCGCATAGAGTCGTTCTTGAATATTTCTAGGACCTTTGAGACTAGCAATGCATCCAGAGGCGGAAGAGTCGACAACCAGACTTCAAGGAAGATCTTTACCAGTTTTCGACCAGAGAGACTACCGAATCATTGATAATGACAAGTATGTGTGTCGCGCACTTGGAGAGAACTATACCAGGAAGCGAAGTCCAGCATGGGAGAGACAGAACAAAGTCATCGAGGCAGAAGGAAGGAGGAAGGGCACGGGAAATGCCGAGTCTAGACCGCTCGGATACCACGGGCCGTCGGAGCTTGCTGCTTCCTTTGCGCATCCATCTCGTTTCCAAGAATTTGGCCTTCGTCTGTCCTCCTGGTGGACTCGACTAGCTACGGTGGACTTGTGCTCTCACTGCCTTGAACGCCACTGAACTCTGACCTGTGGATGTCTATCACCGCCTCTAGGATTTTATGCGGACTCGGACCATCGATGAATTGTCGATGATTCTGAATGAATATCGCGAGCCACTGTGGGGAGAGATTACACTCGGCCTGAGTGTATCAAATCACTCAACCCGAGTGTATCGGAACACTCAGGTCGAGTGCGTGAGTCAATCAGCCTGAGTGTAGCCTTACACTCAGGCTGATTGATTTTTGGCAGAAATGTCACTCGGGTTGAGTGTCTAGTACACTCAGCCTGAGCGCATCCAGTCAATCAGATAGAGCGTAACGTTCACTCAGGTCGACTGTATTTTTTACTCAATTTGGGTTAGAATAGAAATACATTAATGGTACATGAATACAGCTCAGTACCGAATCAAGACCACTACCACGCGCTGGGATAGCTCCCCGAATGTGGTAGGAATCACGAAGGAAATATCAATCACTCACCGCACAAGTCGGATATCAGGTTCTGTAGAGCGACCAAAGTTAGCATGACAAATTGAGTCAAGTAGAATATGGACGTACCATGCCTAAAAAAATGCAAGACCGTCCGGGAAACTTCAAGTTGTGTTCGAAAAAAAATGAAGATGAATTCATGCTGCCGACATCAAGAAGAGAGACGTACTCTCAATGTTAGACGGCTCTGAAACGAAGAGTCGACTCTTGGCACATACTATCGAAGTCTTCGCGGAGTCGAACCGCCTTCATTCTTCTTCGGAAGGATGACGGACACGGAACGTGGCGGGCGGCAAAGGAGGTTGAGCGGATCAATGGCCATAACTGTATGATACACATTGTATGAGAAGATCGACGACGACGAGAAACAGGCAAGGAAGCGCTCACACTGGCCGAAATAAAAGGTGTGCGCGGGGTTACTGCTCTTGGAGACTGTGGCGTGTTGCACAAAGAAAGAATGTGAGTCAACACCCCGCTATATTGAACGATGATATACGGAAAAATGAAGAATGAATGAATGGAAGGACACACAGATGGAGGCAGGTAGAGTCCTCGCCGCCGACGTAGTGCTTCACCGTGTGCGCCGCCGGCGTGAACGGCGTGGGGTTTTCGAACTGCCAGTATTCCTAGCGCTATTTTTGGTTATCAATATTGTTTAGTTGCGGGCGAGAAAGAGGACGCACAAGTGCCCGTATTTTCAGACGCGGGGCACCATCGTTGGGACACCATCTAAAGTAAACACAAGACAAACGCGGTCAGGGACAGGGCCGCCGGCGGAAGCCGCGGGAGAGCGACTTGCCGGTGGTGTGCACCGCTGTGGTGGAGGGAAGATTGAAACGTGAGTTTGATGAGATTAAAGTCGACGCACTGCGGAAGATATTCTCCATGCCGACTGTGTCTTCCACGAAGCGCGCATATTTAGCGTCGCCCACACGCGGCTGGCCTGCGTGCCGTCTACTCAGCAGGTGGTGTGAAACGAAGTGAGCGAATGAGCGTACCGAATGTATAGAGCTTGAGGGTCGCCTCGGGGAGTGCGATTTTGAGCGAGGGCGGGGCGAGGGAGGCGATAGCGCCGCCCAGACTGTGTGTGGGGCATTTACTTAGTTTTGAATTTGTGCCGCGCGAGCGCAGGAGGAGGAAAAGGGCATATACCTGTAACGACAATACGGTACGTCGGATGGCCGGTGAGTTCCGCCTTGACGATAGAGAGGACGTCGTCGATGACCTTGTTATACGCCAGTAAGAATCCCGAGTGGACTTTGACAAGCTCGGATGCCGGTGGAAACGAACGAGGCGAGAGGGCGTCTGTTGGCGTGGGCGTGGGTTTGGGTTTGAATTAAACGGGTGAAGGAAGGAAGGAAGTAGATGTACCAATCACGGCGTCTTGCAAGTCAAGGCAATGATTTCCTCCCAGTTGTTGTCGGATGAAGCCAGAGGTTAGCCAGAGGTTGAGACTAAGTGAGCCTACGGAGAATGATATAGAAACGGTAGACATCTTACCGCAATCGCTTCGATATCGGTCACTGGGTATGTAATGCGCGGCCGCGAGCCATTCCTTTACGTTCCTAATGGGTATGTCAGTCTCGGCTCGGCATATGTTGATACGAGGAAGAGGACCAGAAGACAGGATCCCCACGCCGAGTCCCTGTCCTCCGTAGAATTCGAAAAGAAACTACTTGACTGTTCATGATCAGGTGCATAAGCGGGTTAAAAGAAACGAAAGGATCGGAAAGATGCTAAAAAAAATGACCGGTACGGGCAACGCACCTTCTCTGTAAGCGTCTCCATACTTCCCGACGTTGCCGTCTACTCGACGCCTTCATCACCGCCACTCCCGGCGCCTGTATAGTCGTCGTCGTCGTCGTCGGCGTCGGCGCCGTGCGCGAACGCATCGAGGTAGGCCCGCCGGTGCTGTACTTAATCGCGGATATTTTCCAATTGAGCAACGGCGTGCCCAACGTGCGCGTGCCTCGAAGAGCTTCAGCCATGGGATAATGTGAGAGCCGACTGACTGAACGCACCTAGCTGATTCGCTGCCCCAGCACAGAAATCCTGCGCATACTCTTCGTTGATCACGACGGCGTCGAGGAGCCCACACCCACGCCCGGTCTGCACAAGCGGCGGGTTCAGCGCATGGACGGCATCATGGAACACCTCGGCGAGCGTGGCCGCGCGCGCAGTGAGCTGCTCGTCGACCGGCACGCCAAGCGTAGTCGAGGTAATGGCGCAGTCAAGGGGGTTATGAGGACGTCAATGACCGTACAGTTCAGTAGGAAAAATCGCGATACGGACCTAATGACGTCGCGGGTCCTCCCATGGAAGTCGCGCTCCACACCTATCACAGTGTCCTTGCCCTCCGCCATGTATGCCCGCCACTTACGCGCGACAGCTCGTAGTACATGATAGGGTGCTCCGCGTATACGATCCTCGCAGTCGAGCCCGACGAGGCTCGGTCCGAGCGATCGTTGAAGGAGGCGCACGGGCAGATCCGAAGGGCGCGACATGAGCAAGATGCTCAACAACACTTGGAGCACAAACCTTGTTCAAGCTCCTGCAGCGAGAGGGTTTGCAATTGAGGGGAAAGATGCGCCGCTCAAATAATGCAAGGTCCTCGTGCGACAGCGACGTGAGGGTTCCGTTTCAGCCTCAAAGGCGGCGCATGTTCAACCGTAGCATCTGGAAAGGGTATATAGTGACAGTGAGTCCCGGAAACAAACGGTCAAGAGACCCCAACCGATGTTTTCCCGACCCGCCGACCGGTGTCCCGGGTGTGAGTCAAATCTCGGCCAGCAGGAAGGAAAAAAGGGTTGGAGGGGGCACACTGGATAACTTACAGTATATTAGGGTCCAATAGAAAGGAGTCCTGGCCCACAGAGAAGGACCACGCGTCCTTGTTGGGGAATTGACGGAATATTCCATTTTCACGCGTTGATTGGTCGAATTGGACTCGAATTAGAAGGAAAAAGTCGCAGGAGACTTCGAGAGGAGTCTATCGATAGCATGTGAACCGAAAGAGAGAGAAATGTGACGGGAGGAAGCATTGGGAACGCGAAGATGGTGGTGAGAGTCTAAGAGGAAGCGACCACGTGACACATTCCCATGGCGCGTTATGTCGCATGAAGTCGACCCCCTGCTTGCCACCCGCACTCAAGCCAGTACAGCGCCATTGTAGATGAGATTAAAAGGGTCCATTACAGACGAAATAATTATTTAGACCACGGAAGAGCAGAAGAAAAAAATCACACAGAACCAGTACTAATAGACAACTCTACTCCGACTCGGACTTCATCTTCGACTTAGAGCGCGTTCCGTATCCCCCAGCAGTCGACACATTGTTATCTTGCGAAGGACACTTCTTGGGTATCTAGCCATCCCTCAGGTAAGCAGCGACTGACACAATATTTCGAATTTACCTTCGCCTTGCCCGCAGGTTTGTTCTTCCCATTGGTATTTTTCGGTTTCGGAGCCGGCTAGCACCATTTAGTTGGCAACTAATCGTAAATTTGTGCAATATTACCTCCGGAAAATCATCAAGCGAAAGAAGGCCCTTCGGTTTTGCCTTGGGCTGAACAGCATTCAATGCGCAGCACGATGAGAAAAACATGCTTGAGCTTACCTTGCCTGTGCCTTTGGGCTTAGGTTTCGACTCCTTGAGCTGCGACTTCGAGTTCTGGAAAGGTATAAGATAGTATTGGGTACAATAAGAATATTCAACGGACCACTTCTTGCTTGCTCTCGATTTCGAATGGCTTTGTCTCGATCTGAAGGCCCTGAAAAGTGGGAGAGAATCATTCAAAGTAACGGCAAAAACTAACCAAGAATGCGGGCTTGCGGTAGCGGGGTGGTTTGGAGAAAAAGGGATTGTTAGTGTTGCTCATTGCTCTGATGTTCTTTCGATGGAGATCTTCGATGGTAAGATCGTCGTCGTCGGGCTGCATCATGTCACCAAAGTTATTACTCGCGTCCTGCACGTCGGTAGCATCTTCTAGGCTAATGTTGCGGTCTTCAGCGATCAATATGGCGGCGGTGAATGGCGTAAGAATAAAGGCCACGAAATCCTTGAGTGGTATGAGGTTAGAGGTGTCGTCGTACTCGTCGAAACTATTGGGGGCCTCGTCGATAATGCTGGATAGGGTGTCGTATAATTTGTAGCTTAGAGCTTCCTCTTCATTTGAAAGTATACGCAGGAGCGTAGAATTGATCAAGAATTCGCCTTTCGGCCCATAACTGGATAGAAAATTGAATTCATGGCGCAACAGTTGGAAAGTACGACTCACTACCCGCACCGACGTCCGTACAAAGCATCGGTAAATGCGAGTTTGGAAGCCGAGCTGGCGAATTTGAAAATCTGTGAGTCGATACGGCTGATAAAGTCATTCCAGATAAACGAGGTTTGCAAGGCGTCTGTGTCTTGAATCATCTTGAGCAGGGAGTCTTTCAGTTTGAGGATACGTGCTGGAACAGAATTGTAGTCGATGACTTGAGGCCACTGGTTCTGTTTGCCGAGCTTGATATATTTCTCGCGATGCTTTTCTTGAGTAATTGCGGCGCAGATCTGTAACTCCGTAAAGGAAACGCCCGGGCCGCGAGAGCCAACTTCGCTGATAAGAGCTTGGCGCTTGACAAACAAAGATAGTATTCGTTCGTTCCGAGTCTCGGGGAGAGGATCGTCGCACATGACAGTAGGGCAGACGTTTGGAAGATTGGCCCATACCAGAGAGGGCGGCTTTGAGCTTTGCTTCCGCTGACGTGGTTCTGGTTTTAGCGATTTCTGCGGTGGGGATGGGGGCGCTGGCTTCGTATTCTTGACCTACGGGGATGTCAAATGTGATCGCACCAGGAAACAGAGAGAGTAAAGAGACAGAGAAGGAGAGATGCACCTTCTTTGCAGCCGGCTCTTCGGCCGGTGGTTCTGCAATTTTCCGCTTCTTTGGGTTCCTCTGAGAATGTAATCAGTGGGGGATTTTCAACCATATCTCCACTTACTTCTGTTGGTAAAGTCGATTTGGGGGGCTGCTTGGTTTTCTTTTGTTTTGAAGTCTAATAATTCGAAGGTGAGTAATGGATTTTAGGCGCATATATTCACTAACCTGGGCCGTGACGGCGGTTCTTGGTGGTTGGACGGCTTTACTCACTTTCTTACTCTGAAAATAGGAAGCAAGGGATAGATTTAGGCGCATATAATGACCTACCGCTTGAAGGTCGTCGCGGGCTTTTGCAGTAGTGCAGTTGTCGAGCTTTTGAATCACGTCGGAAAATTTCTCCGGTGAGCGCATTGGTAGGTTCTCGGGATCCCAAGAGCGCCCATCTGGCCATGTTAGCGGTACATAGTAGATCTTCTCCTCACCGGTAACATTGCGGACACCTTTAATGTCGCATGATCTACACGGGGCGAAGCCATTGTGGCCCTTGATGTTGAGAGACTTCTCGATAGCTATAATATCACCCATTTCGAAGAGATTATATCCTCGAAGCTGGAAGAAATCGCGCTCCAGGGCATTGAATGTGGGAACGCCCAAAGCCAATTGAACGCATTCTTCGTCGTAAGGGATGAGAAAGCTGTGCATATCTTTGGGAGGGTGTGGCCCAGGAATGAGGCCGAGCGACATCAAACCCGGCCCATCGAGGTGAGTGCGCACTTCGGGTTTTATACAATAGTTCTGCACCAAGAGCGGGGTTGCCGATGGGCCGCCACGGTTGCGCTTGAATAAGAGATATGAATCGGTGCAAATTCCGAGACACATGTCGTATTTCCCGGAGAAGTACTTGTGGGGGAGGGTCTCGCCATCGACGACAACATTTTTCGTGCAGAGATTGCGGTAGTGCTCGCCGTCGAAGACGTCGGAGATGGTATCAGGGAAATGAATGTAATTGAAGCGATAGAGCAGCTGCTGGATCGATTTCGGATTCTGGAACAAGCCTTGAAGTCGCGGGATGATTGGGAGGTAGCCAAACAATCGCCTCGGTTTCCTTGTCGCGCTTAGGCGTGGTTCGCCGCAATAAGGACAGTCAGAGAGGTGGGAAAACGGGCCGGTGTAGGCTGCACAAGAATTGAGACAGCAGTGATACCAGACGGGCTCAATCTGTGACAAGATAGCGACGCGATGAAGCATCACCCACTGCGAACTGAGCTCCATCTTATGCTGGAACGAATAGACCATTTGATTATAGGCGGCGCGTGGCATCTTCGACACCATCTTCAGTTTGAATGCTCGAATATTATCCCGATCCTTCTCAGTCAAAATTTCGTTCCCTATCAGCACGGTAAGCCCGAATAGTGAGGAGACGACGAATTAACTCACTAGCATCCCATATTTCAGCCTCCTCTTCTGGTCCAACCATTTCATCGAGTTTTTGTACCATTTCTTCCAAGGATAGAGGCTCATCCCGATCCTGGAACTCGTCGAAGCCCCTCCATTGGTCAAGAGCATTATCAGTCGGAAGAGCTGGGATGGTATCGATGGAAGTGGTTGTAGCAGAGGCGGAGTCGGAAAATAGATCAGCATCCATAGAACTTTCCAGATTTCCGAGCACTGGGGGGCTCATCTTCCGAGGCAGATAGTTCGTAATCCCAATCGGACTCGACAGAAGTAGGCGGGCTCAAATGAGCAACTGAAGAGTCGAGATCATCTCTGACTGGAGGAAAAGGCAGTGGGGTGTCCTCATCGTCCATATAGACATCAGAATTTGGTTGTGGTGTAGGGGAGACGGAGGGTCTAATGGACTCGCGCGGAACGCGGAGGTAATGGTCTCGCCGTGTACGCGCACTCCTTAGCTTTCCGCAGGTCGGTTTCCAGTGGCATATCTTGAAGTTGGTCAATTCTTTTCTTCTTCTACCCATTGAAATGACGAAAATATCGGCAAGAGGGGGAGAGGACGATTCAGAAAGGTCGGTACTAAAACGGGACTCGAGACTCGGAAAGGGGCGGGGGAAGGCAGATGTGGATTGGAATGGATTGACAGGAGTATCGACGATGAGAAGGCGTTGGGGCTGGCGATCGTTGTGTGAGACTGTATGCGAGCGGTCAACGAGCGGTGGCTTGAAGCAAGCGAGCGGAAGAAAAAGCTTGTGATCCGCGAGCAGGAGCCTCCGAACCAAACAACACCTTTCAATTGATGTCTGATGTCGCAAAATGACCGCAGAGGACGAGGAAGAGCAGTTTATAGATTACTCAAAACTCACTCACAGCAAGTGTATTTCACTCAAGTGTATCCTGGTCACTCAGCCTGAGTGGGTCGAAAAAACACTCATGTCCGACACACTCGGGCCGAGTGACAAAATAGTGATCGGAGTGATGTGTCAATCATGCTGAGTGTAATCACTTCCCACGGTGGAGCTGGGACGCAGACCGTTCACTGAGGATGGTTTGTTTCAATACCGGTACTTACTTAAATCAGATGACTGAACGGAAAGTCGTAGACCGCTGAAAATACGTTCTGGCGCCCCGAAGTTCGATCGACGCAATCATGATGGAGCCGAGCCTGAGGGTTGGTTCAGTAAGCGAAGACGACAAGATGACCACTTTCTTGTTGAGATCTTCCTCCTTCCTCACGCACGCATATATTCAGGACATCAGTATACAAAGGCTCGATGGCGGTGGCCCACCCTTGCACCCAATATTCTTGACGGCCACTAGATGCGCCCGTTCGATTCGGGTGCGAGTCCTTAGGCTCCAAGACCCTTTTTCTTGTCAGTCTCGGTAAAATCCGGAGGCGTCAGCATAAACAAAAGCCGAACATTGACTTTGATCCTGCGGATTAAGCATGAAGCTCGAGGATTGAAAACATTTTCGCATTCAAAATGCGAAAAAAAAAAACTGCGAAAATGCGCTCAATTCATTTTTCTCTCGACGGTGAACTTTGAAGGGGACCAGTCACAAATTAGTGCAAGCAACCTAGATTCTAGTAAGTACAATACACGCAGGGGCCGTTCAATTCAGGTCCGAGGCATGTTTGCAAACCACAGCACTTTTTCAACCTTTTTTATCTTTTGCTTACGGTGTATCGGAATGGTTTGACCTATCGCGCGGACTTTCTCTTGAGATGTATCGTCATACAGGCTCGAGCAAGAAATCAAACGCGGTGCACAGGTAATCTTCGGCCTGCTCTCAGGTGCGTGGGTCGGGACGGGAATTTTCTTCTGGCGATCCGGATTCAATCCCATGCGACAGATTCCCTCTGCTGCGAGCCTTTTACCGTACTTTTCTTTGCTAGGATACGATCGCACAATATCCGACGCGTTTTCACCATTCTTCTCCATTACTATGTCCGTTCTCCTCTCCTACCATTTAGGCCCTGCCTGTAATAACTCACTCTCTTCAGATCTTTGGATGTAAGTACCTCGTGATTAGTGCCTCAGCTCTCCCCACATTCTGGTTTCTGGGTAGTCGGGAGCCCGATAGGAAACATCTAATAATCTGGCTTTATCCCTTTTAGTAGCTCTGGGGGTTCTTCTCAAGCGCTGCATCAGTTGTAGGTGGAAAATATTATAGCATCTACTCCGTTACGCATATTGACTAGTAACTCAGACATACACTCCTGCTAGCTATCGTTGAATTTCTCCGGCAAACGAGCTAGTCTGGGTTAGAGTCCCAGCGTCGAATTTGAGGCGAAAAGTGCAGTTTTCTTTCTTTTTTTGAGGCTTTTCAACACCTATGAATGACTGTGTCAAGCAGGGCCAATTACCATCAGCTTTAGCCAGAATTCTTCGTGTGGTGAGTGATTACCATGCTGACCTGTATTCTACTCACATACATACTCGTTGAGATATGATCCGGGTGCGCGAACGCATCCCACTCCCAGGTAATTTTCAAAGCTGGGTTCAAATTCCAGCGTCTCCATCTGTTTTACCCCGTCGGATCTAAGGACTCGGACGTGGTGGATGGACCACCCCTACTCGCAATTATCCGGAGTGATTATCGGTAGGCAGGTAACCTTGGTTCGATTCCCAGCTTCCGAATAGCAGTGGAAAGTGGTTCTAGCTTTTATTGTTGCAGCTCTCTGTAGCCGGGATGCCCCACTAGAGTTGATCAAATGCCGTTCAATTTCCTTTCAAATCCATCTCTTGCTCACCGCATCTAGGGACTCGGATGTGGTTGATGGACCACCCCTGCTCGCAATTGGACAGAGCGATTATCGGCAGGCAGATAATCTGGGTTCGATTCCCAGCTGCCGAATAGGGATGAGGTTAGCTGTTTTTTTGGTTCTATCTTATATTCTTTCAGGTTCTCTGTATGTAGGCACCCCGATGGAGTCTTTGACAGGGATCGTCGTGCAAATTATAGCCGATACACCGAGGTGTAGATTGTGCACGCGCCCTGCTCTCTGTTTTCGGAACGAGTCTATGTTTCGTTGTTGCCTTTATCTTTCCTTTTCACTTACAGGCAGGACACTATCTGATCCGCCTCTCCTCAAATCTTTCTTGTCCCTTTTCTTCCAAGCCTGGTCTTTTCTCATTCTTCCTCAGATACTTAAGCACAGATTTTCTCTGCGGCGTCGGACGTGGTTTGCGCACCTCCCCTCCATTTGCCCGCCGACATCAGGCGGAACACCCGGGTTCGACTCCCGTCGTCTGAGCTTTCAATGTGTTGTGGAGCTGTATTTTTTAAAAAAGACTTATTCCTCCTTCTGTTCTGTGGTACAAGGCGGTCAAGAACGTGAACTATGTATGGTCTGCGGTTTGGCGATGACCAGACCATTCGCGCGGCTGGCCTTCTGCCGTCGTAACGAAACTTAGTTGCCCACTTCATTTATTTTGCGTTGCTCGCAATGGATTGGGTCTCAATCCGTGACGTATATTTGCAATGAATTTTACAGCGAAAAACTGATCCTGATTCATTCTTGTCGACACATCCTAAATTCTGTTCGTGCACACGCAATGTTGTTTAATTACCTTGCTCTCCACCGTTTTCTTACACCCTTGGAGTAAGATTCGAATGAACTATTGAGCGCGGTATCCGCGATAAGCTCTGGTTCAAGTTGTTTAGGAAAGCCGAAACCCCGAAGGTTGACGTCCGATGACCGGCCGTGAGAACCCCAAGGATTCGGCAACATTCGGCACCACTGTTTGCATCATCCCACCCACCTCATTCTGACTTCTCCTCGGTTTTCCGTCCCTTCTGGTATGCTGTGTCTGGAGTTTCATCGAGGATGACTATCCCCGACTTCTCTTGATCATTGGGATATAACCCCGCAGGGAGAAACTCAGGGCCCGACTTCGAGGGTACGTTATCGGATTTCCCGCCGCAATTGGTCAAGAATGGCAAGTTGATCTCCTCTTTGAATCCGCAGACAACCATCACGAGCAGATCCCGGGCTGTATTTGGGCTCGCGGAAGAACCTCTTTTCCCGCCCTGAACGTGTCTCGTCACCGTCGCTGCTATTTTACAATTCTTCCACCGCCTTCACCTGCGACATGCCCAAGGGTAGTCCAGACAAGCACGGAGACTACCGCAACGTCAGGTATCTTCCTGTCCTGTAAATTGTGAGTAGGCTGATACAATCATTATCTCAGATTCACCAGCGACGAGGACCGCCGGCTCGTCGCATTTATTGCAGCGCACGACTCGCCCGTAGTCTCTCGTATCAGCAAGCGCCTTTATGCGCCTCTTGGACCCACGGTAATCCTGGCGTCCGAGTCTGTGTGACTTTGCTTGCTGGGTCTAATTTATTTTCTCGCAGGCGCTCGACTCGTACGCTTGGAGTCGCCACCGCACCTCCGAATCCTGGCGGATCCGATATAAGAACAATTGGCCCTCGTTCGACTTAAACATCAAGCAATACAAGGCCCGTCAGAGTGAATCCCTCGCAAAAAACCGCCCGTCTGAGGTTCGTGCACTTCCACTACGATCCCACGTTGACGATGCACAATCCCCCGCATTTGCTGACTACGCCGCCTGCATTGAAGACTGTCGGCGTCATAAAAACCAGCACGCCCATCCGAACTTATACTGTATACTTTCTCTTTCTTGTGTACTCGGCGCTCACAGCGATATAGAACTTGCATCCCAAGTCTCGTTCCCCCGCCCGCGAACTTGCGTCATCCGAGTCCCTCATCAGATCTTTTACCACTAAGGTTCGCAGCGCCTGTATGTTCTGAGGAGCTAACTTCCCAGCCGAATTCAGGATCTCGCCCTCATGGACTTGAAATCGCGGCTGGCGGCGGAAAGGATCGCCTCTGCTTCACGAGCGGCGTCGTCTTCGGTACTCGCAGAATGCAGATCCCTCTGATTCTCTTGAATTCTCATCCTTCCGGCGCAGATTCACTATCGCGGCGAGCTAGCGCATCCCAGCTACCCAGCCATGAACCACGCCATCGCGGCACTCAGCCGCTCCTCACGTCCCGGTTCCAGTGACTCAAGTCTCGATCATGCCGCCAACGCGAAATCGACAGCGGCATCCGCGATGCGTACAATCCAGGTTCGTCCGGTCGTCATATCAATCGTACTCTGGCTCATGTCTATTGAAGCCCGATGGTATGCGTCCAGCAACGCCTGTCATTCTCCCGGTACGCCGCCTGCATCTCGGTATTTCTGCTCCACTCACCCTCCTTACCGATAGGTTACACCACAACCACCGGCTGTTCACGTTGCGGCTCATGCACACGCCAAAGTGCACCGCAAGCTCTCGCGCATGGCACGTCGGACCAAGACCGCCTCTGTCGACCGCGCCTGGGCCGTGTATTCAGAGACCGGCGACATTGAACTTACGCGGCAGATCCTCGAAGCGGAGGCGGCAGCGAATGCTGACACATTGGCCGCGCGGGCTAGCACTGTAGAATAAGGTAAGGACTCTGTTGTGGAGTTGGATACTCGCCGTTGACTTGCTGATTCCACTACAGTCTACCCCGACGAGCAGGTGCACAAGCAGCTCGCGAAGCTGGCGCGGAAGACTGAGGTGTTTTCTTCGGACCGTGCGTGGGCGGTATACGCGCAGACGGGGTGCGTCGCGTCGACGCAGCGGGCGCTATTTCAAATGGGGAACGCGGCGCAGGCGGCGCTGGAGGAATTCAAGAAGGCGGACTTCGCGCTGGTGGGAAATGGTGCGTCTTGCCTTCCTTTATGGCGGCCGTTTGCTGAGAGTTCTTGTTGTAGATCTCGGAGTGCTGGGATTCGGAGAAAAACGTAAGCGAGGCGATTATGAGGCTGGTGAGGAGCCCGAGTCCCCGAAAAAGCGAAAGGCCAAAGGTACCAGTCTACTACGTCGGAATATATTCGTTACTAAAGCACACCCTCCTCTTCCACCCGCTCGTAGCTCCTACCTGCTGACCCTGTCAGGACATTTCTTCTGTTTTTTTTTTTCGATACTCGCTCAATGTATGCTAGTACCTATCGCAGTTTCCGTGCGACTTTCAAAAGATCCTATCCACCACCCGACTCGGTGAGTAGGGATACTGGGCCGCGGTGCTCCAGGCAGCTAGCAGGGTTTCGAAAAGAATGAGGTAAAATAACCAATGGATGGAATGGAATCATTGAACGTGGCCTGCACCGCCAAGCGAGTCCTGGGCGAAAGCGACAAAACGCTATGCCCTCCCTCCTTCCGGATTCGTCAGATTCCGAAATCGACATGGCGTGATTGATGTCCGCGCAAACTCCACAACATGACGATGAGAAGGCCAATTTCGCGTTGCCGAACCGTGAGAAGTTGCAAAGTTTAAAGGACACCTTTTCACCCCATCATTCGGAATCCTCGACCCTCGATCCTCGGTACCAGGCCTGGCCCCTCCACGCGTGGGAGAAGATCTGGTTTCTATAGATTCGGTTTCACGAGTTCCAGCCGGACTTCTCTGTGTTCTCCTCTGACGTCCGAGTCCTTTTCTCTCCCAGTTTGCGATATGCTGAGAAACAAAATTCAGCGCAAGGCCGCCGTCGCAAAGTACGAACCGAACCGTATAGGACGCTCGGTGCACTCACCGCTCCCCCTGACATTAGATCCGTTGGCAAGACAAGTCGCAAAGAAGCCGGTGTTGTTGTTGTTGTGAGATTCATTTTTTTCGGTTCGTTCCATACTGGTTCCTCACTCTTTGCCCAATCCCTCCAGCTCGCGCATCCGATCGGGAAGGATCCCGCGGATCCCTTCAGCGAGGTACACAGAGATGTTCGCTTTGATTCTGGGCCTCTGCTTATTACAGCCATAGGGCACGTCGGAAAATGACTCAGTCGGAGTGAGATTTAATCCCCCTCATTCATGGCTGAGCTCTACCTCACGCGCCGTCAGCTACTCATAGATGATATTCAGACCGTATCTTCCAGGGAGGTACGTGATCTTAATTCTGCAACCTTTCGTCCGTTAAGCTTTTACTCCAACTTAATTCTCAGCTATCGTCCTCCCCGCCCCCCACGCCCACGCCCACACCCAAGCGTGCGGAACACTCCGAATCCCCCCAGACTCTCGCCATCCAGCTTGGCCTGGGACTCGCGAGCACCCCCGTACGCACAAGTTTTACATGTTTGGCTCGCTATCTAATCTACAGAGTGTTTCAGGCCGACGCGTATGAAGTATACAAAGCACTCGCAAAGCTCGCGCGCAAAACGATGTTCCCCATCGGCTACGCGTGGTCCGTGTACTTGCAGCTGGGGAGCATCGAGGATACTAAGACGGCGCTGCGCAAGATGGCGCATGCGGCGGATGCGGCGCTGGCGGAGAGGGATATTAAAGGTCGTGTGGGAGCCGGGAGTGGTATGCCTTTCATGCTCGTTGCTTTTCAGTTGACTGATTTGATTTGACTACAGAGGTTGCGGCGGACACGAGAAAGCGTAAGCGGAGCGTTATTGACGAGGAGAGTCAAAGTTCCGAAAGGGAGTAAATCCAAAGTTTTATTTCTCTTTGATGGATATTCGTCTGTGGCTCATGTCTGCCCAGTAACAGGCTGTTAGTCCCCCAAATCATTGTTCCAAAATCATCCCTTACATCTCGTGTTCCTTTTTTCCATGCCCTCTCAGGCGTACATGCTATAACAGAACATTATCCAGTAGAATGAGCCGAGTCGCCGAAATTCAAGTAGATCGCGATCTTTGAAGGTACAGTAACACAGTTGCGTTCAAGTAGATTGGAAAGGTTAAGTGATGGATCATCACCTCGCGTTCACTAGTCATATATTGTCCGCTCTTGGGTATGTACTATTCTGTCGGTGTTGTCGGCCCAGCGAAACACTAGCGAGACTCGGAATTCAGATGCCTCGGGGTGCGCCTTTTTCCAACCGTTTGTGATTGTCAGTGATGCGTGTCGTAAACTGTCTTCGATGTCTGCATATTATAATTCAGGGAAGATTGTCGTGTAGCGTAAAGAGATCGATCGTGAGAAAATCTGAAGTCTGCCCGGGCCGTAACTTTTCACTTCCCTCCACATGACCCTCCCTCCCACTACTTCTGCTGTCCGCGTCGCAGATGAGCCATATGTCGCTGGAGAAAGCCTGCATTAAAATGCGAATCGTTGTTCGATGGGCAGGTGCTCAAATACTAAAGGGTCCCGGACATCCAACGGACTCACCGTCAACCGAAGCTCACCGGTCACCACTTGCCAGCTCATCCAACTTTTACATGTACACTTGATGGAAAACGTTGTCTAATTTTAGGTTCATCTCCGTGTGTCGTCAGGGTCTGGACCTGCTCGTAAACCCGCGGTCCTTTGCTTCCTTCCTCTTGCCTTCAAGTCGCAGGGCCACCCGCATTCCCAATGGAAACGCAAGAGGTGGTTGTCCAACTTCGAGAAATCTTCGCGGATTTTCGAGTAGCCCGCGACCGTATCGTTGAGCTCGAGCGGGAACTTCAGCAAACGGTCCGTCGTGATTTTTTTTTTGGAAACAGTTCACGCATATAATGGCAACAGCGCCAGGAGAACGCGACCCTCCGGAAGATTCCGATTCCCGCCCCCACGCGTATCGGCCAGCTAACGGCTGCGAATGATTCTTTGCGGGAGGAGAATGAGTCGCTGCGGGACGCGGTGAAGATAAAGAGGGAGCGTCTAGATTTAGTGAGTCGCCCCCGCCGTCTCGCTCTTGTGAGCTGAGCTCATGGCCTGCAGGATTTCAATGCCGTAACCCGCATTGAGGAACTTGAGTGTGCGAATACGACATTAATCTCTTCCTTCCAAGATAGCGTCAAGGTCAAAAAGGAGCGTATGGACCTGGTGAGTCTTGCTCTACATCTCGTTCCCGCTAATGAACGTCGCACGCGAGGATTCCAAAGCGGCCAGTAATACGATTCTGTTGAGCGCCAATGAGACCGAGTCGATACGCAAGGAGCTGGAGTGTCTTCAACGCACTCTCCGAATCAAGAAGGAGGTTTTCGACGTGGTACGTTTCACTTCTCGCATTCCTCATTCTCTGACCTGCGATTTCACCAGGATCTCCGAGTCGCGGTCAAGTCCGAACGCGATACATATGCCGAAATCGAAAAGAAGTACGAGGAGGAACGAGCGCGAGCCGACGTTTTGAGTGCGGTGTGTCTCTATAATTCCTTACTCCGATCAGCAAGCTCACCCCTTTCAGAAATGTAGCGAGCTTGAGGCCCGGGTTAAGCAAAGCACGGACGCCGCGTTCAACGCCGTAAGTTTGACTCGCCCTACTCGCTATGATCCCTCATTAATTCGACTCACAGGAGAAGTCCCTGGAAGAAGTACGATATCTTCCAGCATTCCCTTTCCTCAATGACTCTGCCAGACTCTACGCCAATTTCAACTCCAGCGCGAAGGCCACAAGGAACAGGCGGAGAAGCTTTCCCGGGTCAACGGCGAGTTGGCTACTCTTCTCCACATGCATCGGACGGTAAGTCAGATTCATTCATCGGCTGGATTTGTACTCACTAGGAACACGGCAGATTTTGAAGAACCTTGACGAAGCCAGGGCGCACAATTCGACTCTAAAATTCGTACGCGCTATACGTTTTTCAAGCGCAGATAATATAGATTCACATTCTGCAGAGGTGTGATACTCTCGACGCGGAAATCGCCTCCCTCCGCGTGGCGCATGAAAGCGTGAGTGTGGAGAAGGATCGACTACAAGAGGTATTTCGCGATGCTCTTCATTTGAGACTCGCCGGCAGTATTGATCCCCGTTCTTTCAACAGGCTTGCGGGAAGGTCGTGCAGTTGGTGGAACACATTCGCGCGATCGACGCGCGCAAGAAAACAGTGAGTCTCGTTTATACTCGAATGTGCCTGTTGAACACATTTTCAGGATGGACGGAACCCGAGTCAAAAACCAGAAACGGTAGATTTGACACAGGACGATGACCGGGAAACCGACGCTGTGAGATCTACTTAATACGTGTCTGGTTCTCGCCCCTTGATCTCAACGCCCATGGACAGAGTCAAACGGCCCCGAGTCGCGAGCTGGAGAATTCCCCGCCAACGGATGGTGCTAGCCCGTCGGCCCAAGATGAATGTGATGTACGTCTCCTTGAAATTATTGGCGGCAACAAATCTGAACTGCGAACCCTAGATTTTGTCAACGCTGAAGGAGGAGGTGATGCTATCCCGACGTTTGTCCCGCTACTCGCCCTCGTTAATTTTCTCGCAAGATGTCTGTCTACTGCGCTCACATGGACACTCTTCCGCAACATGGGAGACAGCCCCGGATTACTCAGCTCAGGCCCATTTGCGAGTATACTAGAAATTTAAACGCCCAGGCTCTCGTTCAGGTACGCGTACTGAATCTTCAAGAATGGAAGTTTTCTCATTGATTTGTTACCGCAGAACCTGGACCTGAATATGTACGTACTTGCAAACTGTATGCCGATGCACTCTTGATGTTTTCTCGTTTTTCCGTCTTCCAGCCTCGCGCATCCGGTGTTGTTTCTCCCAAACCGAACCGTCCCCATGACGAATGGGAACGTCATCGCGTTTGGTCCAACACATGTATACGACCTCGACGAGCAGAAATGGACGCCAGGCTCGGATCTCGACGGCCTCGACGGAACTACACAGGAATTATTCGTCAAGCCGCAAGGCAGTCCCGAGGTCTTCTATGCAGGTCTGTACAAGTGTATCGACTTGTATAAGCTGTACCCCGGGCAGCAAAGAGTATCACTGCCGCCGGAAATCGTGAGCGCTTTTCCATCATCTACGCTGTTCGGGGTTTTTATAGTAATCGGCAGGCGCAGCAGGATTTGACCTATAGCGTCAGCAAGGCTGCAATGCCGTCCATTCGAAGTAAGAAACACCGGAAGCGGTTGATGGAGGAGTTCCTCGCCGGCGGCCGGATGGAAGTCGCGTGTCTGGGGTTGCGACGTGTTGGATTCAATTCGGCGCTGGACAGTGCGTTGCATGGGGACTCAGGTTGTAGCGGGTTGAAACGGGAGGCGGAGGGTGAGGGGGGTGGTAGTCTTCGGAAGAAGCAGCGGCGCGCCAATGACGAGAAGGCGTAGTCATTTTCTTCGTTCACTACATGCAGTTTCGAGTTCCTCCAGTAGTCTACCATCATCCGTCCGGCTTACTGAGGCAATTTGGTTGATTGAAGCCTGAGCAAGTCGATTACCAATGCCTCGACCATACCCAGCCGTTTCCCATCCGCGACGCTGGGTTTGTTTTACGTTCGTTCGACTCGAGGTCGGGTGATATATTCACAGATAAACAATTATTTTCTCTTTTTCCTTCTTATCATCGGGCTGTACTTCTCCATTTCCCTCAGCCGCAAAGGGATGAACTGAGAGGAAAGAGGAACGTTCATCGACAGATGTTTGCAGCAGTACAATTCCAATTTCCACTTGCAATTGAACTGAAACTTGACTAGTCTTGTGCGCATACATTTTGATACCCACCCACCTACCCCACACCCAAATTTCTCTGGGAATATCCGGTAGCATACGGTGTGCGTCTGCATTATGTACACGGTTCGGTCTTTGTACTTCCGCAGAAGGCCCCTTTTCGACTCGGAGTCGTGTTCTTTCGGGGCTTAGGAAGCAAATTTTCTTCGAATCCAGGGCTGTTTTCAATTTTAATGCTGGCGTGACCCCGACGAATACACTCCGGGGAGTCATAAATGGGTATAGAAGGAAAGGGAGAAAGATTACTGCAGGAGTGTGAAATAATGCAGGGAGAGAGGAGTGGGATAACAAGAATATCATGCGGACGATGTAATTCATATATATCGGGGGTCTCTTCCATCCAGCGCCTGACTCGGCGTCATCAACGGAGTCTCGCTCTCTTCGCCTTGATTTGTATTCTCCGAGACCTATGGCTGCGCGACACTCGAGGGAGGCGAGATCGTGGGCAGGAAATGAGCGAGGTAAATTTGAGAGTGAACGATGACCCTAGGCCCGATTGTTGACCGCGCGCTCCTTGGGGTGTTACCGGGAGTCGGGTGACTGGCGACTGATATTCCGGGCGGGAATGAGTGTAAATGTGAATTTAAATGAAATCTAGATATCTTCGATGGCGCAGCGATAGCCGAGCCAGAACGGACAGGAGACTGCAGCCAAGGCGGGAAAAGTGAAAAGAATATAGACGAGGATGGGTCAGAGTTGGTGAAAATAAAATAAGCATTGGACGTGGCGGCCGATGACTGCTTGTTACTGAGAGTGAGTATGTACGAATGGTTGGGAGGAGGGAGGATTTGCATGTATGATACGGAGTCGTAAGGGTTTCGGCGGGGCAGGGGGTGCGGTATAAGTCGATGGAAATGGCAAAATCGGGTTTGCAGCGTGTCAGTCGGATACACAGGACCGACACGGAGTCCTAGGTTTGCGTGCAGGCCGTTACTTAGAGAGAGGACGATACGTGTAGAAGAAGTACGCACATATCAAAGGTATCGAGTTGGACGGACAGATACTGAAGAGAGGTTCAAGTACATACAGGTGGAGGGAGGACTAGACTGGGTTTGGGTTTTCCGGCTTCCGAGTTTCGCGCGAATATGCGACGTACAGGCACCGCAGGGTGGGAGGAGGAAAGAACAAAACAGTGACAAGATGTGAAAGGAATGGGGACAGATGCACGTACATTTGACAGTGTAGCGAGCCTGAGGACGGAGGAAGATTCGGCGACTGAAATAAGCAATACAGACGTCGAACTACTTGACTCAATCTTGACACATATCAAGTTCGCTCGGAGAATGAACTTAGCCGAGATGAGGGGCATATTTCAGAGCCATTCCAATCTCCAGCTGCTCCTCGACGATGGGAGTCTCTCGGCGGTGTCGAGAGAAGGATCGGGGCCACTGGAGTTTTTCTGCGCAGTGTCTCTGGTACTAAGAACGCTGCATGCACGCACCGTCCTGGGGAGTCGATTCTCATCCTCGGCGCCGGCTGGAGAAGTGCTTTCGTTCTTAGCACCCGCATCAGATTCAGATACCTCGCCATCCACCGCGGAAATAAGCGAGAATGGAATGGTTTAGATAACGGCTCACCATCGGCAAATTTCCGCTATGTGACTCGGATCCAGGAACAGCGGTTGCGGCTCCCTACAACGCCATGGTGAATGGAAAGGCGCTTGGACGAAAATCAGGCGCACCACCCGGGCCGCAAGAACCCATCCCAGAAATCCACTTCGGCTCGGATCCGTCCAGCACACGAGGAATAGGTGCAATACTTCCAAGTGTTTGTGCGATAAGGGTGGTTCTGGGAGTTAGACGGGAATGTAATGCCTTTCGATGTAGCCGTGTTCAATGTTTATGATTACGGCCAATCGGCGTGGTGGGATAGTTCGAGAAATCTTTCGAGCGGGACGAGAGGATCCGCTGGAAGTCAGAGATGCGTGACGATTTCGAGAACCTGCACGGAAGAAAATTTGGATCAAATATGCGGAGGCGTTCTTGACTCGAAGGGTAAGTCTTTCAAACCGAGACTTCGACAGACCAGGCGTTTGAGGCGGCGTGAAGATTCCGAGATATGACACGGAAGGAACTTTGGATCAAATATAAGGAAGTGTTCTTGACCCGAAAGGTAAGTCTGTCCAACCGAGAATTCGACGGCCCAGGAGTTTGAGGCGGCGGGAGGCAAAGTACGGAGGTTTCAGAAGTTGAGCAGACGAACAGATAATGCATTTCCTCTTACGAAGACGTGCATAGCTGTCAGGTAATAGATGATGCCGAGTTGAATCAGATAGTATGTTGCGACCCAGCCGATCCCTTGAAACGTGTGGGCAGAGTAGCGGCCCCATTTAAAGGCACATATCCAGAGGCGGATAAGGGAGCTTCTCGCACTTGAATTCCATTGAGACAGGCCCAGGGGATACAGTGTTAATCCTGAGAGTTGGGTGAAGATGTAGAGACGACATCCGTAGAACTTCTTTGAGATACGGCTGAATTTCCCGATATGAAGAGTTTGGCCGGATTAACCCCAAGAGACACGGTCAAGCATGCGGGTAGAGATCCATAAGGAAGAGATGTAAAGCCAGCCGCACGCAGCAACGAAAGGATCTGGAGAAGATCGCGGTTCGGGTTTGAAAGGAGATTACGAGAGAGACTCGGCAAACAATCGTTGAGTTCCCACGTTCCTCTTTTGCTTCCGATCGCCAACCTCCGCCCACTCGTCACCAACGATTGCCAAAAAGCAAGGCATACGGCGTGTCCCACTGAAATTCCGGGATGAAATATAATCCCAACGTTGCAGCCAGATTGGAGCCCGGGATTTCCACTGATCAATCAACGTGGCGCCAACTTGTAAACACTTCCAGAATCCAGGTTCGTGGCTCCGGGTTTCTGGGTTTCTGGGAGGAGACATTTAAGGGATTCTAGTTCAACTGGCGCTATTCGAACACTCGACACGTCGATAAACTATCATCTTCTCTTCCTCGATGAGTCCCTCCGCCATCGACAACGAATCCACCGAGTACTGGCCGGGACCAGCCGGATACCTGGGATCCCCACTCCAATTAGCCTACCTTGATGCGCTACATGCAGCATCCGTTGGGGCGAAACTAGTATGAAGACGGGGACGCGGTTGAAGAGGGTGCTGCCAACGCCGATATGTTCGCGGCCCTCTCTGTGGCTCTGGACAAGCGGTGTTCTTGATTGTGTACTTTTTCTCGATTTAACATCTATTTTGTCAGGCGCGCGGTTATGTTCAGAACAACCTTTAACCTCTCCCTCGTGCGTTTCCTCTCGCCGAGTGCTGTTCGTCTTCCTCTGATCCTATTACCCGTAGGAATTACAAGACACATGCACGACGCGTGGCTGAGCGAGACGCGGAGCTGAGGCACACTCGAATGTGCAGATGCGTCCCAGCGATTTCGACGCGGGGATCCAGCACCGTGAGGAGGAAAACGCGTCGCTGCAAGTGGTGCGGCACATCAATCCTTATACTCATATGATCTAACAATTTTCAGGTCCGCGAATGGATCCAAAAGGAGCTCACCTACGTGCGTATAGCCCCTTTCGTCCCTGATATTTCTCTCATAGGAGCTAGCGGAGACTCACGACCGCGTGGCCGGCCGCGAGACGGAACTGAAGCTCAGTCGCGAGGGAAACGCGGAGCTTCGAACAGTGCGTCCTCCATGTCCATCCTCTTAGCGCGCTGCATATTTAGGAATTGGGAGACATGCAGATGCGCCTAGCCGTGCGCAACGCGGATATCCGGCGCCATGGGGAAGAAAATGCGTCTTACAGCGGGGTGGCCCATTTTCCCCTACCCCCAATTCTTCTGAATCTTCCTGTGCAGAAGCTCGCTGACCGGAACGCACGAGATGAGGTTCTCAATGCACAATTGCATGCTAAGATTGTTGCATGCCAAGATTGAAGAGAACGCCGCCCTCTTTCCGGTGCGAATGACTTTATATGTGACTTGTTGTACTTTTATGATCATACGATGTTGCACAAGTGCAAAAGCAGGCACTGAACATCTCATGGGTTCACCTCGTCCCTCTCCTGTCCATTTCCGTCGCTCAAATTTACCTCTCAGACCGAGAAAGTCGCGTACGCGAGCAAAAATGTCTCACCGAGCAGGTCGGACACGCCTACAAGGTCCGCCCTCCCCCCACAATGCTCTGAGTGGATGAAGATAACAAAAAGAAGTCTCGTCGCACGGAGTAAGATGCGCGGATGGTGGTACGCTCAGTTCTGCAAGCTGAACAAATGGCGCTGCAGGTGGTAAGTCTTCACATTTGCGGTGCCCCACGTCGGCTGAATGTCTGACTTTTTGTATGTAGACCTTCCACAAGCTTGGCGAGCGAGTGGAGACTCTCGAGGCTGCCGCGGTTCTCGAGAACATGAGTACACATACTGCAGCCCTGTTCATTGAACGCACTACTAATTCGGGAATCCACATCGTTCGCGAAGTTGAAGAACGAGTACACAAAGGCCAGGACCGAGAGGCGCGTCGCTACATTGGTAAGTCGAGAGTGAATTTGGTCCCCGAAAAACGGCTGATTTGGCCGACTTGCTGCGCAGAGGCTGGTGGCGCTCGGACCCGAGAAAGACGAATGTTGCCGGCGGTGGTCGTGGATCACGAGGAAGTGGGCTTGCGGAAGCAGAAGCATAGCGGATCTGGAGACAGAGGCGACGAAGGAGGGCGATGAAGCTGGAATTGAGGCAGGAAGGAAGCGGAATGGAGATGGCAGCTCCGGTAAGACCCTGTAAATGCAAAATAATATATACATTCTCGTAAGAGTAGCAGACTGGACCAGCTCGCGATGGTCTGGAGGTAAGAACACGGAACATATGTGTTTTTTATCAAACCAAGACTTCGCATTGCACAGACTGCCGTGAGAGGAGAAATTCGACGCATAATTTTTTAAGAGCGGTACAGCGGCATGAGTAAAACATACTAGAAGCTAAGTGGCGTAAAATATATACATGCTGAGCGTCAAGTTTTGGAGAAGTGCAGCAAGTCAAGATCACGATATAGGGGCAGCAGTCTGAGATTGTCGAGCCGGGCCGTTGTACCCTTAGCCGGGCCGGCTGCTCTTGTCTCTCACCTTGACTGCGACTTCACGAAATTCGACTTCTGAGCTGGTAACGGGCTAGGGTCGGAGCTCGATTCAAGGCTCAGCTATGTGTTGGAGTATCAACCGAAACACCCGCGCACCGATAATCGACCGCTCTCACCTCCGTGCCAGCGTTCACCCGAATCATCCATCCCGCCCCCGATATTCTCCCCGCACCGACGTTTCCCCTGTACCGACGTTTGCCCTGCCGTTATTTCTCCATTCGTACTTATCTCCTTTTGTGTTAGCTACTCGTTTTTGTATAAGTACGACCATTATTTTATCAAGACCTCTGCGCGTTTGCAGAGGGTCACTGAGCATCCGCTTCGTCCCTAGGCTCAAAATCCAACACTATGCAGGGACTTCAACCAACTGATCTGACCGACAATATGAACTCTTATCAATCTTATCGTTCCATCCCATGGAAGCGCCTAAGTTCTCGACAACAACTTGATTCTCTGGAGAGCCACTGATCACACCGTTGAACTCTTACGTCTATCGAACTCGTTTCCCACCGTCTCTTTCAAGCCAACTCCGCGATGCGGTGTTGATGCGGTATTGAGGCCAAGGTCAGACGCCACACCTCCGCTCCGCCTCCTTCCCTGCTCTCTTCCCTCTTTCACGACCACGGAGTTTACACTCAACTCTTTCCTCAATAATTTTCATGTCGAGCAGGGAAATTGGGTGTATCTGCGGTGTTTCGGGCCACCAGAAATCCGCGACCGACGCTCAGCCGGAACGGACTGCTGCTGCGGATAACATACCCATCTCGGTGAGTTTCCCTTTCCTTTCTCGCCGGACTGCAAGGAGTTTCATCGATCCCTGCCCAGATGGCTGCACGATCTATAATCACACGGAGCACCGATAACGATCCACGGCCCCGAACTCAGCCGTATCGCTCTTACCACCGCTCAAGCCCATCCAATCCATCCGAAAACTTTGATACGGGGGGATCCGGTCGGTTGGACATTATCCCTCGATACCACGAAAATTCGCTACGTGCTGCACTTGTAGGAAGATGGATCGACATGGGGAATGTAAGTTGAGATTGTCTTCTCGGCCCTGGTTATCCTCTCACCTGACCTCAGAAGGGTATGATGTACCCAATGACACCCATTCGCAATGCACCAGTGACTGGCCATCGGGCCCCCAGTAATCAATATCTCTCCAGCGTAAATGCCCACGAAACTGTGCATTCTTTCCCGTCTCACTGATTTTTGCCCTTTCCGCAGTGTGGTACGATAAATCCGCGTCGAATTGCTCCAAATCCCTCGGCCTATCGGGGCAACTCAGCAAGTCCCACAAAGTGCGGCGCTCATCTGAACGCACCAACGGAATGGGCGACTCTGCAACCGGTCTCAGGCGCGAAACGCTCTCGCCGATGTGTCTCGCCGGAGCGTGAAGTGCGAAACAATGCGCGGCTCGCACGAGGACTTCCGCTGGATGAGACAGAGATGTTCCCTTCGATTTCCACCGCGGACTGGAGCTCGTTCCCCGAGATTGAAGAATGGGCAAAGGGTGGCGAAAACCATGGTGCCCACGACGCATCCGAGGCGGATGTCGTTTATGTAGGTTTTGTTGTTCGGCGACGGATCGAGTAGTAGAATTGATGAAAATCATTTACAGATGAAGATGCTCGATGTATTTGCTACCCCATCTGCCGCCAGGAACGCCTCGGGCGGCCAGGCGAGTTTCACGAATTTAAAGTAGCGGTGCAGGGCAATTAATCCATTGACCAGATGATTCCTACTGTTCAGGACGCGTAAAATCCTTAGTGAGTCCGGCTTGTATTGAGCCACAACATATCTCTGAACGATTAGGAATCCGTCCAGGATGTACTACAGCCGCCTTGAATGAACACATATATTTGAACCACGATTTTGCCATACACCGAGCATTTTTCATTCTTCTTTTCATTGTCTTTGACCCGCTACCCATCATCTCTCCTGCGGGCTGATTTTTTTGGTCACGCTCCGACCTCCGCCGTCTTCAGAACCATGGCTTGATGTTCGCTCTAACCTTAAAAAAGTTTGAAGCGTTTCAGACTCAGTTGGGCCGACGCTCCAAGGGGATGGCACTCCGGTCCGAGGTTGCTTGGTACGTCCTCCGTGTTTCATCGGTGCCTGTAGAAGTCTTCTTCTATCCTCGGCAGTTTGTTCCCTCGCTTGCTCTTTATGTGATTTAAACTTGACCGAATGAAACCTGTGTTAGAGTGGTGGCTCGGTTGTGGAATACTTTCTAATGCCCGAGGACTTCAGGTACGTCCTCCGTCTCTCGTAATTTTTCCTGTCAGTAATCTCCGCAACGATCCTCTTCCGTAGTCGGCCGTATTTCCCCCCGAGGATTTTTGACGTCTGGCCACAACCAACCCTGCGAACCTTCTGGTATTCAATCACAGCACGTCCGACAAATGAAACAACAAGATATCACAAATGGAACATCGAGGTTCGACGCCTCTCTGTATTGAACCACATGTCCGTCTACACTGATCTGTCAAATCTCAGTCTAGGTTCGTCACATCAAGGGACCCGTACCTGTGAGAGAGAGCCGTCTGCGCCGATGTCCAGATGATCAACTCCCGAGGATGCAGAGGATCGACACGAAGGTATATATTTCTGGCTCGCGAAAAAAATTTCATCCCCCTCCCTTCCTCGTCCCCGCCGCGCAGCCACAATGGCTGCGCCGAGGTACGAGTCCCTCTTTCTTTTTGCTTTGCAATTATTAATACTGGCCATCCAGATTTGACGACAAGGATGATACAAATCTGGTCGAGTTTTGCGCACACCCGGCGCGACTCCTGGCAGACCGGAATTCGTTATACAAGCTTTTGGGTCCCCAAGTGACTCAATCCGAAGAATTGCGTGCCTTTACACTCACTAACTGTTTAGTAGGGCAAGTTTCCTTGGAGCTTCCGTCATAATGCCGCTGCCTGGAAACGACGTTCCGGCGTTATCGTCAATTTCGATGGGAGAGTTTTGGCAGCAGCACGAGAGCGGAGGTGATCCACGGTTGCATTCAACGCCTTGCTACTTACCATCCTTGCACAGCGCCCGGCAGAGCGACGCATCGGTGGGAGAGGAGGAAGAAGATCAGGAGGAGGAGCAAGAGGATGAGCTGGAGGAGGAGGAGGAGGGCGAAGGTGCTCATTCCTTCGACAACGCACTCGTTCATTTATTTATTGCTCCTCAGCTGATTACACGCCTACTCCCCCACCAAGATTTCGGAAGATGTCTGTTGCCGCCCCCAAGGTATTTACCCTCCGATTCGTGGATACATAATCTTGATTGTGAGGCGTAGAAAACTCCCAGGACTATTGTAGCGAAACAAGACGACGTGTTAGATGTTAGTATCTTCTTAATCATGTTCGTATAGCTGACTGGGAGCTATCAAGAACTTGCTGCTTGCTTTGACCAGCGTTGTCGAATCCGCGGGGGTCCTAAGACAGCGCATGAAAGAAGACAGTTCAGAAGGGGAAGAGGAGGAGGAGGAGGAGGAGGGGCAGCTCAAAGCCAAGCTGATCAAAGGTATGTTCCCTCCACATTATGTATACTTTACAATACTTCTTGACGCTCGCATAACCGGTTCGTAGTTATGCCTGCCGCAAGTGAGATAATAATCTTACTGTAGTACTGTGGTCTCTCTGCACGAAACTCACATTCTTCAGAGAGAAAAACCGCGGCAAGGACACCGCCGGAATACGAGGAGGACGACGAGGAAGAGCCCGTCCCGTCCACCAAGGTCAAGGGTGAACACCTGACGTCCAAGTCAGATCAATCGCACATCTAATCTCTTTCTCGATTTCTTCGCAGCCGTCGTCGTCAAGGCTCCCAGTGAGCATACCTCACTGCATCGCCACTACCTCCTGTCGCTCATATTTCGCAGGGAAACTGCCCGTCGGGAAACAAGCATCCAAAGGTTAGTACTTGACTCTCCCGCCGCACCCCACCCGCAAGATGGACTATAGATCTGATCATTTCTTAACAGCTCCTACGAAGCCGTCAACGAGTGAGTGCATATTATTTCACTCTCCACCAACCTTTTACGTACGCGAACGGCCGCCATCCAGCCGCCAAGTTGACCAAGCCTAAATCAAGAGGTCGGTGCCCATCTTTTGTTGACATGAACAGCAGCGTTAATCTCTTCCATCATAGCCACCACCCCTGCCCCTCCGAAGCCTCCGCGTGAGTCCACCCTATTCATCTGCCTCACTTCATTGAATCGTCGCAGAGAAAGCGGCCGCAAAGCCGGTGTTCAAGCCAGTTGTGGAGGTAGTGATGAAAAAACGAAAGAAAAATCTTGAAGACTCGCCGGATGACGAGGTTCGGCCCAAAAAAAAGCGCAGTGCGTATTATCCTGGTGTTGCCCTTACGCCTAGTGAGCATGGCAGAACTGTTTTAGGTCAGTTCAGCCAGCCAGCCAGGCAGAACTGGCAATTGCCGGCCATGGCACAACTGGCAGAACCGAAAAAGGAAATCCCTCCGAGTTCGCATTGTTCATCTTCTGAGCCTCTCAGAAACAGTTGGCACATCTGAATAAAAGGCTTCTGCATGTGTCCGAGTTTCTGAAGAGCATCTTCGGGTCAAATTTCCCTTGAAAAATCGGCATAAACCTTTATCAAGATTTGTTTCCTCATGATGCAGACTGAACACCAACCATAACGTGAACTGAAAACAGTTGGTTGTCATTGGGGTGTCAAGCCGAAATTTCAAAGCCTATATTTCACTCTAGAATTGGCGGATTCAAGACAAAATGTCGCCGAATGGAGCACTGCCACCAGAGTTCTGCCAAGTTCTGCCGGACTTCATGGAGTTCGGCCGGCAATTGCCTGGCTGGCAGAACCTGGCTGGCAGAATGGCAGACTTTTGCCAACAACACTACAGTTACGCCTGATCCTGACAAGGGAGATCTTCAGCTGTCGCCGCACGCTAACCCGGCAATCAGTGAAGCCGCGATCCCAGTACAGGTTTTCTATGGTGGCCTTCGAATGCGCGGGGTCCGCCCTGGAGCCTAACGCTTGAAGTTGCTCCACCATTGTTCTCGGACGTTTGCGTCTCCTTTTTGGTTCCCGGACTTTTTGGAATTTTGTATATCGATTTGACTCAGTACTCCCCGGCCTAGATGATAGATGGCCGTAGCTGCTTTTTTCCAAATCGTACTATCTGTTCAGCGGTATACCTCAAATCTACTGTGGGATTGATCTATGCTGTGCAAAGATCAGCAGCCCGTAAGTCAAACCTTCTGTGAAAGGGAGCAACAAAGGTCCCCTGGCTTTGTTCGCCGGCAAGTTGCTTTCCTATTTCTCTGTGTAATACCAGCAAGAGAAAATTCATACACATAACAAGTTATTCGATGTCTGCTGGAAGTGATCCATCCAACATCCACTCACCAGCCTCCTTTGAAATACCTAGACAACGAGCAGTGCACGGCATACAGCGGCCTTCCATAACTCAGTGTCATTATCGTGAGCGGTATGGCGATGTGGTTCGACTCCCCGCGTTTAGATATCAACGCCTCAGTTCGGATTTTCCTCCTCTTCCGGTCACACAATGAAGCATCCCCTTGAAATTATTCAGTTGCATGCATGAAGGAGATGAAGTCGACAACAGGTTCTCGACAGAAGAAACTACAATCCATGAGACATCTGTGTACCGGATGAGGGAGAAATTACAGTACCTTGGTCAACAAAGTGGGCGGACTCGAACAGAGATATTTGATACTATGAACTACGATTGAATTAAGGGCCTGAGCAATGAGATGTTCATTTCTGGCGCATTCGGATAGAAAAAGAAACTGAACACCACTGGTAATTCAGACGCCGGGAGTCGAACCCAGTGCACCTGCTGAAGCTCGTTTCGAAGACCGCCTTAGTGTTAGCAGGGGTGCGCCGTGCACCACGTCCGATTTCTGATTTGAGGTGCACCACAGATTGCCTGTGATGGAAAGCCGGTTAACTTGAGCAGAAATGAAATCCATAGCGTTCAAGCGGCCCCACGGCAGACGCTGTCGGAGTTACGTCGGCCTACAATGGAGGTGCGCCGAGGGGCCTCAGCATCGTGCCTGCTGTGCCCCCGAGCCGTCTGAACGCAGTGATTCCAAACTACAGTACCAGTTGAGAAACTAAGAAAGGCTCGAGCAATCAATCACAGGTGCTTGTTCTTTCTCCTAGAAGATCCGGTAGATTAGACTCCGCGAGTGTGGACCCGAGTGTCTGGAGAAAAAAAAAATGGTCGGCAAAGTCCAACTCAAACCTTCGAGGTTAGTCTCCCAATCGCTGTTGGAGATCTGACAGCTAGGATCGAGGAACAGAACAAACGGCATGCTGTCCCAAGTTCCAACAAACGAAAAAGATCATGGAGCCGTGGAATTCAGCGGCCGGGAGTCGAACCCGGTTATTCCTGCCTACCATTGCCGCTGACAGTTGACGAGTTGCAGGCAAGTGTGCACCGTGCACGATGTCCGAGGTGTTAGCGCGAGTGGGAATCCTCAAATCGGCGCAATAACCGTCACCATGAGCCGAGTAAGAGTTCAAGAAATGAAGGCGAAGCCTCAAGAAAGGTCGAGAATAAACACGCACCAGATTGGACTCCGCGTCGATTGTGGTGCTGCACATCGCGTGGTACCTGTATTCGAAGTCACCGAAGCAAAAGAGACGAAAGAAATCTGGTAATCAGATAGTGGGAGTCGAACCCAGCTCGTCTGATGAATTGCGCCGAAGACAGCACTGGCAGGATACATGCACCACGCCTCTCGCTGGGGGGAGAAGGTAATCTGTGGCAATGGATCAGCGTGTGCAAAACAGAAAACACTGGAAATCGAAAGAGAAGGAGAATTGAGAGCGAATCATACATTGAACTCTGGTGGATGGACGGAAGTTCAGACGCTGGGAATCGAACCGCCTCCGCACACGAATATTCAGTACTGTTGTCGTGAGCTGGGATACACCGTGCACGATGTCTGAGATGTGAGGTATTTACGGGGTTTCAGATGTCGACACGGTATGCGTGCGTTAGGGAGTGTACTTCGGATGCAGAAAAAAAAAGGATTCTACAGTCTGGCTAACGCAGACACCGGGAGTCGAACCCGGATACCTGCCTGGCACTTTCAAGCCGCGCAACTGGGAGCTGGGGTGAAGCATGCACCACGTCCGAGGTACCTATGACGATGTGCACCGGGATATGTGAGCAAGGAAAATGAACCGGATTCAGCAGTAGCAAAGTCGAGGGCCAAGAAGAGAGTTGCGTACTTACACTCGAGAAGACGGAGCAGAACACGAGAGGTGAGTCGGGAGCTGGGGGATCGGGAATCCGGCATCGCATTAGTAAAAGGAAAAGGACGAGAACACTACAGACAGAACATACAGGCGCCGGGAGTCGAACCCGGCCTACCTGGGACTATCCAAGCCGCGCAGCTGGGAGCTGGGATACAGCGTGCACCACGTCCGATTTTCATACACTGGCATGCATCTGGTTGTGAATACGGCTTGCGTGGAATGGGTGGGTGGAAAGAAATAAATGAGTCACGGGGAGGTGCGTTTGGAGATACGGCCGCACATCTATGAGTATGGGAAAATCAATTCGAGGAGGACAAAGGACTCACGATTCTCAGAGAAACATAGATGCGAGGAGCCAGATTGGGATACTTCCGAAGAAAAAATGGATTTATATCGGATCCGCCATACTTAGACACTGGGATTCGAACCCAGATCCTGCTCTCGAACCCGAGAAAGACGTATGAGTATGCCTATGAATGTTACCGGCGGTGGGCGCGGATCAAGAGGAGGTGGGCTCGCGGAAGCAGAAGCGTGCGGCGGATCTGGAGACAGAGGCGACGAAGGAAGGCGATAAAGCTGGAATTGAAGCAGGAAGGAAGCGGAATGGAGCCGTGCATGGCAGCTCCGGTAACACCCTGTAGATGTAAAATAATACACACATCCTCGTAAGAGTAACAGACTGGACCAGCTAGCGATGGTCTGGAGGTAAGAACACGGAACATATGTGTTTTGTATCAAACCAAGACTTCGCATTGCACAGACTGCCAATGAGAGGAGAAATTCGACGCATAATTTTTTAAGAGCGGTACAGTGGCATGAGTAAAACATACTAGAAGCTAAGTGGCGTAAAATATATACATGCTGAGCGTCAAGTTTTGGAGAAGTGCAGCAAGTCAAGATCACGATATAGGGGCAGCAGTCTGAGATTGTCGAGCCGGGCCGTTGTACCCTTAGCCGGGCCCGGGCCGGGCCGACTCTTGTCTCTCACCTTGACTGCGACTTCACGAAATTCGACTTCTGAGCTGGTAATGGGCTAGGGTCGGAATCCGAATACTCTGTGAACCTGGGTTCCCGCTGGATCTCTTTCGTTATCACTTCCACTTTGTATCTCCGCCGGTCGACCGTCTAGCAACATACGATCCTCCAAATACTGTATCCTGTATCCTTTGATCATGAATCCAACTAGTTCCATGTGTCGGAGCTCGATCCAAGGCTCAGCTATGCAGGGACTTCAACCAACTGATCTGATCGACAATATGAACTCTTATCAATCTTATCGTTCCATCCCATCGAAGGCCTAATTTCTCGATAACAACTTGATTCTTTGGAGAGCCACTGATCACACCGTTGAACTCTTACGTCTATCGCACTCGTTTCCCACCATTCATCTCTTTCAAGCTAACTCCGCGATGCGGTGCTGATGCGGTATTGAGGCCAAGGTCAGACGCCACACCTCCGCTCCGTCTCCTTCCCTGTTCTCTTCCCTCTTTCACGACCACGGAATTTACACCCAACTCTTTCTTCAATAACTCTCATGTCGGACTGGGAAATTGGGTGCGTCTGCGGTGTTTGGGGCCACCAGAAATCCGGGACTGAAGCTCAGCCGGAACGGACTCCTGCTGTGGGTAAAATACCCATCTCGGTCAGTGTCCCTCTCCTTTCTTGCCAGACTACGAGGAGTTTAATCGATCCCTGCCCAGATGTCTGCACGATCTATGATCACACGCGGCACCGATAACCATCCACGGCCTCGAACTCGGCCGTATCGCTCGTACCACCGCTCAGGCCCATCCATTTTATCGGAAAGCTTTGATAGGGGAGGCTACGATCGGCTGGACATTATCCCTCGCTACCATGAAAATTCGCTACGTGCTGCACTCGAAGGTAGATGGCTCGACTTGGCGAATGTGAGTGCCAAATTATCCTCTCGCTTCAGAGATTCCTCATACTGCGCCCTCAGACGTGCGTGATATACCCAGGAAAACACGCCCGCAGCGCAAGAATCGCTAGCAGTAAAGTAGCCAATCATCTGGGAAAATATTCCGGCAAGGTAAATGCGCACAAATCCAACTGTTGATTTACATGAATCTCATTTCATTACTTTCTTCGAGCGACGCGCAATAAATCCACACATCCGTTCTTCAAATTCCGCTGCCCCTGACAGTACCGCATCATGGTACGCAACGTGCAGCGTTCCCCTTGACCCACTCACGGGATGGATGGCTCCATCGGGTGCGAAGCGCACTCATTCAAGCTACTCAGTGGAACGCGAGGCGCCAAAGAAAGCGCGGCTCGCACTGGAATCATCCCTGGTCGATACCCCCGCTTCAGTGCCCCCTTCGCTTTCCCCCGCCGACTGGAGGGCGTTCCCCGAGATCGAAGAATGGGCAAAGGTCGGCGAAAACCTTGGTGCCCACGACGCATCCGACGCGGATGTCGTATACGTAGGTTTTCTTGTTCGGCGACGGATCGAGTCGTAGGATTGATGAAATTCATTTACAGATGAAGATGCTTGATGTGTTTGCTACACCCTCTGCTGCCAGCAAAGCGTTAGGAGGCCAGGCGAGTTCACAGAGTTTAAAGTAGCGGCACAGGGCATTTAATCATCAATAATCCTTGACCAGAATATGATTCACACTGTTCAGAACGCGTGAAATCCTTGGTGAGTCCGATTTGTGTTGAGCCACACGTATATCTAAACGATTAGTAATCCTCACAGGATGTACTGCTGCCGCATGGAATGAATACATATATTTTGAACCACAATTTTGACGTTCTCTTCATTATCTCTGACCCGCTAACCATCATGTCTCCTGCGGGCTGATTTCTTTTCGGTCACGCTCCGACCTCCGCCGTCTCTAGAACCATGCTTGATGCTCGCTCTTGGCTCACTCTAACCTTAAAAAAAGTTTGAAGCGTTTCAGACTCCATTGCCCAAGGGGATGGCACTCCGGTCCGAGGCTGCTTGGTACGTCCTCCGTGCCACGTGCAATCGTTTCATCGGTGTCTGTAGAAGTCTTCTTCCATCCTCGGCGGTTTGTTCCCTCGGTTGCCCTTTATTTGAGTTAAACTTGACCGAATGAAACCTGTGTTGGAGTAGCGGCTCGGTTGGGGAATACTTTGAAATGCCCGAGGACTTCAGGTACGTCCTCCGTCTCTCGTAATTTTTTGTCTCAGTAATCTCCGCAACGATCCTCTTCCGTAGTCGGCCCATTTCTCCCTCAGAGGATTTTCACGTGTGGTTACAACCAACCCTGCGAACCTGCCGGTATTCAATCACAGCACGTCCGCCAAATAAAACAACAAGATATCACAAACGGAATATCCAGGCTCGACGCCTCTCTGTATCAAACTACATGCCCGTCTACACTGATCCGTCAAATCTCAGTCTAGGTTCGTCACATCAAGGGACCCGTACCTGTGAGAGCAGTCTGCGCCAAGGTCTAGATGATCAACTCCTGAGGACATCTTATGCAAGATCTGCACAGGATTGGCACGAAGCTAAGTATATATTTTCGGCCTGCGAATATTTTTCTTTCCCTCACGAATCCCTACCTCGTCTTGTCTCCTGTGCGCAGCCTCCGATGGTTGCGCCGAGGTATGGTGCCTCCCTCGACATTTCGCGCTCGCTCATATCTGGCCGGTAGATTTGATGATGAGGACGACGACAACCTCATACGCTTTTTGGCACACCCGGGACGGCTCTTGAAAGATCGGAATCCGGTTTTTAAACTGCTAGGACCAGAGGTAAATCATTCAAAGAGAAGCACACCATAACTGATTGTATGGTAGGGCCATTTCCCG
Source organism: Mycena galericulata (assembly GCA_029289565.1). Classification (NCBI taxonomy): domain Eukaryota; kingdom Fungi; phylum Basidiomycota; class Agaricomycetes; order Agaricales; family Mycenaceae; genus Mycena; species Mycena galericulata. The sequence continues at coordinate 61,484 of JARKIA010000184.1, forward strand.
TGGAGTTCTCACCACAACTCTGCCGCCAGGAAGAGGCGAAGCGGCTTGATCCCCGACTTTGACAGCCGAATTTTGTCGGCAGCCAGACAACGACAAAAAGCCGCGTGCGCCATGATTACCATCTAATACCTGCGCAATTCGAGCCGGAGGAGGAGGAGGCTGAAGGTGCCCGTTCTCCCAGAGCTCAACAGCGCACTGATTCCTTTTCATTTCAACCTTAGAGGAGCGCACGCCAACTCCCCCGCCGAAACCTCGCAAACTTTCCGTCGTGGCGCCCAAGGTACGTATAAAAACTTGATGTGGCAGTTTATGGGAGACCAACATTGATCGCGATGCGTAGAAAACCCCCAGGACTATTGTAGCGAAACAAGACGACATTTTGAATGTTAGTGTCTTCCTAATCATGTTCGTGTAGCTGACTAGCAGCCATCAAGAACTTGCTGCTTGCTTTGACCAGCGTCGTCGAATCCGTGGGGGTCCTGAGACAACGTATGGAAGAAGAAAGTTCTGAAGTGGAAGAGGAGGAGGAGGAGGAGGAGGCGCGGCTCAAACCCAAGCTGATCAGAGGTATGTTCCATCCACATTATACTTTACGATACTTCTTGACGCTCGCATAACCTGTTCGTAGTCAAGCCTGCCGCAAGTGAGATAATAATCTTACTGTGGTCTCTCTGTAAGAAACTCACATTCTTCAGAAAAAAAATACGCAAGGACACCGCCGAAATACGAGGAGGACGGCGAGGAAGAGCCCGTCCCGTCCACCAAGGTCAAGGGTGAAAACCTGACCTCCAAGTCAGTTCAATCGCACCTCTGATCTCTTTTTCGATTTCTTCGCAGCCGTCGTCGTCAAGGCTCCCAGTGAGCATACCTCACTGCATCGCCGCTACCTCACGTCACTCATTCTTCGCAGGGAAAGCGCCCGTCGGGAAACCAGCATCCAAAGGTTAGTACTTAACTCTCCCGCCGCCCCCCACCCGCAACATGGACTATAGCTCTGATCATTTATTAACAGCTACGAAGCCGACAACGAGTGAGTACATGTTATTTGTCTCTCCACCAGCCTGACGAGGGAGATCTTCAGCCCTTGCCGCATGCTAACCCGGGAGTGAGTGAAGCCGCGATCGCAGTGCAGGTTTTCTACGCCGGCCGTCTTCGATCGCGCGTGGTCCACCTTGGAGCCTAACGGTTGAAGTTGCTCCACCATTGTTCTTGGACATTTGCGTTTACATAAGTTTCTCCGTTTTGATTCCCGGACTTTTTGGACTTTTGTATATCGATTTGACTCAGTATTCCCCGGCCTAGATGATAGATGACTATAGGATCAGCTTTTATAATCGTACTATCTGTTCAGTGGTACAACGTGAATCTACTGTGATTGATCTATGCCGTGCAAAGATTAGCTGCCCTAGAGGGGTAAGTCAAATAAATCCAGCGCAAATCCAAATTCCCAAAGACAAACCGCTGCATGCAGAACCAGGCGTCGGTCTGGGCAGTCCTTACATCCCCTTGAAATTATTCAGTTGCACGTATGAAGGGAATGAAGTCGACAACAGGTTCTCGAGAGGAAATGATAATCCATGAGACATCTGTGTACCGGATGAGGGAGAAATTACACTACCTCGGTCAACATTAACAAAGTGGGCGGACTCGAGCAGAGATATTTGATACTATGAACTACCATTGAATGGTTGAGAAAATGTTAAGGGCCTGAGCAATGAGATGTTTCATTTCCGGCGCATTCGGATAGAAAAAGGAACTGGACACCACTGGTAATTCAGACGCCGGGAGTCGAACCCAGTTCACCTGCTGAAGCTCGTTTCGAAGACCGCCTTAGCGTTAGCAGGGGTGCGCCGTGCACCACGTCCGAGTTATGGGTCGAGGTACACCACAGATTACATGTGATGGAATGCAGGTCAGCTTGAGCAGAAATTCAATCAATTCACTGCGGCCCCGCGGTAGACCCTGTCGGAGTTACGTCGCCATACAGTGGAGGTATGCCGAAGAGCTCGGCATAGTGCCGGCAGGCAGGCTCTTTTATCTGTGCACCCGAGCCGTCTGAACGCAGTGATTGCGAACTACATTCAGTTGAGAAAGCAAAAAGAATTGAGCAATCAAGGCGCTTTTTGTGTGCTTCTAGAAGTTCCGGTACATCAGACTCCGCGAGTGGGGGAAAAAAGATTACCGGGAGCGATTCAGAAAGTCCAACTCAAACGCTCGAGGTTGATCTCCCGATTTCTGTTTGATCTGACAGCTAGAACAGAACGAACGGAACACTGCCCAAGAAACCAAAAAGATGGAGCCCGGGCTTATATGACTGATTCAGCGGCCGGGAGTCGAACCCAGTTAGCCTTACTCCTACTTACTATTGCCGCTGCCAATGGACGAATTGCAAGCAAAGCTGCACCGTGCACGACGCCCGAGGTGCTAGTGCTGCTGGAAATTCTTACGTCGGCGAAGGATGGCCAACATGAGCGGAGTAAGAGTCCAGAAATGAAGGCGAAGCCTCAAGAAAGGTCGAGAATAAACAAGTACCCACCAAGTTGGACTCGCGTCAATTGTGGTGCGGCACATCGCGTGCTACCTGTATTCGAAGTCACTGAAGCAAAAGGGTACAAGGAAATTTGTGAATCAGAGAGTGGGAGTCGAACCCAGCTCATCTGATGAATTGCACTGCGTAAAGCACAGCACTGCCGCAGGACAAGGAAAGCACAGTGCACTACACCTCTCGCTGGGGGACAAGTGTGCAGCAGTATCAAAGAGAAAACTAGAATCGAAAAGGAGCGAGAAGAATGGAAATTATACATAACCTCTGGAGGATGGACGGAAATTCAGACGCCGAAAATGAACCCGGATCACGCGCCTCCGCATATGAGTCGCGAGTTGAGATGCGCCGGGCACGAAGTCGAGATCTGAGATATCAATTGAGTTTCAGATGTAGCATGGCATGCGTGCGTTAGGGAGTATACTTCGCGCTCACCCAGAAGTTGAAAAAAAGGGTTGTTGGTCTAGTTCACCCAGACGCCGGGAGTCGAACCCAGGTCGAACGCGTACCGCACGTAATATTAGGAGTTGGCGGCAGGAGTGCGGCATGTACCACGTCCTGGGTACTTATGACGATGTGCACCCGGGTATCTGATCGAGGAAATGATCAAGATTCAGCGGTAGTGCAACAGTCGAAGGCCAAGAAGAGAGTTGCGTACTTACACTCGCCGAGAAGAGGGAGTAGAAGCGAGGAGAACGGGCGTCGGGATCGTGCGAGAAAGAATCCGGCGTCGCGTTAGTAAAAGGAAAAGGACGAGAAAAAGTTACTTACAGACCGAACATACAGACGCCGGGAGTCGAACCCAGCCTGCCTGGGACTATTCAAGCTGCGTATCTGCAAGCTGGGATACAGCGTGCACCACGTCCGAATTGCTTTTGGATGTGAATACGCTGGGTTGAATGAGTGAGTGAATCGAAATGGACTCAATAAAATAAATGAATCACAGGGAGGCGCTTTCGGAGATCTGTGAGTATGGACAAAATAGATTCGAGGAGGAGAAAGGACTCGCGCTCCTCCGGGAACCGTGGATGCGAGGAGCCGGATTGGGGTACCTGTCCGAAGAAAAAATGGATTTAAATCGTATACGGGGCACTTAGACACTGGGATTCGAACCCAGATCCCGCTCCTCCAACCGGGAAGTTACAGTGGGTGCACCATGCACCACGTCCAATTGTCTTGCTCGAGTCTGAACTGGGATGTGTGTGAGTGGGATGGATGGAAGGACGATCAGCGAGACTGCAGTACAAGAATATTAATCAGTGCCGGCCGAATGTGAGAGGGACGCGGGGATTCAATAGTATGAAAGTTGGAGATGCTCAAAGTAGACTCTAGGAGTCCAGAAGTATTCGTAGGAAAGTGGAGCATAGAAGCAACGTTTCTCGACTCGCACTTGAAGAAGTTTCCAGAGTGCTGGCAGCGGACCACAAAACATTGCCACAGACCTTATACGCAAAGAACGAGGGTGATAGTCGCGTAAATCAGGCAAGAGAAGTGTTGCCAAAGGGGAGCGCGTTCAACGAGGCGGCTTGGATTTGGCTTGGATGTCGCTGGAAGAGGGTGTCGGGCGATCGCGCGATCGGACCGGGATCGGCTTTATGCGGATGACAAATATTTTGCTCCCTGATCTGGAACACCCAACGGCTGTCGCCGTTTTAGCTCTTTGAACCACGGGTTCAACGACGTGTTTCTCGGAGATTGTACTTCCATACACTCCAACACCCGAAAATCATCTTGGAGCGCAAGCGGCAAGCCACGCACCGTGATTCATCTGCCACTGGACAGCACTCCAGCCACGTTGCTAACCAGTGGCGCCGTGAAGTAACGAGGGTTGATATCAACAAGATGGACTTCAAGAGGCTTATCTCCCTCAACAATGCGGAAAGTCGCCGCTTCGCTTTGTCGCATGTACGCCAGCTGGCGCTTCATGTTTCTTTCCAGCATGTCTTCCTCATGCGTCTCTTCCCAGCCCTTGCCTCCGCTTTCCTCCATAAACACGCGCCACCTCCATCGGCCCCACAGCTGGCGCTATTCACATGCGCCTCGCCTCCTCTGCAGGTGCCAACCCCCTTACCGGCGGCGACCTGCGACCTTCTTGCGCGTCCCCTGGGCGCTTCCCTTCCTCTACATCGCGGCCCTCAAGACCGATGCACCGTTGGCCGCGCCACTCCTTTCCGACGCGCTCGTTTCCTCCGTGCTGCTGGACCGCTGCCGCCGCCTTATCCCGCATCTTGATCACAGCAAGTATGCACTGCAGTAGCTATTCCCGACTCGTGGAGCAGGATGCTCGTGGTTGTTGATAGCGCCGGCGGGCTGGCGTGGCGCGTGCTCTGGCTATTTGTCAACCCCGGTGCGAACGATATAACGGTGCGCACGCCCTTCATCAGTACGTATGTATGCCTGCCTCCGCAGCCTGACCCGGGTCAGGCTGGCTGAAATCCGTCTTTTTTAAAAGGCTCCGCCCCTGTACATATGGTTCGAACCCATAAGCGGAACGACGTCGACCTCGTCCTGCGTACTGTCAAGGATGTCGAACCTGTGTCTGCATTGCGGATTTGCACGCACTTCGCATCGTTGCTCGTCCCACACCTCCGTGACTCTCCCTCCTGGCATTTCCCTGCGACTCTCCCCATTCAAAACACAGGCTTCAATCGACTCATATGAGCCGTGGCGTTGGACGCGCGACGCCGCAGGCGCGCAAACCACGACGGGCTGCGGCTGCTTTTCAGTGCCGATGGGCGCCCGAGAGGATATGAGCGACTTCTTAGGTTTATCCATGCAATTTAGACCTACGCACACCGCGCGTAAGCTTCTATAACACCTCTATATATCCCTCCTCCTCCTGCCAACTGCGCGTGAAGGCTAGAAAGCCAAATCAAATACAGCGTACCATTGAAGTTATACATGTAATCCGACTCAATACTCAGACTTTTCTGTGATGTATATAAATTGCATGAGATTGGCAAAAAAGATAGAGAAGTAAAATATGAGATGACGGAGCTATTCAGAATTCAGACGCCGGGAGTCGAACCCGGGTTTCCTGCCTCCTAATTTGTCGCATTCTTCCTGCAATTAAGGCAGGCGTGCGCCGTGCACCACATCTAGTCCGGATCTTGATATCCGGGGTGGAAAGGGAAGCGTCGAACGAATCCCGGGCTGTCTGCGTGAGCTTAAGTCCGCGTCATTGACAGGATAGTATCCTGATCCAAAAGTAAGCGGCTCCTCCGAGGACAAATCAGAAAGCAGATACATGTATGAGAAAAAAAGGTGTATCGACGAGTTACCATTCAGACGCCGGGAGTCGAACCCGGGTTTCCTGCCTCCTATTTTGATCTCTCTTCCGTCGAATTAAGGCAGGCGTGCGCCCGAGTACTTACTCTGGATCTGCACCATGATAGCTGCGGTGGAAATGGAAGGCAGAATCGGAGGTGAGCGGAGTCGAGTTTGGGGAGGTCGAATGCGACCAAACATTATTGAGCGGGAGAATAAGTACGAAGTACACCGCGGATGTAAACTGGCACTTGCCCATCTCCACTCCCGAGCTGTTTACGTGAGCTCAAGGCAGCAGCGTCATCCGTTGACGGCGGAGAGCATCATAATCCAAAAATCAGCGGCTCGACACCGGACAACTCATCGAAAATACAGAATCACCAGCGGATGGATTCAGAACGCAGAAACATGTATGAAAAAAAGGGCTTTTCATTGGCTGTTATCCAGACGCCGGGAGTCGAACCCGGGGTTTCCTGCCGTCTAGAACTTCTTTGCCTCGTTATAAAGGGGCAGGCGTGCGCCGCGCACCACGTCCGAGGTATCAGAAAACATGTGCACTGGAGTATATGCGGCGGTTCAGAACTTCGAACAAAGCGAGAAAAACCAATACTAACTTCATTGTACACCAGGATATTACTGGCCGACGTTGTATTGAATGAAAGTGAACCAATGTCGGATGAGCCAGCGGCATACCCACTCACCTACGGAGTAACTGAGAGGGGGGAAATTGAAACCGAGAGGGAAAAAAGCGACACGGGCAGTGCTATTCACACGGTGGGAGTCGAGCCCAGGTCACCTGCTGAATCATTTCTCGCAACATTTAATGAGAGCAGGGGTGCACATGCACCACGTCCGAGTGCAAGAAACAATATGCACCAAAGTATCTGTCAGAGAACAATGGCCGTGGACAAGCGAATATTCCACCCAAAAGACAAGAAATGGGAGATGCACTTTACGAGTGAATCAAGCGCGGATAGCCGAACCCAGCAAGATCATCGTGGATGCATCGGGCGTTCTCTCTGGTAGGGAGGCGATCATCTGTGATGAACGTTCGGCGGGTGAAACAAGTGAAGGAGAAATCCACTTATGAACAGCGGTCTTGCTGAATGGAATAGATGGTCGGCGGAGGGCTTCAATAATAACGAGTGAATACGCAGTTCGTGTAGAGAATCCTACCCCAGATGAGATTCAAGGCCGACTCGAGACTTAGTCACTTAGACAGATCTTCACTTTCTGCAATCGCACTACTCTCCGCATCCGAGGTGCCAATGAGGATGTCTCTTAGAGTACCTCGGAGTAAGAACATTAGGAATGAAATATTAGATATGAAGAGACGGAGGAGAGATGCACTTGGCGAAAAGGAAGGCACTGCCAGATCACAGTCGGATATTGTGAGTTCAGGACAACCCGCCTACCGAGTAACCAGGAAAGCAAAGTTCTTTGCCACGCGCAGAAGAGGACGGAAAAAAAAATTGACAAAGGATGGTGTATTCGGATGCTGGGAGTCGAACCCATGGTAAAGTGAACGGAGATGTTACAATTTCAAACAGGGGTGCCAAGCCCTGCACCGCGTATGAGTTCTACGGTCAGATCTGCACCACGGTACGTGTCGAAGTCCGCGGGGTCGGAAACCTGATCGATATGTGTCTGTACGAGAGCGATGAGCGCGAGAGAAAAAATCCGCATGCCACCACCTGCCAACCCAAAATCAGTGTGCACAAGAGACTTCCGGCGGGACAATCTGCAGAATCGTTTCACCCTGATCGAATCTCGAATCGAGATAGAAGGAAGAATAGTAGTTCCGGGACAAATCCTCCAGATCGGTTGCCCATTCTGAAAATCGAAAAAGCGGAGAACCAAGGTTTACCCAAAGATTTGGTCGAGATATCTGGGTTTTCGAGTCGGTTCGCAATTTTTTAGTGATTAGAACGAAGCAGAAAGGCAGGCGTAGGAGGAACTAGGACTTCAGCGGCGAATGGAGTGGGATGACGCGAACATCGGACGGCAACTTTCGGCTATAATTGATTTTCCCACGGCGTCTCCTTTGCTTCAAACCACCACGTCCGAATCAAACCCGAATCCCCTCGACTCACCCAGTCATGTGGCGTTCTTTGAGATTGGGCTCTGCAGTTTTTCGCCACCTTCCATACACACCGTCTGCTGCACTGTCCCGGACTTTACGAATCGTCGTCACTAGCTACTTTGTCTCGCATTTCGGATTCAGCACTCAGGAGAGTCTGTATCGCAACAATCTCGCCGTGGTAACGTTTGACCCCTGTGCCGGCGACATCGGCCTTGGCGGCGAAATTTTATTCCTGTGGGTGCGATTGCAACAAATTGGATTCTTTTGCTCATACTGCCCCTGTAGAGTTTACTAGGAGTTCAGGCACAGTTTACAGTTTTGCCGGTGGGGTGGATATATTATACTCGCGTGGTGCGGTTGTAACCATCCGAAATCCCACCTCGTTCATCGTTCTCGCGTCATGGCCTACTCCATGTTCCCGACGGCAGCGTTACAGGCAGTGATCGCCTCGGTTCACTTTCTGGGTGAGGATTCTTTCTTTCGGCATGAGCACTGACTTGACTACCCTCTGTAGGAGTTACGGCCCTCACGTTCTTCTTTTCTTGGAGATTTTCGGGCGAGGGCCTAACCACAAGGGAGGCATGGGGGCGTTTAACCTGGCCACGCGTCTGTGTTCTCCTGGTTTTCTTGGACTCATACCTGTTCATGTTTTCTTGTGAGTGAGATTTTTTGTTGAGGTATGCAGTCATAACTGAACGCCTCGCCCAGCCGGCCTTCTGATCTTTGGCGTGGGTCTGCAAATGAATTCGGGCGCGTGCACTGCCGGAATCCTCCTCTGTGTTTTGTTCTACTCGTCGTCCAAACTCCTCATATATGCGTTCTTGAGTAATTTATCCTCTCTTAAATCGTATCGGGGACTAACGCCTGTTTATAGCTGAGAAAGTGTATATTGTTTGGGACACCGGCAGCAGTCGCTGGCGCTCTCCGGCGTATCTCATTTGCATCGCAACCGTATTCCTGTACTCCGCTGTCGTTCTGGGCATGCTCTTGGGTTTGTCATCTTCACATCCGAATCCTCCTTTCCAAACATCTGACGCAGGTTCAAGGACGCATTGACGAATTCCGCCCCGGCGACGGCGCCTGTGAGTTTGTTCAGCAAAATCTTTGTATGGCACTAACTCTGCCTCAGGCGTTATCGGCCTCAAGCCCATTGCTTCGATCCCTTTGCTTTCGTATGATCTGTGAGCACAGAAATTCCGTCAATACGGCCGTCCTTGACTTCACTTTCAGATATATCAACATCCTTCTGACGGGACTGTTCTTGTGGCCGCTGTTCCGTTCGGCGCATTCAAACGCACGGTTGCGGGGCGTGGCTACTCGGACACTTGTGTATATCTGTTCTGCTATCGTTCCGCGATTTTTCGCTAACCTCCCGCAGCGCATCAGCCGCGGCGCTCACGACATCCACGGTCCGTTCAATCCCATATGCTGCCAAACAACAACTGAATTCACATTCCTCCTGCTAGGTCAACATTTCCGTTCTCACTGCCTTGAAAGGACGCCAACTCGGGTGGGTTTGCCTCGCGAGCTGTGCAACGGATGTACGTGTCCCCACATGCTGCCGAATTTCCGAACCAAATTTGTACCCGCAGGTCATATTCAACGCCGCCGCGATATTCTGGGTCACAGGCGGCCCGTCGCAGCACGCTTCCGTCAGCACATCCGGCGGCAACCGCCACCGGACTGAGAACGACAACATTCCCAATAGCCCCAATACGATTACGCTGTACACGCGCACCCTGGAAACCCCGCCCAGCACTGCACGGAGCTTCCAGGAGAATGGCAAGCAGCCCGTGTTCGAGATGGGGAATTTGTTCCCGGCGGGAAAGGGAGTTCAGGTGCGCTCCGATGTTATACTACTTTCAGGCTCTGAACTCATCGAGACGAAGATACATGTCACGACCGAGTCTCAAGTCACCACGAGCCCTCGAGCGAACGATGTCAAAACGTCTGACTTGCATACGGACGAGAAGTAACGCTGCCAAAATTGGCGATAATCTGTGGGACTGGGTCTAGTTAATTTATTATCGATGAAACAAGCTCTTTCTCTGTGGCCGGCCTTGCGTTTCGCATTGCGGGTAAAATTGAATTCATTCCGAAGCACGGTAGAAAAAGCAGAGACAAGTTTGAGGGCTCAGACGTCCTTATTAGATTTCCATCCTTGACATTCCATCGGTTCCATTCATGCGATCTATAAACTTTGGTGTGGAGTCGCACACAAGACCATCGTAGCTGAATCCAGCGTCTGAACATTCCAGATTGTTTCCGTGCTCGCTCATTATGCATCCGATATATAATACACAAGTTTTAACCACTGCTCGTTGCCCGCTAAGAAACTCGCAACGAAAATCAAACAATACGCCGCGATCTCTTGCGCATTTTGACCCACGCGCCCCGCCCGTTTCACCCAACACCGCCGCTTGCTCTTGGCAGCCCCAGTAAAATGTCCCACCCGCGAGACCCGCTCCATCCACACTTCCTCTAAACACTCCCCGCCGTCCTGTTTCTTTGCTGTCTGTCCAGGAGGATGAAGTCGAGTGAGCGGAGGTGCTAAGATGGAGTAGCTTGCGGCACCGAACACGGATGTAGGCGCCGAATCTCCTTGCTACCGAGAACGCCGGTACCGATTCCACTCCTACATCCATCAGCCGCTCATGAATCCGAGGCCGAGGTGGGGTGCGTAACTAAGAATAAAGGTCGGATACCAAGTGACATGTCCAACCATCTGCAAGCGCCGTCAGCAGCCGCACGCGGATGAGGTGTGTGGGGTACGCGTACCAGGCACGGTGCTCCAGTCACCCCCGGGACGCGAGGACTCCATCCCCCACCCTGGACGCACGAGCACGCTGCGGAGGAGGGTACCGGGAGCGCGCACGGCACTGCAGTGGCTGAGAACACAACGAAATCGCCCCGTCGGGTACATTCACCTCCCTCTTCCGAGTCTTCAACCTTAATTGAAGATCCGCCATCGAGAGTCGCGCGGCCGTGCAGGAAGGGGACGGGGAGAATGAAGAATGAAGAATGAAGAGCGAACGGGACGGGGTAGAGGAAGAGGTAGGCCAATCCCACCACTATCGCCCTCGGAAACGTCTTGCGTCGGCCCCCCCGCGCGTCCATGCGCAGCGAGGACAACTTGTATCACTGGCGTTCCCGCATCCAGCCTCCACCTGCAGCTTACGCTTACGCTGCGCTCCCCCCGCCTCCGCGACGCTATCCTTCCGCCCATACCACCGGTCCACCGCCAGCACCCGCGCCCACGCCCTTATCGTCCCCTCCACGTAGCATCCGCAGCCCCACCCGACGTCATCCCCCACCAATCCGTGCTGTGTGCTGTGTGCTGTGCGCATCGTGTGTCGTACGTCGTATCGGGCCCCCCGCCCCGCCCACCTACACCGATATGATCGAAACCAAAACTTCCCACCAGCCACCAGCCACCGCGGGCCGGTACCGACACACGCCAACGCGACAATCGGAATGCGGAACCTAGGAGGGGAAGCCGCGATCGGGCTCGATCTCCTCTCCTTCGACTCCGAGTGGCTGATGCGGCGCCGGCGTGCGGGGGTGGCGCAGAGGCTTCCGCGGATGGTGGAGATCGCTTTGTGGATTTCGATCCGGAACTCGAGTCGTCGAGCGCGTCCCTGCGTCAAAGTAGTCAAGGGAGGACGACGCGGGCCTTGCCTTGTCGCGCGCGTGTGGTGTCGTTTCAGCTCCTAGCTACTATCTGCGCCCATTGTTAGTCGTATGGGCACGATCTCCGTACCGGGCTCTGCGGAAGGTATCGTCGAAGTCGCCGATAAACGCGATTGGATTTGGAGCGCAATCGGCGAGACTCCGAGCGTCCTCGTACTCGTCCGATGGGACCCGATAAGCGCGGCGGTGCCTGCCTCCCGCATCGTGACGTCGCAGCTTTCAAATCAAAGCCAACCAGCCGCCCCACCGCTGACGCGCGCGAGGCCGGGACGTGAGTGACGGGCGTCAGAACCTCGCAGTATATCCTCCGCGTGCTCATCCAACGCGCCGGTGCCACCCAATCCACTCGAGCAGCAGTGCTCTCTACGCACACCGTCAGTTTTATCGCACGGACAGTGGCCACGATCTGGGCGCGTACCTAGTACTCAGGGAAAGGTATCGTCCTACCCCGCGAAATAGCGCGAGTCGTACTCGCAATCTTCATCCACCTCCCATAAGAGTGTCCGGACGCAAGCCGCGAGATGAAAGGCTGCGGCCTGGGAGATGGAATGCGCGGGCATGCGTGTTGCCCGTCTCGGACACGGGCGCAGTCCCCTAGTTTTCGTCACCAGCGCCAGTGGATGTCGGGGGCGCGTTATAGCGGATGTAGCTTGAAGGGGCGTGTTATACATGTCGGAGCTTATGTGGTCCGGAGGTCGGTGACATGTCGCGACTAGCCAGGGTATCAGCTGAGCTGTATCAAGGAGTGAGAAAAGGGAACGGACATAGCTCAGAGCGTCAACGGAGGGTCTCGGTTGAGCGGAATCCAGCGAAAAAGGAGCCTAAAATCTATCGAACGCGACATTAGATCAAAGGCAAATCGCATAGACGAACGAATCTCGGGTTACTGTATCCTCGTTGGGATCCTTCTAGTGGCCAAATGCGCTTCACGTCCCCGCCGGTTAGTCGAAAGTCGTTGCATGGCCTATGGGAGATTTTGAAGCTGAAACGAGTGATAGTGTAAGAAAAGTCTTGAGTGATATATATATAAGAACGCGCTCGCAAAAGCCCAAGTTCTCCGCAATCCTTGCGGAATTCAATCTCGATGTCGTGCAAGTTCCGTGCAGCGCGTGGAGTTCCAAAACGTTGTGTCGTGTCGAGAGAGCATGGCGCCGGTCATTTAGACCATGTATTTGAAGGCATTTGGGCCGTAGATGCGATGGAGGGCGAGTCGAAGAAAATCGAGGTCACGGTTGAGAGCAGAGAAGTGATGTGGCTGTACCGTGTGTATGCGTCCCGATTGGGACTTTCACCGTCATCCGACGTTGCGAGTCTGCGAGCCTTCAATGCAGCGCCCGGCTTTCAAATATGCTGCGGAGAGATCTTGCTGCTTGCCCTGTATAGTCTCAAGCTGCCTTTATTGTGGGCCCGATTGACTTTATGCACTCCGTGCTAACCTCCGAGATCTCGATACTTAGTATTTCCGGGCCATCCTCTTACATTCCGAGTGGCTGGATATTCCAAGTTCTGTACTGTCTAGAGGTTCCAACTCTCAGGTTGTTCCGGCTCTTGATAAAATTAATTAGGAATCTCAGCCCTGGAAATCCAAATTTCTCCGCATACCTCTCCCGCCGGTGATCCAAGGATCTTGATGTAGCTGCACTTCATTTGACTTGTCGCGTCGGAGTCGTCAAACGACACGGCTCTGCTCTTTATTTAAGCTTGTATGCCTACCTGTGAATCTCTCGTCTCCTCTCCCACATTAATGAAGAATATTTCGGACCCTGTCCCGATAGGCCCTACGCACGCCGTCTTATGTATTTTTTGCTTTCATGAAGATGATCGATGTACACGACGCTCCTGTCAAAATCATTCTTCCGCGAGGAAGAACTTGTCCTGTTCCGTGCTCCAAGTTACGACGTCGAGTTATAAAAAGTCTTCCACCCCATACATGGCTCGCACCCGAATCGAACGGGCTCTCTGCGAATCCAGTTTGCTATGCAGGTGCGTACCACCGCAAGCGAATTCTAACGCAGTTCGAATGCACTAATTAGCCTCGAAGAGGCGACAATAAATCCGCAAGAAAAAGCCGTGCGTCCATGTCCTTCATATCTCAGAGAAACACAAGCACTGATTGCATGCGAGTCTGGCTCCGACTCCGATTCCGAACGTCCAAAAAAAACAGTCCTTATTCCCAAAAGGTCTTCCTCTGATAGCTCTATGGCTCGCGCCCGAATCGAACGGGCTGCCTGCGCATTCAATTTACGTCGAACACTGTAATAGGGCTGCTCACCGTCCCGTCAACGGGTACGGCCGTCAATCCTTGATGCCTTGACGGGTACGGTCCGTCAAAAAGGCGGCCGTCATTTTGATTTTCTGGGCTGCGAGACGGGACGGGACGGCAAAAAGACGGCCGTCAACCGTTAAATAACGGGACGGCCTCCGGGTGCGACAAATCGCGAGTAGTATCGCGAATCGTGGGTGATATCAGTGTTTGATCTACCCAGGAATCCTCTGGCATGCCTTGGATCAGACCTTGTCTGATAATTCACGCAAAAGCAGAAGCTTTGGTAGGACGCGCCATGTCACGTGGTCGTTGGCGACACAATCAACCACCCTAGAGGAACTTACGGGTCTCAAAGACAGTCTTTGATTCTGGGTGGGCATTTTAGAACAAATTCCCCGTTGTCTCGCATCAATTCAGCCGAATGAACCACGAAACCCGTCAACGGCCGTCAACCACAGTACTTTGACGGGACGGACGGCAATTTGCCGTCCCGTACCCGTCCCGCATATTCCGCCGAACAAAGTCTCGACGGGACGGGACGGGCTGCCTTTGACGGCACCCGTCACACCCGTAAAGACGGGGACGGTGGGCAGCCCTACACTGTAACCGTATGCAGGTGTCACGTATCACCGCTAGCGAGCTATTCTAACTTAGCTCGAACGCAACTCTTACCTTCCTCTCGAAGAGACAACAGTGAACTCGCAAGAAAAAGCCGTTCGTTCATGTCCTTTGAGGTTATCTCCCAGAAGCACAAACACTGATTGCGTGCGACGCTACGACTCCGATTGCTTCCAAAAAAGCCACATTCCTTACTCCCAAAAAGTCTTCAGAACTCTTATCGCCCAATGGTTCGCACCCGAATCGAACGGGCTGCCTGCGTATGAGTCGACTACTAGTATCGTATGCAGGTGCGGGCCACCGCTAGCGAGTCATTCTAACGCAGCTCGAATGCACTAATTACCCTCGAAGAAGCTGCAGTGCACTCGCAAGAAAAAGCCGTGGGTTCATGTCCTTTAAGCTTATCTCCCAGAAGCACAAACAATGAGTGCCACGTGCGAGGCTCCGACCCCGAACGTCCAAAAAAGTCACACTCCTTATTCCCAAAAAATCTTCCGAACACTTATCGCCCTATGGCTCGCGCCCGAATCGAACGGGCTCCCTGCGCATTGAGATTGTGGACATTACTATCGTATGCAGGTGCGGTCCACTGCTAACGAGCTGTTCGAAAACAACTCGAATGCAACTCTTACCCTCGAAGAGGCTACATTGAACTCGTAAGAAAAAGGTGCCCATCTGATTGACCTATGGCTCGCACCCGAATCGAACGGGATCCTTTCCATGTGTGCATGTTTTTTTCGACCGTGGGCACTAATTGCACGCGCGAGCCACCGCTATCGAGCCGTGCTGAATCCACTTGATGAGCATTTTCAAGTTGGATTTATTGAAGAACGGGCAGCAATGAGCACAAAGTGAGCCAAAATATCATTTTAAAAGTCGTCGCTACAACAATCGCAGACGCGCAGATCCAATATTTTACTCTTACGGAACACAGGTGCGGAACACCGCTAACGAGCCGCTGCAGTTTGAACCCTCTTGCGGCTTTTGCTGGAGATTGTTCCACGCTCTGGGAACCCATACACAGCGATAACCCTTACCTGTTAACTTCCACAGAGGGCATGGATTCGGACAGCTTTGACGGCACCACAGCCTGGGGCAATGATGTATCATCCCTGGAAGATCTCCTAAGATCAATGATATAATAATGTCGCTATTCCACCGACCTCCGTGATATATCATTCTTCCTATCTCCTGCACAGGGAGCTACCCACCATCGTCGCTGTGGCCCACGATGAGCATCGATGTGGCTATATTTAAACTGCATGACCTAATCATCCCAATTCGGCACACGACGTCTAGCACATGCTCGACGTCGCCGCCGACGATGAGCTCGCAACAATGAGGGAAAATATGCGTTAAATTGCTATAAATTACGGAAAAATTACTGCAGATAGATATGGCAGACGCTGCGTGTCTGCGCGGCTCCACACCGGCGCCACGCCCTGCATGCGCCTACAAACTACCTCCCAGTCTCAGTGATCGCTCCTCCCGTATTTCCGGCGTGGTCCGCTCCAGACGATCCGGCTACTCTGCTCCTGCCTTGCCAGCTGCGAGCCAAATGCGACCACCCGCGTTGAGGCCCCGCCGCTCCCCTGCTACATCCCTCCGCCCAGAATCTAGCACTGCGCGGCCCACGGGATGCGTACCGCCATAATCTTCGCTGCGTTTCACACCCCACAAGCACGAGCGCCTGCGCAGGGGGGCGTCAGCGTTCCCGTCGCAGTACCATGGCCTTCCCCCGCGCGGCCTGCGAGCGCACGCACACGCTGCGCCCTGCAGCCACGCCACCCGCGATTCTCCCTGCCACGACCCCACGAACCTGCGGCATATTCTCGTGAGCATATGCATGCCCCACGCCGTACCCACCACGCCGCCCGTAATCTCCCCATGCACTGCAGAGCACCTCGCCGTTAGCGACGGATCGCCCACCGCCTCTTGGCGCATCGCGGAGCAGGACGACTGCAGCACCGTCGAGGTTCGCGCTGGATGCGCAGCGTTCGACGTTGCCCGTACTTGTGCAGAAAGAACCCGCACCCCACGGGCGGGACACTGGAGGCGATGGGGGCGCAGGTTTGCAAGCACCGTGGCCACTAGTCAGCGCCGATATCGAGACGCCTTGCCACGGGGTAATGATGGCAATGATCAGCGCGGCCTACAGACTACAGCGTTGTACGCACCTCAGCCCCCCCTTTTCCTCTTCCTATGATTGACCCCGGCGTGGTCATGGCCATGTCAGAAGTCCTTGATTTGGCTTGATAGGTACAGAGGCCCGCGCCCAGTAGTTTTAAGGCCCTCGACGCGAACGGTGGGGGTGGGACTTAAGGAATCTCTTGCAGGGGGGTCGTCTGAGCTCAGTGCGGGCGCGAGAATGCCTAGAGCCCGCGTTAGCGCAGTGCATGGGACGGGGAAGAAACGGGGGCGCGAACCCTTCCTGGCGCATCAACCCTGCAAAACCGCACACAGCGCCACCATAGTGCCTATGGTAAGACTCAGCGTACAGCGCTGTGCCCGGTTTTCGAAGGGTTGGCACGTCAGGAACGTGCGCGACAAGCTGGCGCTGGTACGAGTACCGACGCGGAATGAGCCGTGGAAAATGCATGAAAACATACCTTACATCTGCTGTGAGAATGGGGAGGCATTTCTGCTCGCTTTTCTGGCACGATTCGGCGGAAGAGGAGGAGGAGGCGATAGAGACATGGTGGCGAGAAGAGAGGATCACACGGTGACCGTCACAACAAATGTCCATTTTGGGACGGTTCGCCGAAAATCGTCTCGAGTCCTGTATGGTACGGGAGACTCATGATACAATTTGGACTCGAAGGAGTACCTTAGATATTCTCATAGAGTGATTCCATGGTAAAAATAAAGCCAACCGAGGGGGTCGAAAATCAGGACAAGTTGAAACGGCCAAGAATGGCCCGAATGGGTGCACCCTTGATTTTCTTTGGAAGGCGCGATGCTGCAGAATGCATGAGATATATGTACCAATGAGTTCCGGATACATTTTGACATGCTCATACTGATTATTTCGACTATTCTTGAATTATGTTGGGGGGAGAATGTCAAGCTTATAGCAAGTGTTACAACAAAGGAGACGGAAAACGGCAACGGCAGAACATTTTTTACTGTAGAAAAGAATATTATAGGGGGTTCAAACCTGGAAAAGAAGGGGGGTCAAAAATCAGGACCAAGCTGTACTAATCATTGTGAGGGAATTACTGGGTCAATTGGGCCGAAGCAATTGAGAAAAAGACTCATAGAGATGAACCAAATCATATGATACCAGAGACTAGTGCATTGAGAGGGTGTGGAAGAAAAAGTGTTTTGAACATGTCGTGGCATGCTCATAAACCTACTGATACAAAGACCTCGATACATGTTACGATCATGGCAAAATGCAACATCCGCCACAAACTCTCCAAATCTGCCACACAAGATCATTCTAAGGTACATGGACCATCTCAAGCCTTCAAAAAACTTGAACGGGCACCAAGTACTAGATCTAAGCCGTTCAAATACGATCCGGCCCGCGTCGCGGTTGGCCGCATGATGTGAAGCCCATTACATTAATACTTCCTCAGTCCTGAATTCGATGAATTGGCATATAGGGACCTGATATTGCGTTTCATTAGAGCATTCAACTTACAAAACTAATGTACACGTTGAAGGGTCGGCCAATCCGAGACAAAGTTCACCCAAAAATCAACGCGTACTACACCAATCAATCCCGTTTCGGGAAGGATATTGCGGGTATTACTAACAGTAACACATCGGAAGCATGAGGCGGGAGGTGGGAAGAGACAATCGAGCAGATGGAGCAGCAAATCATTTTATTGAGATGACTACGAGACATATTTCCGAGCGACAAACAAAGGATAAGGACGATAATAGAAAAGGTGAAGAGGGTATTAACATGTAGAGGAAGCACCGATGCCCAAGTGAAGGGAAAGGGAGCCAGAGAGGAAGTGGAAGTCCATAACCCTCAAACCCGATCTCAAAGCCACTAATGTGGGACGTGAGCTGTGCGATTTAGAAGTGTGCGTAATGAACGGGCGGACAGGGGTGCGGGGTGCGGAGGTGAAAGGGCATAAAGATGGCACAAGGAGCGGGACGAGGTCACAAAAAGTGCGTAACGAGCGGGCGCGTGGTGCGCAAGGGCCATGTGTGGGACGGGGAATGGACGGGGTGTCACACCAAGGGAAATGGACAGAACGGGCCGGAGGGCGGCGAAGCGGGTGTGCAGGGCGGGTCGCAACGGACGGCCAGAACGGGCAGCGCACATCGCGACGAGCGGGAGTGGGGGCATCGCGCGGGTGCGGCGGGAGGGATGGGCGCAGTGTGGGTGTGCGGCGGACGGAGCGAGTAGTGAGAGTGGCGCGACGAGTGGGCGGGGCGGGC
This sequence comes from Mycena galericulata, assembly GCA_029289565.1. Classification (NCBI taxonomy): domain Eukaryota; kingdom Fungi; phylum Basidiomycota; class Agaricomycetes; order Agaricales; family Mycenaceae; genus Mycena; species Mycena galericulata. The sequence continues at coordinate 80,348 of JARKIA010000184.1, forward strand.
GCATGGCGTGCAGAGCGGGGTACGAGGACACTGATCGGGACGACACTCGGAGGGCGGCGCAAGAAGCGGGCGGGGCGGGCGCAACGGGCGTTCAGGGCTGGGCATAACGAGTGCGCTGGTGCGGGGAGATGAACGCACTCGTCGCACATCCAGCTTGGGGACGGGGGAAGGAAGCACCATAGTAAGAGGGGGAAGGAAAGAGGAGGCAGACAGCCCCACGCCACCCGAGCACTGTGCCACGTTTCCGTGCCCGCCGCGTGTGTGACCAGGCTAGCTGCACTGCGGCACACTCTCTCACACATCGCCCCACACGTCTCCGTCCGGCCCGCAGATTGTGTGCCGCGCGGAAGGGGCGCAACGAGCCCGGTCCCAGTGGGCGGCGGCGCATCGAGCGGGGCAATGAGCGCGCGGACAGCGCATCCAAAGGTGGGGAATGGAGTGGAGGCACCGGTGGGCGGACGAAAGCAGCAAAAGGGACGCTACAAATGCGCCGAAAGCGTAGCTAGCGTGCGCGAAGAGCAGGCGGGATGGGGGGAGCTATCAGCGCCGCCAGGAGGGCGCAAACAGCCAGAAAAGAGCGGGCAGTGGAGCGTCAAAAGATTCCGGATGCAACGGTAGAAGAGCTGAGCGTACTGTGGGCGCCCGGGGGGGTGCAGGCGAGGAACAGGCACCATGATGTGCCGAGCGCAAAAAGGCCCCAGGGCCCGTGTTGGAGGCGCAAACACCGATTTAAGGTGACCATATCTCCATTTACTGGCCCATCCATGTAGTTCTCGAGAACTAGGCGCACTGGAGGGCTAGGGAGGGAGGGAGGAGGATACGAGCGTGAGGCGAGCTGATCAAGTGCGAATGAAACAAGTGTAAACAAATCGCCATTTTGGGACGGCGGCAGCCATTTTGTGCACGGACCATCAAGCGCATCGCACGCCCGAATCGCGCCCGAAATGGTCGGCGGAAGCGCGCCCGCACAAGGCGACCCAAATGAGGCAAGGTAGGAAGGTGATGTATCACCCATCTAGATAGAAGACCGGCATTGATATATCACGACAACTCGCTATCTAACTCATGTATGATATATCAAATCCCCATATACGACTGTTGACGGTCGGAGTCCCACATTAAAGAAAAACACAAAAAAGCGTGATTCAAAATTGTTGAATGAAACACTGTATGGTCCAAAAGTCTTGCACACCTTGTAATGGTTCCATGTTGTATCAGTTGTCAGTTGTTTCCCTTTGCTTCATTCGAGAAGATATTTTGTTTGACCCTTTTAAGTGGGCAATATTTGTGTGAAGTATGTTTAGGCACTGTTTTTTATTCAGTTTACATAACGAAGTATCAACACGGTTCTGATCTGTTTAACATAACACAAACACCGTCCTTCAACAACTGCAGCATAGAAATGGACTACATGTTCGTGTGATTGGCCTGCACAGCTGATTACGAGCAATGAATAAACTGGATTTTGCATTGAGACACTTGAATCGAACTCACATACGGTTACTGCTGCTCAAATCATGTTGAAAGAGGAATTGCAAAGTCTTTGAGTGAGCCTGATTGGTTGTGGTGAGATCCAGGTCTCAGTTCGAATGCTTGTTGGTGAAAAGCTGTGGATTCTTCCAAGTCTGCCGGCTGACCTGTCTGGTCAAATCGCGTCGAAAGCGCATTTGCAAGGTTGTGGAGTGAGCTGGATCGGGCAGGGTGAGATCCAGGTCTCAGCTCCAATGCTTGTCGGTAAAAAACAATGGATTCCTCCAAGTCTGCCAGCTGCCCTGTGTGCTCAAATCGCAATGAAAGCACATTTGCAAGGTTGTTGAGTGAGGTGGATCGGTGGGGGTGAGATCCAGGGAAAAGCTGCAATGCTTGTTGGTGAAAAGAAATGGATTCCTCCAAGTCTGCCAGCTGACCAGCCTGCCTAAATCGCGTTGAAAGCGCATTTGCGAGGTTGTTGAATGAGCTCGATTGGTTGGGATGAGATCCAGGTCTCAGCTCCAATGCTTGTCGGTGAAAATCAATGGATTCCCCCAGGTTTTCCAGCTGACCTGCCTGCTCAAAGCACGTCAAAAGAGCATCTGCGAGGTTGTTGAGTGAGGTGGATCGGTTGGGGTGAGATCCAGGGAAAAGCTCCAATGCTTGTCTATGAAAATCAATGGATTCCTCCAAGTCTGCCATCTGACCTGTCTGACTAAATCTTGTCGAAAGCGCATTTGCGAGGTTGTTGAGTGAGCTCGATCGGTTGGGATGAGATCCAGGTGTAAGCTCCAATGCTTGTTGGTGAAAAGCAATGGATTCTTCCAAGTCTGCCAGCTGACCTGTCTGCTCAAATCGCGTCAAAAGTGCATTTGCAAGGCTGTCAAGTGACATGGATCGGTCAGGGTGTGATCCAGGTCTCAGCTCCAATGCTTGTCGGTTAAAAGCAATGGATTCCTCCAAGTCTGCCAGTTGACCTGTCTGCTTAAATCGCATCAAAAGCGCATTTCCGAGGTTGTTGAGTGTAATGGATCGGTTAGGATGAGATCCAGGTCTCAGCTCCAAGGCTTGTTGGTTAAAAGCAAAGGATTCCTCCAAGTCTGCCAGCTGACCTGTCTGTTCAAATCGCATCAAAAGTGCATTTGCAAGGTTGTCAAGTGACATTGATCGGTCGGGGTGTGATCCAGGTCTCAGTTCCAATCCTTGTCGGTGAAAAGCAATGGATTCCTCCAGGTCTGCCAGCTGACCTGTCTGGCTACATCGCATCGAAAGTGCATCTGCCAGGTTGTTGAGTGACAAGGATCGTTTGGGGTGTGATCCAGTTCTCAGCTCCAATGCTTGTCCATGAAAAGCAATGGATTCCTCCAAGTCTGCCAGCTGACCTGTCTGCTTAAATCGTGTTGCAAGCACATTTCCGAGGTTGCTGAGTGACATGGATCGGTCAGGGTGTGATCCCGGTCTCAGCTCCAATGCTTGTCGGTTAAAAGCAATGGATTCCTGCAAGTCTTCGAGCTGACCTGTCTGCTCAAAACGCATCCAAAGCACATTTGCAAGGTTGTTGAGTGACATGGAACGGTCAGGGTGAGATCCTGGTCTCAGATCCAATGCCTGTCGGTTAAAAGCAATGGATTCCTCCAAGTCTGCCTGCTGCCCTAACTGCTGAAATCGTGTCCAAAGTGCATTTGCAAGGTTTTTAAGTGAGTCACATGGGTTGGGGTCAGATCCAGGTCTCAGTTCCAATACTTGTCGGTGAACAGCAGTGGATTCCTCCAATTCTGCCAGCTGACCTGTTTGCTCCAAACATGTCAAAAGTGCAGAAGCAAGGCTGCTGAGTGAGGTGGAACTTTGCACAGAATTTCGGTTATTCAGGGTGGCAAGCTCATCTGGATGAACAGTGTCTCTGTGCTTGACGATGCACTTGTTGAGGTTGCTGAGAAGCAGCTCTGCAATTTTTCGATGGTGCTTGACCAATGCTACATAAAATGCAGAAACATATTGCTCACTCTGTGCATTGGCATCTGCCCCATTCTCCACTAGCAGCTGAACAATATCAAGATGGCCATAGTATGATGCTGCAATGATCTCTGTTCCTAAATAATAGTCCGCAAGTGGCCCCTCCAAAAGAAACTTTGTGGTTTCCCCAAGGTTTGCAGCTGCAGCAATCCACAATGCAGAGGGTTGTGATGGCCAATCAGGATAATTCCATGGTGGGGAGTGCCATACCATCATCATTGTTTTATTCCACTGAGGGGCCTGATCAAGAAACTCCAGAAGATCTTCTCTGAGCTGATCTTCAGGCTGCCCAGCAGCATGTGCAAAGCAATGTTGAGAATACTCAACAAGCGGGGGTGGAGTGGCCCTCCAATCACTCCAGGACTGATCTGGGTATCCATCAAAGGCAAGGACTGTGAGCAGAGTCTGTGTTATCTCTGTTTGTGCATCTGGGAAATGCAGGGCCTGAATGCTGTCCAGATATTCCTGTGTGGTGTAGTGAACAAGTCGCACGACAGAAGATTTCTTGTCCACAATGACAAGCCCAGCACAGACGGAGAGAATAATATCAATGTCAGTAAAATCCTCCTCCTCATCCAACTTTTTCATGCCTGGTTTAACAGCAAGAGCAACTTGTAATTCTTCAACTGTTAATGGTCTTTTTGCATTTGCAACCCAAGTAATGGTTGAGTGAGCTGTCTTTCTGTCATCATTGCTCTGGGCATCAATTCGCTGTCTTGCAATTTCATAGCTGCCATAAAGACTCTTTGGGAGGGCGTTCAGAGCTTCTCGAACTTCCCGGATTGTATTCTTTGTGCTCAGAGAATCAATGTGAAGCTTGGCAAGAAGGAACCTGGTTGCAATTTATGTCAGTGTCTTACCAACAATAATTAATTCATCACAGCTTACATTCCATCCACAGATTTACTGCTGATTTTTGAGTGGATGTCTTCTCGTAGCTTGAGTTGCCTCTGGACATGTTTGGACAGGCGTAATGATGAGTCAATCTGTGCATTGACAAATTTTTGAATATCCTCCGGCATTGCACCGATCTCTAGAATTTCAACATTTGGAAGAGGAGGGCCAGCAGGAACATGGGGTCGAGAAGTGACCATCAAGTTCACACTGAGACTGAGACCCATCTGTTCTGCAAGATGTTTGAGTAGGATGAAACGTTGATTCTCGGGATATTCATCCAGGGCATCAATAATGATGAAAACCTTTGAAAATTCCTGGACGCTGGACTTGAGTACATTGACAGTTTCTTCCAAGGATGGTGAGGTGCCTTTCTCTTGGTGCTGTTTGTACAAATTCTCTGCAGTGGAGCCAATATCCCTGTCAAGTACAAGCTGTCTCCAAAGACCTGCGAGAAGCCTAGATGGTGTTTGGCTGTCGATGTCCTTGTGGTTCAGATAAATGCAAGCTACACCAATATCCTTGTTGTTTCGGAATTCTGCACTGAGCTGATCCACAACCATTGACCTTGGATTGTCATAATGAGCGGTAGCCACTTAATGTGGAGAATGGACGCACGCAAGGACTGTTTTCCCCAGTGTTCGCCCTTAAGGCCTTAAATCGGGTTCCCAGGGCTCTTAAGGCCTTAATAAGGGCTAAGGCCTTAAATTTAAGGGCACTTTAAGCCCTTAAGAGTATTTTCTCGCGCATTTTGGCGCAGGTCAAAAGTTCGTGGTTGGTCTTCTTCTCGGGCTCCTTTGAGCTTTGGGCGTAGACTGCTTAAGCTTGTGGAAAGCTGCTCTGTCCATGTTGAAGCGAGTGGGCATACGGCCCCTGCCTTACCATCACAATACAATGCCAAATTCGGTAAAAATCCACAGGCAGGTAATGTTCTCACCTGTGAAACTCAAAAGGGTAAGCTTTCTGAGGGCCTTAGATGAGGGACACACCAAGGTAGCCGACGACAAGTTAAATTCAATTATATACTCGAAAGATAACTGATAGCCGATAATTTAAGCCCTCTTTAAGGGCTTAAGGCCTGGCCAAAAAATCCTTAAGGCCTTAATTAAGGCCTCTTTAAGGGCTTAAACATTTAAGGCCTTAGCCCTTTGGGCGAACACTGGTTTTCCCAGCGCCAGCTGGAAATTTCAGCTTGGTCAGTCTCGGGAGTATATGAGGGTGATGAATTACATACGAATTCCATGGCACCAAAGGGTGCTTCCAGAACCAGATTCCCATTGCTTAAAGAGAGGATCTTCAAGTAGCCATCCACCAGTCCCCTTCACCCGCATCTGTGAAATATCTGCTTGTCGTAGAAAGAAATTGATCGGCGAAAGCCAGTTGAGGATGGTGTCTCGGTGCTGAGTATTTATTTCTGTTCCCCCCTGAACATGCACAGTGGCAGTTCTGATATTCAGAGTGGGGCCAAGCCCATCACCTCCACGACCACCCTGTCCCTGTCCACTGCCCAGTCCACCAGGGCCTCCTTTGCCTCCTGGGTAAAATAAATACTGATTTCAGTATCCTAATTAATTTCTCTCGCACCTTGCACGTTTACAGTGGAGGGTTCACTAGGTTGATGAGCCATAGCCATTCTGAGTAAGTGTTAATCTTATGCGCGAGGGACAGCACTATATCAGCCTGGGTCCAAGTTCACATGAGAGACAGAACTGACCAATGAGGATGTAGTGCTGCAATAGACTTGGGGGTCATAGCACGAAGAATGTATGAGGGCAAAGACAAGGAAGGGCCGGAGGAACATGTACAGAACACATTGCGCTTTAAATTAGATAGAACTCAATAGAAGGCTGTGACGGCACATCCGAGGAAGTGGTTGGCCGCATTGTTCGTGTGCTGTACTCACATGGACGTCGAACTTTGATTGATGTAGCGCTTTGACCGCGACGGCCAGCTGACAGCGACACTTCCATATCGCTCCCGAATGAACTGCACTTAGTCCTGCTCGAAATACAGATTAGTTAAATTTTGAACTCAGAGTTGATGAGCTGGGTAGTAGCCGTGGTGAGAGTCGCCGCATTGTTCAGGTACAGTTTTTGCGTGGGTGCTAAGCTTGTGATGACAGTGGCACTTCGGCATGACAGCCCTCCCACCTGCGCACTGATAGCGAGGACCCCTGATGATAGGTGGGAACGCCTGATGTGAACCCTGACATTTTGGGGTGATTTTGGCCGCCAGGCCTGGCAAAAATCCTGACAAAATGCACATCTGGGGTCGAAAAGCCTGGTCAAAATCCTGACACAACCGGAATTCTTTTTCGAAAAATGACCCATCTAGGGCAAAAGAATCGATCTGATGCAAAATCCTGACATTTTCGGCCGATTTTCGCTCACAGGCCTGTTGTAATCCTGACAAAAATTTTGAAACCGCCGCCAACAGGGCCAGACATTTGGGCCCAAAAAAAAACAGGCCTTGCCACCTATTATCAGGTGTCCTTGACAGCGAAGTGCCAGGAACTCCTTTATCGTGAGACTCTATCGGCTAACTTCAGCTGGGTAGATGTTCACAGCGATAGGGCCATTGATGTAGGACACATTGTACATAAGTACAGTACCTGCTCGTCCCTGATGGGACCACCGCAATAATATATCCTCCTCCTCCCTTTTCAACTGGATCGGCGGAGATCGGCAGCCGTAAAGTTAATAACGCCGTCTTAATCACCGACATTGATCGGACCTAACTCCACGGCTTCCCACTCGCACATGTATTCGAATTGTATTTTGTCTCGGTTTCTCACAGCGGCGGTCACTCGGCGGTCCATGAAGTAAGAGGGCGGCTTGCCCAGTGCCTGCGGCAGACGTTTACAATCGCCCACGCCGCCTTCGTCGTGCACCCCTTCGACCGTCACTACCGCACTTAGCGCGACGGCAGCGCCGCGAGTGGGCAGCGCGTATGTCACGCATCCCAGCCCGAGCCCGCATCGACCGCGCTCATGATTCTAAAGACGCACCGGAACGTAGGAGTGTCTCCCTGCGCTGTCTCTTTGTGCCCCCAGTCGCGCGCACCGCTCCCCTACGGATCCCACCAGCGGCTCGTCCGCGACACCCTCCCTCATCCCCGTTTCGACGTGTTTCTTTCCCTACCTACCCTTTCCTTTTACCCTCTTTGCGAGAACGAGTAGTTTTTTGAATGAAAATTCAAGAGAGAAAGAAATTGGAAAGAATCAGCCGAGAATTTCGCAGGGGCACAACCAATCGGCCGACGTTGGTTGGCCCTCTCTTCTTTTTCTTTTTGAGAACGGCTCCCGCAATCCTATCCTCGATCGCATTCTCTCCACTGTCGCAGGCATGGTCACAAAGTCCCCGTGCCGTGCCGTTCGCAGGGATGGTATACCGGTCGGGCCATCCCCACGACCGGCACGGGGATGGCCAATAGTTCCTTGGATAGAATAAATCAGTCAGTTATTTGTTCAAAATATGCATCTGGGAGCAAAATGGAAGGAGAGAAATAGATCATCAGATCTAGAATCCTCGCTACTCCCCTCAGATCCGTGATTTCCGCCGCTCAAATGGAGGAAACGAATATGACTTGCTTGAACGGTTGAATCTCTCGCTGAGCTTGATCAGTTCCTGTGAATATAAATTAGTCACCCGTTCTTTGCGAACAGAGAGAGAGAAACACTGGTGACCTTCATCGGGGTTAGCTACGCCCATCAGGTCGCGACGCCAATGGCTGGAGATTTGGTAGAAGTATGACTTGCTTTGCGTCTGGTCGCTGGATGAAGCCTGGATCCTGAGCATACCAGATTCAGTGTTGTAGTACTAAGAGATGAAAGAAAGCAACAAGGTATCAAAACAAAAACGAATTTAAAACAGGGTCATGACTCAAGGCTTGGCCTTACCACGCCGATTGCTCTCGCTCCCTGGGAATTAGTAAATGCAGACGCACATCTCTCATCCCCGCACGCACGGCCTGCGTCCCAATGATTTACGTTAAAGAACGAATCTCATTAAACTTATTAAGGCAATAACTCACAAGCCAGGGGACTAACACGCCTGACGAATATATAAACACAGAGGAGTGAATATCGCTTGCCCACCCGATATCTTCTAACCCGCTTGAAGTAGATCGCTCGGCTCTAATAAACGCGTTAGCAAAAAGGGTGAACAACCGAGAAATAAATATGTCTGAGAACCACACCAGGCTGGGCATGACCTCGATCTAAAAAAATACACCAGCCTACCCTGGGGTTTTGTCCGACAACGACCGCCATATGATAGATTTGATGGAAGGATTAGATGCGGATCTAACCGCTGAGGATGAACATCGTCACAAGAACTTCAAGTGGCGCTGCGGCAGATTCTCGTGAAGGAGGATGCCCATTGCCGGCAGAACCGAGAAACACAAGAGACCTCGTAAAGTAATATAGCCAGAATGAGCAGTTATAAATCGGAGATAATACTAGAGAGTCGTCGAAAAAGACCAGTGATGATCGATGCGGCGCTAAACACTCGGACCGGATTATCCGATCAATCTCTCACCACCTCTCCACGGCTGCCCTGGGACTGAGGAGCTTGAGGATCCATCGGCACGTCCTGAGCGCCCGGCGACTACGCCGATTGGAGTCTCTCACTGCCGATCCTATTGATAGTACTACCTTCCTTTGCTGCGTTCCGTGTCGCGGGCTCGCACTACTAGTAGGCGGGAACCTCACTGCTACAGGAAGAGGTTCTGGGGCGGAAAGAGCTGGCACAACTTTTCTTATTCAAAGCTGCTAATAGTGTCATCTCTCGCAGATACTAAAATGATCATAGGCTCTGATTTAGGGCTCCCATTTTACTCAGGATCGACTAGTCTGACTTTCAGTTTAAGTTTCTTTCAGTCTCAATATAATCCAAGCGGGCCTATTGCCTTTGTGCGCTTGCGATGTCGTCGGAGGTTACTGGATTAGTCGCGATCCAACTCTCTTGCGTTACAACTCTGGATTCTCGGCTAGCACCTACGGAGTCTTGCATATGAGGTGGGCACCAACAACTCCGCGCATTTCAATTGCAGTTTCGCACTTCCTATTCACGAAACATTGTATATCTTTGTCTACTTACTCGGTATGGTTCGGTTGTCCTCATCAAACGCGACTGACGCCTCCCTCTTAGGCATCACCGTTGCCAATGTGTCTCTATATTTCCTTCCAAACTTGAAGGCCGGACGTCTATATGCCTATACGCCATGTCGGAAAAGTGAGGTTATCACATTTGTCCTTCCCCTGAAATTTCGCCTCCGAGCGGAATCTCCGAGGATTCTCCCGGTCTCGCCCCTGGCACACGCCAAGATTTGTGCACCCGAAGAGTCAGATATCTGCTCCGTGCTGAATCAATACAGACAAGGCCCAGCGGCGCGTGGCGCGCACTCGCGCAAGTTGCTGGAGGCGCTTTTGCAAGTCTGCGCGGGAGGTGTTTGTTCGACTCGAACCTGGGCCATGTATTTGCCTCCAGGAGATTTTTGTTTAGTTTTATAATTCGCGCGGCTTTCTCAAGGGTACTGTACGTAGCCACAGGATATACAAGCCACCCACAAGTCAAATGTGAATATTGCGAACCCTCCGTCATGCGGCGTATTCACCTCCCTCATATCATCGGGAGTGTGCACTCCCTCATTGACTCATGCCCTTGGCCGACTCGAGTCAAGGAAATGTTCTTGTGTGGCGTCCGCTCGCTTTCATGCCATACGAATCAGGTGCGACAAGTCCAGAAGGTGTGCGCTTTGGGGTACTATCGAATACTAGGAATAGACTTGATTCCAAAATCAAGAACCCGATCAATTCTGCTCTTCCTGTCAGGTATGTATTCCAACTCACATGGACAATCACTGTGACAATCAGATAGGAAGCTGACCTCATTATAATCAATGCGGGACCCATACCTTCAAGGATCACCCAGGTCATTTCACTCTTACGCTCTTGCTCCCCATCCGAGAGCATGTAATCATGCCCAAGTTCACAACTAGTCAAATAAGGCTCGGAGGCGTGTGGTGCGCATCCACTCCACGTCAACATGGTTCTCGGGTATACGTGGAGCAGTCCGTTCGAATCGGACCCGGGCCCTGACGCGCATGTGGAATTTTTTCTTGGGGTGAGGGGGGTTTCTTCGCCGAAAGTGCGCTAGGGCGCCAGTACCGCCTAAGGTAGCGGTCTCACCGAACATCCGGCCTTTTATTTGACCGCGGAAACGATTCACTCGCTCAATAAGGTCGAGGCGGAGAAATAAATTGCATCTCCGAGACCGGGTACTTTCTGTGCGAAATCCAAATCCGAGTCGGGGTCTCTGAAACGTGTTTGCGGGGTTGAGAACTTGGCGGCTCATCGATAAGCCGAAAACTCATCGACATGTCCACAACCACTTCTAACCCAATACCTCCGACGTCGTGCACGGCGCACACCTGCTCTCCGTGAAACGTCTCGACCAGGATATTTTCACAGATCATCTGGGTTCGATTCCCAGCGTCGGAACTGGCGTTCGATGAATACGGTATGGCACATATACTGTATAATAATTAAAAAACTTGACACCTTTGAAAAAATGGTTAGAAATGACACTACTTTGTCCAAAGGTTGGACAAAAACACACAGGTCAAGACTGTGTTTTAGTATTTGAATGCCGAAAAATACACAACTGGAACTTAGGCACTTTAAACACACCGCTGATCCACCGCACATTCACATTACCCTCTCGACCGAATCTGTGGCGAGTCGGCAATCCCCAGATATTCTGATCCGGGAATCGGCTCCATATAAGATGTGATCTTTGCGGCCGATGTAGCTGTACAACTGCTGTACCCCCTAGTAGGCACGGTTTCTGGAGTCTAGTGTTCGACAAGGCAACCACAATTTGAGCTCTTGTTAGTCTTTATCCAGTCGCATCGGCGGCATCGTCCCATGGGTCATGCGGCATGTGGTAAGTACTATTGAGACCTGCCCCTAATGGCTCCGTCCAATTTGGTTCCGAGTCAATCTAAAAAAATTAATGTTCTGCGCAAAGATCTCAAGTCCAAGTTGTGTGTTTTGGAAGACATTGAGGGTTGGGAACAAGTCGCGTCACTTTGCCAAATAGAGATAGGTCGTGTGTAAATTATCTCGCCCACCAAAGTGACGCCTATTTTTTCTCGCTGACCCAAGGTGCGTATTTTTAACCACATTTTTTGTGTAATTATTATACACTATATGGCTCATAATACGGCTCTGTTTTTCTACTTGCAAGTTGACTCCACTCGACTCTCGTACTTTTCTTCTGTTCCAGATCGATTTTATTGACCGGGATTGCAGATTAGACGGCCCACCGCATCAAAGCCTAGGCAATGGGTATCATCGCGCATCCATGCATATCTCCTCGCATCAAGAGCCAACTTACACTGAATTAATACCTCCGACGTGGTGCACGGCTCATGCCTGCCAGCAATCATAGACTCCATCCTGAGCGAGTGTCAGCAGTGAACCTGGGTTCGATTCCCAGTGTTGGAATGAACCCTTGCAGATGTCTGCTTTTTGAAAGCAGAGCGGCTCCTCCGATATTTCTCTTCAGTTTTATGGCAGTAAGAATATTCTTTTTGGGGTTGTTTAAAACCTGGCGCGATTCACCATTAAAAGCTCGTGTCATATCCACAGCCAATTACAACCCATTACTTCCGATGTCGTGCAAGTCACACGCCTGCGAGCACTATCGGGAGGGGGTGGAGGTAGAGGCAGGGTGGGCAGGGTGGTACCACCATCGCCTCCGCCCTCGGCGTACTCCGGCCCTCCAAGGACCGCGTCTTGCGTCGGGCCCGGTACCGGTGGCACCCCGCGCGTCCATGCGCAGCGAGGACAACTCGCATCACCGGCACCTATGCCCGTTCTCCTGGGTTCCCGCACCCAGCCTGCACCCGCAGCTGACGCTTACGCTGCGCTCCCCCCGCCTCCGCGACGCTATCCTTCCGCCCATACCACCACCAACGCCCGCGCCCGCGCCTTTATCCTCCCCTCCACGCAGCATCCGCAGCACCACCCGCCATCCGACGCCATCCACCACCAACGAGCGCTGTGTGCTGTGTACTGTGCGCATCGTGTGTCGTGCATCGTGTGTCATGCGTCGTGCCCGCCCCTCCCCCCCACACATACACCGACGATATCGCCATCGAAACCAAAACCTCCCAGCAGCCACGAGCTACCGCGGGCCGGTACCGATACCAATACATGCCAACGCGACGATCGGAATGCGGAACGTAGAAGGGAAGGGGAATCCGCGATCGGGCGCGATCTCCTCTCCTTCGACTCCGAGTGGCTGATACGGCGCCGGCGTGTGGAGGGTGGCGCAGAGGCTTCCGCAGATGGTGGAGATCGCTTTGTGGATTTCGATTCCGAACTCGAGTCGTCGAGCGCGTCCCAGGGTCAAAGTAGCCAAGGGAGGGAGCCGCCGCGGGCCCGGGCCACGTCGCGCGCAGGTGCGTGGGTGGCGCCACAACTCCAGCTACTAGCTATATACTATCTGCGCATATGTATCATCATTCGTACGGCGCATGCAAGAGGCGGAATTAGCGTACCGTGCTTCGCCGATGACCGCGATTGGATTTGGAGCGCAATTGGCGAGAGCGTCGTAGACCCCGCGCGTCCTCCCCCTCCTCCTCCTCCGAAGGGACACGAGGTGGGCGGGGATGGGACCCGATCAGCGCGGGCGGGCCTCCGTCCCGCATCGCGACGTCGCAGCTTCCAATGCCAAAGACCATCAGCCACCCCACCGACGCCGGGACGAGACGCAAGTGGTCAGCGTCTGAACCTCGCGATATATCCTCCGCGCGCTCATCCGACGCGCCGGTGCCACCCAATCCACGCGATCTGCTATCTGTGCGCATCGTCAGTCATCGCACGAGCATCGGCCGCGATCTGCGTGCGTTCCTGGTGCCCCGGGAAAGGTATCGTCCCAGCCGCGAGGTAGCGTGAGTCGTACTTGCAATCCTCATCGACCTCTGATGCGTAATCGCAGGATGAAAAGCTGCGGCCCTGGAGATGACATGCGCAGGTATGCGTGCGGTCCGTCTTCGATAGATGTCGGGTGCTCGTTATAGCGGATATCGCTTGAAGGATCCACCCACAGCGGCATGTCGAAGTGTATTTGGTCGGGAGACTGACGACGAGTCCCGTTCGTCTGGGCTAGCCAGCATATCAGTTTGGATGGATGAAGGAAAAAGAAGAGAGGAACTGACCCAATTCAGCGCGTCAGCAGAGGGCCGCCACGGTGAAAAAGAAAAAGAAACTATCGAACGCGACATTAGATCAAAGGCAAATCGCATAGACGAACGAATCTCGGGTTACTTTATCCTCGCACTGGATGAACATTTCGAGTTTTTCACTGAAAGAATTGGTGAAAAAATTACATTATTTTTCACACATTTTTCAGTGAAAAATTGGTGAAGTTTTTGAATAGTTTTTCAGTACTTTTGAGACTGAGAATTGAGGTGAAAAATTTGAAATAAAATTCATGACTTTTCCAGCAAGAGTAATACCAATAATACATACACATTTTCAGGTGAAAATGTTAGTGAAAAATTTAAAACATTTTTCACCAAAATTTTCACTTGCAAAAAGATAATAAAAAGTGTGAAAAATCTAGTGTAAAAAAGGGTGTAAAATTCGAAATCTGGAATCTTTTTTTACAGACATTTTTCATCATCTTTTATTTCACTTTTTTCACTGAAAAACATAATGAAAAAGATATGTTATTTTCCACCACTTTTTTCAGTGTAAAAACAAGTGAAAAAGTTAAAACATTTTTTAGACATTTTTCACTGAAAATGAAAGTGAAAAATGTGAAATACTATTTAAGAATTTTCTTTCGAATTTTTCACTGAAAAATCGAAAATAATTTTTAGAAGTTTCAAAGTGGAAAATGTATGAAAATGTTAAACATTTTTTCACTTGCAGGTTTTAAGTTTCAAAGTGAAAAACAGGGTGAAAAATTGTTGAAAATTTTGAAATGTTTACACTCCGAAACATGGTGAAAAAAATTGTTTGAACCTTCTATTCAGTCTTTTTGCCTGCTCTGTCACAAAGAAGGTGAAAAAAAATGTAACCATATTGCATTTTGAACCTTCAATTCCACCCCCCGCAAGCCCACCGTGCTGGAAGATCACAAAAACCGGTGCTGCACTACGCGCAGTGGACAAATCCCCACCATCCCTCATCCCTGCCCCTCTCTACTCTTCCTCCTCACTATCGCGCAAAACCTCCTCCAACATCTCCCAGCTCCGCACCGGCTTCACATTCCTCAATGCAGACCGAGCAAAGTCCGGATTCATCAACTCCGCTTCTTGTGACGCCTGCGGTGATCCCTTCGAGACGCGTGCTCACTTTCTCCTGGAATGTCAATCTTGGGAACCCGTGCACCAACCTCTTTACGCTGCCTCTAGGTCCGTCGGCCTCTGCGGCCCCCTCCATGTCGCCCCCCTCCTCTCCCACCCGAAGCTTCTGAAGGCGCTCGGGAAATTTGTTGAAACCACGGCCCGTTTTGAATGACAAGGTCCCTCTCTCTTTTATCTTACCTCCCATTTCCCTCTACTACATTACATTCTCTTAATTCTAACATACAAAACCACTGCGCTCCCCGTCCAACACCCGCGCGATCATCACATCACATATACGATTCAGAACATTGACTGGGATTGGGGGAGACCTAAAATGACATTCGGTTCAAATATCCGACTGCATCTGGCCTTAGGAGGCGCAAAATACCTGGCCAAACAGCCATTTTTGCTGTTTTTTAGGACGGATAACATATCCGTGGGCCTGCTGAAAACAGCATGGTCCACCGGAGAATTCAGAACATTGACTGGGATTGGGGGGGACCTAAAATGGCAGTCAGGCCACATATCCGCTCAGAAATGCACTCAGGAGCCGGGAAATACACCATCTCCCTCAAATTCAGGCATCACATTTGGATAATAAATCCGTGGGCTTGCGGGGGGTGGAATTGAAGGTTCAAAATGCAATATGGTTACATTTTTTTTCACCTTCTTTGTGACAGAGCGGGCAAAAAGACTGAATAGAAGGTTCAAACAATTTTTTTCACCATGTTTCGGAGTGTAAACATTTCAAAATTTTCAACAATTTTTCACCCTGTTTTTCACTTTGAAACTTAAAACCTAAGTGAAAAAATGTTTAACATTTTCATACATTTTCCACTTTGAAACTTCTAAAAATTATTTTCGATTTTTCAGTGAAAAATTCGAAAGAAAATTCTTAAATAGTATTTCACATTTTTCACTTTCATTTTCAGTGAAAAATGTCTAAAAAATGTTTTAACTTTTTCACTTGTTTTTACACTGAAAAAAGTGGTGGAAAATAACATATCTTTTTCATTATGTTTTTCAGTGAAAAAAGTGAAATAAAAGATGATGAAAAATGTCTGTAAAAAAAGATTCCAGATTTCGAATTTTACACCCTTTTTTACACTAGATTTTTCACACTTTTTATTATCTTTTTGCAAGTGAAAATTTTGGTGAAAAATGTTTTAAATTTTTCACTAACATTTTCACCTGAAAATGTGTATGTATTCTTGGTATTACTCTTGCTGGAAAAGTCATGAATTTTATTTCAAATTTTTCACCTCAATTCTCAGTCTCAAAAGTACTGAAAAACTATTTAAAAACTTCACCAATTTTTCACTGAAAAAATGTGTGAAAAATAACGTAATTTTTTCACCACTTTTTTCAGTGAAAAACTCGAAATGTTCATCCAGTGTCGTTGGGATCCTTCTAGTGGCCATGGAGAAATGCGCTTCACGTCCCCGCCGGTTAGTCGAAAGTCGTTGCATGGCCTGTGGGAGATTTTGAAGCTAAAACGAGTGATAGTGTAAGAAAAGTCTTGAGTGTATCTATATAAGAACGCACCCGCAAAAGCTCAAGATCTTCGCAATCGTTCCGGACATTCAATCTCGATGTCACGCGAATTACGTACGGCGCGTGGAGTTCCAAAATGCCGTGTCGTGTCGAGAGAGAGTTGCGCCGTATTTGAAGGCTTTCGGATAGTGGATGCGATGGAGGGCGATTCGACAAATGAAGGTCGCGGTTGAGAGCAAAGAAGTGATGTGGCTGTGCGCGTCCCGATTGGGACTTTCTCCGTCATCACACGGTGCGTCCGCGAGATACGGGTCAGCGCAGCGCCTGGCTTTCAACTATCCTACGGAGAGCTCTTTCTATTTGCTCTCTACGCTCTCGAACTGCCTTTATCCTGGAGCCGGTTGATCTCACGCGCTCTATGCTCCGATATCTCAATATTCCACCTTCTTCTATTCCTACTAGGAGCGGCCGGAGATCCTGATTACCATGTTACTGTACCGTCTGGAGCTGCGAGCTTTTAGGCCAGCCCGTCTCCTGATATAAGTAACTGGCATCTCAGCCTGGCATCCCAATTTTCTCCGAATACCTCTCCCGCCGGTGGTCAAGGGTATTTAACTGCACCCTGAGTTCCATTTGACTCGGAGGCATCAGACGACATGACTCTGCTATTTCTTTACACTTGTCCGCGCGCTCACCGTCGGTATCCTTTGAATCCCTTGTCTCCTCTCTACATTGCTACAGAACATTTCGGACTCTGTCCCGATACACCCTCATTAAACCCTACGCACGCGCTCTTAAGTATATACATCCTTTACACTCATGATCATGATCGATATACACAACGGTCCTCTCAAAATTATACCCTCACGAATAAAACGCCTTGCTCCGTGCTCCGAGTTACGGCGTGCAAGAATCACACTCACGTCGCGGTTATAAAAAGTCTTCCATCCCATTTATGGCTCGCACCCGAATCGAACGAGCTCCCTGCGTATACAGTTTGCATTGAACACTATAACCGTATGCAGGAGCGGGCCACCGCTAGCAAGCCATTCTAACGCAGCTCGAACGCGAATCTTACCCTCGAAGAGGCGACAGTAAACTCGCAAGAAAAAGCTGTGCATCCATGTCCTTGATATCTCCGAGAAACACAAGCACTGATTGCATGCGAGTCTGGCTCCGACTCCGATTCCGAACGTGCAAAAAAAAACACTCCTTATTCCCAAAAAGTCAGCTACTGTTCGCCCTATGGCTCGCGCCCGAATCGAACGGGCTGCCTGCGCATTCAATTTGAAGCGGGCGCTATAATCGTATGCAGGAGCAGGCCACCGCTAACGAGCCGTTCGAATACCACTCGAATGCAACTCCTACCCTCGAAAAGGCTGCAGTAAACTCGCCAGAAAAAAGTGCCCATCTCCATAAATTATGGCTACCACCCGAATCGAACGGGATCCTTTCCATGTGTGCATGTTTTTTTTCGACCGTGGGCACTAATTGCACGCGCGAGCCACCGCTATCGAGCCGTGCTGAATCCACTTGATGAGCATTTTCAAGTTGGATTTACTTGAAGAACGGGCAGCAATGAGCACAAAGTGAGCCAAAATTTCATTTTAAAAGTCGTCACTACAAAAATTGTGAGAATGGGGTATCCAAAAGAGGGGGGGAAGCAAGGGGGAAAATAAGATTCAAAATGGTTTATTCCAAGATGTAGGCGAGCTTTTATACTCTAGAGAACAATGGGAATATACAAGTACAAACAGACATGTTGAACAATGGAGAGGACAATGTTTCAGACCAGCTGAGACGAGTCTCACAACACTGCTGTGCATCTCCTTCCTGATACGTGTTACATCACGTATGTGAAACACGTGTCGGCTTGCATTTATTCCAACATTCCCCCTCAAGCCGAGCTCTTCACCAAGCTCCATCTAATTCCACATTGGCAGCACCAGCGGTTTCCTTCTTTTCGGTGCAGCTAGCCTGGTAGTGGCCTTTCTTGCCACATTTAAAACAAGTGACTTCGGACAGGGGTCGTGCAGGTCGAGTTCCATGATTTGAAGCACGGAAAGCAGCTTCACGGGTGCCGGTAGGTGGTGTTTTACGTGATTCCTCGTTCAAGAGGCGGCCGATCACGTAGTCAACAGTAAACTTGTCGGGTTCGGTAGAGTCGAGCGAAACAACAAGGGTGTCATATGTGTCGGGGAGTCCCATGGTGAGCACAAGGATTATGTCTTCATCATCAACAGTGATGCCAGCCTTTCCTAGCCGGAACGCAACATTGCGAACATCACCAATCCAAGATGCCATCTTCTGGTGGGTGTCCATCTTCATCGACATGAACTCACGACACAATGCCATCTTCGTCGCAAAGCCTCGGGAACGATGGACCTTCTCCAGTTCCTCCCACACTTGACATGCAGTCGCAGGGGTCATATGCGCCAGCTGACCAACTTCAACAGCAAGGACCATTTCCGCACGGGCCTCGGCACTCTGCCTATCCCAGTCACGGACAGCCTTCGAATTCGGTCCAGTCGTCGGTCGCGGGGTGATCCCAACAGCAACATCGTGAATGTTCTTTCGAACAAACACAGCTTCCATCAAGATGCGCCAAATTTCGTAGTTTTCGTTCGTTAATTTCGTCATGCCTTTTGCCTCCGTCATCGTGGTGGTCGGGCGTCAATAGGTTCGGGGGTTCGGGGTTCGGTTCGAGCTGCTCGGCGCAGAATTCGGGGGTTCGGGACACGTGCTTTCGAATACGGCACGATCGGTTCGGTACATGCGCTTTCGAGTACGGCGCGATCGGTTCGGGACACAGGCTTTCGGATAGGCCTGATCAGTTCAGTACACAGGCTTTCGGGTAGGCCTGATCGGTGCTACTCGACGTAGACTTTCGGTGCCACTCGACGTGGGCTTTCGGATACACGCGCTTTCGGATGGGCGCGATCGGTGCTACACAAGGTAGACTTTCGGGTTCAGTTCGTAACAAGTGTGAGGTCAAAGATCGAGGTCAAGGCGTAGTTGAAGCCGGGGGCCAATAACCTGTGAGAATGGGGTATCCAAAAGAGGGGGGGAAGCAAGGGGGAAAATAAGATTCAAAATGGTTTATTCCAAGATGTAGGCGAGCTTTTATACTCTAGAGAACAATGGGAATATACAAGTACAAACAGACATGTTGAACAATGGAGAGGACAATGTTTCAGACCAGCTGAGACGAGTCTCACAACACTGCTGTGCATCTCCTTCCTGATACGTGTTACATCACGTATGTGAAACACGTGTCGGCTTGCATTTATTCCAACAAAAATCGCAGACCCATAGATCCACTTATGGAACACAGGTGCCGACCACCGCTAACGAGCCGCTTCAAATCTACTGAATCCCAGGTGTTAGCAGCCAGAAAATCATGGCATCAAGGGGATTCTTGCGCGTTCAGCGCTTCAAACCATCATGATTCTGGTTCATCCTGGACGAAACAAAAAAGGTAAAAAGTACAAACGACTCCAGACCATGCCTCGAACCTGAATCGAACAGGCACCTGCTTGCATTTTCTCAAGGAGCTACAGTAGCACTTCGATACAGTGCAGGTGCGGGCCACCACTAACGAGGTGTTACAAACTCATTTCAATCTCGAGTTGCTTGGACGTACTGTGCTCTTAGACTACATTAGCTGCGATCACTATCTTGATAAATTCTCGAGACTTGACAGGATTTAGCCCAGACACAAGGCGGCTGAGTTTTGGATTCTGATCCAACAAAACTAATTGCATGCGCGGACCACCGCTGTTGAGCCGTTGTGAACCTACCTGATGAGGCAGTGGGTACAGAGAGAGCAGCCCATCATCCTCTGCAGAATATATTTTCTCTCCACAGAATCCCGCGCGCATGAAAAAAACTATGGTGCGCTAGTTGTCCCATTTGGCCCAAGATTTTTTTGTTTTTTTGAGGCAAATATATGCTGCTCTTGGACAATTTGGGCCCTCTCTGACCAACTAGAACTGCTGTATACAGTTGAACACTTGACTTGTTGGTATCATTTGCCCACATTCACAACCAAATCCAACCCAGCTTCCACTTTTGGTTGTTGAAGTGTCTCCCAAGTTCGAAGGATAATCTCATCTCAAAGCTCAGTTTCAATCATAAAAAGTCCATAGCATGAATCATAGAAGATTGAATGACCTTTTGGTTGTGCCCAGTCCCAAATTGGTTCGTCAACAATTTTATTATAGCTCCCTCAGTTTTGAAGTTATAGAAAATCTGTCTTGGCCAATGATTCCTCTCATTGAAATTTTTTGTGCTCGACTGTCGAACCGCTGTCGGCTTTTGCCGAAGCCTTTTCCAGGATTTTTCGACCTCTTGACAAATCACTGGCACGCAAAATCAGTGCGACATTCCGATAAGATGGATCACTACTCACTTTCTGTGCCGGTAGGCACAGAAATGTTGACATCTCCTATTGTTTGTACATTACTGGCAGGCGCTTCCACTGCAAGACTTATTTCAGCGCCGAAATCTATAGAAAGTATTCTTGCTTCTACTTGTATTTGGATCACTCATGCCTGATACCCTGGAAACCCACATGGTTATTGCTGTTCCTACGGGGATCCAAATTTTCAGTTGAATGGCTACATTTTATTGCGATAACCCCTACCTTTGAACTTCCACCCAGGGTATGGGTTAGACAGCTTTACTGCAACATTAGATTCTCCAAAGAGGCCTGCGCGCACTCTAATGGAGATTAATTGAATTGAATTCCTTTGCTTGATTCGAGAAGATGTTTTATTTGACCATTCTAAAAGTGGGCAATATCTGTGTGAATTCTGGTTTTGGTTCAGTTTAGAGTAGTACCCACCTTCGTCACTTCGTTACTTCGCGTAGGAATGAGAAAGTTCATCACTTGGATGGGAATGTGTGAATGCTCTCGTCACTTTGCCCGGTTTCTGTGAAACTTCATCAGTTGGCATCGGCGTGTTCAGGAACTCGGAACATCGGCCATCAGTGTTCCTTCGGCATACAAGTCCTTTCTTCAACTTCTTCAATATACCTGGGGACCTAACCACAACACCATACCTAACCATACCTAACCTTTCTTACCACAAACTTAACCCCTCCGCAAAGTGAATACAGAGCTCACTGAGTTCACGAGTTTCGGCAGCTAACCTAACCGGCCAGTCTCGGCAAGCTGTTGATACGCATCACTCCGTGATGTGCCGGGGAGTCGCCGCTTGGAAGCCAAAAATACTAACTCACGAACTTACACAGAAAGCCTTCCAAATTACGGACTTTCATAATTCCCCATCAAAGTCACGAAGTTTCAAAACGCTAAGCAAAGTAACGAAGTGACGAAAATGGCGTGGACTCTTCAGTTTACATAACAAAGTATCAACATAGTTCTGATTCGTTTAACAGAACACAAACACTGTTCTTCAACATCCGGGGCACATAAATGTACCATCTGCTCATGTGATTTGCATGCACAGCTGATTAAACGAGCAATTATTAGACTGTATTAAGACACTTGAATCGAACTCACATATGGTTACTACTGCTCAAGTCACGTTGAAAGAGCATTCGCGAAGTTTTGGTGTGAGCCCTATTCGTTAGTGCTAGATCCAGATCTCAGCTCCAATGCTTGGTGGTGAAAAGCTAAAGCTTCTTCCAAGTCTGCTTGCTGACCTGTCTGCTGAAATCGCGTCGAAAGCACATTTGCGAGGTTGTGGAGTGAGCTGGATCGGTCGGGGTGAGATCCAGGTCTCAGCTCCAATGCTTGTTGGTGAAAAGCAATAGATTCATCCAAGTCTGCCAGCTGACCTGTCTGCTTAAATCGTGTCAGAAGTGCAATTGCGAGGTTGTGGAGTGAGCTGGATCGGTCAGGGTGAGATCCAGGTCTCAGCTGCAATGCTTGTCGGTGAAAAGCAATGGATTCCTCCAAGTCTGCCAGCTGATTTGTCTGCTCAAATTGTGTTGAAAGCACATTTGCAAGGTTGTGGAGTGAGCTGGATCGGTCAGGTCTCAGCTCCAGTGCTTGTCGGTGAAAAGAAATGGATTCCTCCAAGTCTGCCAGCTGACCTGTCTGCCTAAATCGTGTCAAAAACGCAATTGCGAGGTTGTCGAGTGAGCTAGATCGGTTTGGGTGAGATCCAGGCAAAGACTCCAATGCTTGTCGGTAAAAAACAATGGACTCCTCCAAGTCTGCCGGCTGACCTGTCTGCCTAAATCGCGTCAAAAGTGCATTTGAAAGGTTGTTGAGTGAGCTGGATCGGTCGGGATGAGATCCAGGTCTCAGATCCAATGCTTGTCGGTGAAAAGCAATGGATTCCTCCAAGTCTGCCAGCTGACCTGTCTGCCTAAATCGTGTCAAAAGTGCACTTGCAAGGTTGTAGAGTGAGCCGAATCGTTCAGGATGAGATCCAGGGAAAAGCTTCAATGCTTGTCGATGAAATGCAATGGATTCCTTTAAGTCTGTCAGTTGACCTGTCTGCTCAAATTGTGTCAAAAGTGCATTTGCGAGGTTGTTGAGTGACATGGATCGGTTGGGATGAGATGCAGGTCTCAGCTCCAATGCTTGACGGTAAAGAGCAATGGATTCCTCCAAGTCTGCCTGCTGCCCTGTCTGCCTAAATCGTGTCAAAAGTGCAATTGCGAGGCTGTCGAGTGAGCTGGATTGGTTTGAGTGAGATCCAGGCAAAGGCTCCAATGCTTGTCGGTGAAGAGCAATGGATTCCTCCAAGTCTGCTAGCTGACCTGTCTGCTCAAATTGAGTCAACAGTGCATTTGCGAGGTTGTGGAGTGGGCTGGATCGGTCAAGATAAGATCCATGTCTCAGCTCCAATGCTTGTCGGTGAAAAGCAATGGATTCCACCAAGTCTGTCAGCTGACCTGTCTGCTCAAATCGCGTCAAAAGCGCATTTGCGAGATTGTCGAGTGAGCTGGATCGGTTGGGGTGAGATCCAGATCTCAGCTCCAATGCTTGTCGCTGAAAAGTGATGGATTCCTCCAAGTCTGCCAGCTGACCTGTCTGCCTAAATCGGGTCAAAAGTGCAAATGCGAGGTTGTCGAGTGAGCTGGATCGGTGTGGGTGAGATTCAGGCAAAAGTTCCAATGCTTGTCGGTGAGAAGCAATGGATTCCTCCAAGTCTGCCAGCTGACCTGCCTGTTCAAATCGCGTCAAAAGCACATTTGCGAGGTTTTTGAGTGAGCTGGAACGGTTGGGGTGAGATCCAGGTCTCAGCTCCAATGCTTGTCGGTGAAAAGCAATGGATTCCTCCAAGTCTGCTGGCTGACCTGAATGCTTAAATCGTATCCAAAGAGCATTTGCAAGGTTGTTGAGTGAGCCACATGGGTTGGGGTCAGATCCAGGGCTCTGCTCCAATGCTTGGCGGTGAACAGCAGTGGATTCCTCCAAGTCCACCAGCTGCCCTGTCTGTTCAAAATGTGTCAAAAGCGCAGAAGCAAGGCTGCTGAGTGAGGTGGAAGTTTGCACAGAATTTCCCAGGTTGTTTGGGATGGCAACCTCATTTGGATGACTATCTGGAATCAGATGAACAGAATTTCTGTGCTTGGACATGATGCACTTGTGGAGGTTGCTGAGGAGCACATCTGCAATTTTTTGGTGGTGCTTGACCAATGCTACATAAAATGCAGAAACATATTGTTCACTCTGTGCATTGGCATCTGTGCCATTCTCCACTAGCAACTGAACGATATCAAGATGACCATAGTATGATGCCACTATGATCTCTGTTCCTGAATAGTCGTGTGAAAGTGGCCCCTCCAATAGAAACTTTGCAGTTTCCCCAAGGTTTGCGGCTGCAGCAATCCACAATGCAGAGGGTTGTGATGGCCAATCAGAATAATTCCATGGTGGGGAGTGCCATATCCACATCATTGTTTTATTCCACTGAGGGGCTTGATCAAGAAACTCCAGAAGATTTTCTCTGAGCTGATCTTCAGGCTTCCCAGCAGCATGTGCAAAGCAATGTTGAGAATACTCAAGAAGCAGGGGTGGAGTGGCCCTCCAATCACTCCAGGACTGATCTGGATATCCATCAAAGGCAAGGACTGTGAGCAGAGTGCGTGTTATCTCTGTTTGTGCATCTGGGAAATGCAAGGCCTGAATGCTGTCCAGATATTCCTGTGTGGTGTAGTGAACAAGTCGTACCACACAAGATTTCTTGTCCACAATGACAAGCCCAGCACAGACAGAGAGAATAGTATCCATGTCAGTCAGATCCTCCTCATCCAACTTTTTCATGCCTGGTTTAACAGCAAGAGCCACTTGTAATTCTTCAACTGTTAATGGTCTTTTTGCATTTGCAACCCAAGTAATGGTTGAATGAGCTGTCTCTCTGTCGTCATTGCTCTGGGAATCAATTCGCTGTATTGCAATTTCATAGTTGCCATAAAGACTCTTTGGGAGGGTGTTGAGAGCTTCTCGAACTTCTCGGATTGTATTCTTTGTGCTCAGAGAATCAATGTGAAGCTTGGCAAGAAGGAACCTGGTCACAATTTATGTCAGTTTCTTTCCAACAATTAATCAATGGCAGCTTACATTCCATCCACAGATTTACTGCTGATTTTTGAATGAATGTCTTCTCGTAGCTTGGGTTGCCTCTGGACATGTTTGGACAGGCGTGATGATGAGTCAATCTGTGCATTGACAAATCTTTGAATATCCTCTGGCATTGCACCAATCTCTAGAGTTTCAACATTGGGAAGAGGAGGGCCAGCAGGAAGATGGGGTCGAGAAGTGACCATCAAGTTCACACTGAGAGTGAACCCCATCTGTTCTGCGAGATTTTTCAGTAGGATGAAACGTTGATCCTCGGGATATTCATCCAGTGCATCAATGATAACAAAGACCTTTGAAAACTCCTTGAGGCTAGAGTGGAGTACCTTGACAACTTCTTCCAGTGATGGTGCAGTGCCTTTCTCTCTGTGCTGTATGTATAACTTCTCTGCAACGGAGCCAATATCCCTGTCAAGTACAAGCTGTCTCCAGAGACCTGCGAGAAGCCTAGATGGTGTTTGGCTGTCGATGTCCTTGTGGTTCAAATAAATGCAAGCTACACCGATATCCTTGTTGTTTAGGAATGCTGCACTGAGATGATCCACAACCATTGACCTTGTATTGTTGTCATCAGCAGTGGCCACTCAATGTGGAGAATGAACGCACACAAGGACTGTTTTCCCAGCACCAGCTGGAAATTTCAGCTTGGTCAGTCTGGGGAACATATAAGGGTGATGAATTACATACGAATTCCATGGCACCAAAGCGTGCTTCCAGAACCAGATTCCCATTGCTTAAACAGAGGATCTCCAAGTAGCCATCGACCAGTCTCCTTCACCCGCATCTGTGAAATATCTGCCTGTCGTAGAAAGAAATTGATTGGCGAAAGCCAGTTGAGGATGGTGTCTCGATGCTGAGTGTTTATTTCTGCTACCCCCTGAACATGCACAGTGGCAGTTCCGATATTCAGAGTGGGGCCAAGCCCATCACCTCCATGACCACCCTGTCCCTGTCCACTGGGTCCACCAGGGCCTCCTTTGCCTCCTGAGCAAAATAAATACTGATTTCAGTGTCCTAATTAATTTCTCTCGCACCTTGCACATTAAGTGTGTAGGATTCACTAGGTTGATGAGCCATAGCCATTCTGAGTAAATGTCGAGCTTATACACGAGGGACAGCACCATATCAGCCTGGGCCCAAGTTCACATGAGAGACAGAACTGACCAAAGAGGATGTAGTAGCACGAAGAATGTATTGGGCAAAGACAAGTATAAGGGGAAGGGTCGGAGGAGCACGCACGGAACACGTTGCGCTTTAAATTGGATACAAGGCTGTGAGGGGACATCCGGGGAAGTGGTTAGCCGCATTGTTCGCGTGCTGTACGTAGACTTACAGTACATGGACGTCGAACTTTGATTGATGTGGCGCTTCGGCGCCGACGGCCCGCTGACAGTGACGCTCCATATCCCGAATGAACTGCAGCGAAACACAGATTAGTCGAATTTTGAGCTCAGATTTTTGAACTGGTGGGTAGTAGCCGTGGTTCCCAGGGTGAGGAGTCGTCGCATTATTGTTCGGGTACAGTACTTACGTGGGGGCCGAACTTGGAATCACAGTGGCGCTTCGGCATTACAGCGCTCTTTCATGATTCATCTCGCACTGACAGCGGAGATTCAATAGTGATGATTCAAAGATAGAAAAAAAACATCAGTCCAGGGGAATGCAGGCAATGAACTGGGGTACTCTTGTTGGAAATGGAGTCCAACAACGAAGAGGTGCCACCAACTCCCTTTTCAACCGGATCTATCAGTGGCGGCCGTAAAGTTAATAACGCTCTTAATCACCGACATTGATCGGACCTAACTCCACAGCTGGCACATGTATTCCCGTTTCGGTTCCTGCGATCGCCCGCGGCTCTCTTGCACGGCCACGAGGACCACAATGGCGTTTAGCGTCGTGTAAGAAACTCCATGTTAAATAACGATACCCTTCTAACCTGTTATTAATATGTAAATTACATTTCTCACATGGGAGGAGATGCCTATAATTAATATGTGAGAAACACCTACACTGTAAGGCTGTTTGGTAAGCAATTTGGGACTCAGAGTAAAGGTAAGAAGTACTTAAAAATGGGTTAGATCCTAGGTTGAAGTCAGTGGGTTATAGTTCTGTAGCATATATAATGTTTGCCCATTTTTTTGGCCAGAAACAGCCCAAAAACATTCCCTATACACAATTGCGCAGGAGGAATCTGTTCGAATCAGACCTGGACCACGGTGAATTTGAAGATCTTGCACCTTTTTAGTAATACTGTACAGGTATTAACAGTAAAACGCAGTGTGCATCCAAGGAAATCAAGCAAGCAGACCTGGGGCCCACCAGCAAGGGTGGAGTTGCTCGTTTAATCCGAGCACGGGCCATGCCATTATCTGCAGTCTTGTCGTCCATTTTCAAAAGACCAAAGTTCAACGTGAGGCAAGTCTCGGGTTTTTAATTTATAAACTTGCCGGTAGGTGAGTTCAACGCACGGGCTCTGTACCGAGCAAGTATCTGAAAAACTTCACGGGGGTCCAACGCCCAAGGTCCAACGAATATTTCTCCTGAGATGGCTATCCCGCAGAGCAACGAAGATGTTCCATCGAGAGGTCCACAGATGTAGATTCTGCGCTACCGAGCTGTCCCCAACGAATTAAAATTCAAGTAGCTAGGGACAAGAGGGAAAGATACCGGTACAACATCCCGCGGAGTTTTCGAAGTGAAAGTCGAATAGAGATCTTGTGAGAAGTATCGCAGGAATGGAGGGAAACAAGGAGGTTAATTAGGCCCGGCGGCGTGCGGCGCGCACTCACATCGTATGATGAGATTGTCTTGACTGGGTATCGTGAGAGGTCCGTTCGAATCAGGCCCGGGCCCTCCGGAAGTTCAAAGGATTTTGGCAGAAGGAGTGGGAACGAGCATGAGGAACATAATCTCATTATCTGGATGTAGGTTCAAGCTTGTGCAGATCTTTGAAACCGCTT
Organism: Mycena galericulata; assembly: GCA_029289565.1. NCBI lineage: Eukaryota > Fungi > Basidiomycota > Agaricomycetes > Agaricales > Mycenaceae > Mycena > Mycena galericulata. Next base: position 108,107 of record JARKIA010000184.1, read on the forward strand.
GTGCTGTCTTTCGTATGACGACGATGAATGGGATCCTTCCGGAATCACGGTTGCGGTGAGTCGTGGAATTTGAACTCGTACATTGCCCGAGGCGAGTGGTGGTTCAAATGGGGAGGTCAGCCGACGAGAACGAGAGCCATGTAAATTATCAACCAACGAGGATGTTTGACTTCACGAACCAAAAAATTGCCGACAATCATGAATACCAAATGACTCGAGCCCGGGTCGAACCGGCAACTTCTGCTGCACCGGAAACGGCAAATCGTATACTCATCGTAGTTGCGGACAGACCGTCGAGTCCGTATCCTGTGTTGATTGAAGCTGGACATATGACGGTCGAAACAGAGGGCATGGAGATGCAAAGACGAGCTCGGGTGACGCACGTCGCCACTGTTGAGTTACAGCCAGTTGAAAGCAAAAGTGATCGAGAACGAGAAAGAAATCTGGAGCCGAACGAATGGCTGATACCGATGTTCATTCCTTCGTCGCCAAACAGGCGGTTACGTAGGTATGGATTAGATATGTGGCCGTATTTTGGAGTACAGGTTGCCAATCGGAAAAGGATTCGAAATTGGAGCGCTTGCGCATCATGGAGTCCATAATCCAGGAAGTAGTCCGAGCCATTTTATTGACAGGTTGTGATAATGGAGAGCAAGAACTCGATTGAAGGAGAATGAGGATCGACGAGCAGCGGGAACACTGAAATGATGCCAAAGGGACATGTGGGAGGTGACGTAGGCGAGGGAAGCGGGCCTGGAGGTTGGTACCTCGTTGGACAAATAAAAGAACCCCTACCAATGTAATATTTGGTACATTAGAGATGAAGCATGCGTTGAAGGAGATAAATAATAGGGAGGCCGGATAAATTTGATGGCATGATAGATGCAGAGGATGAACGTCGTCACAAGAGCTTCAACTCAGTTCAAGTGGCACTTCGGTAGATTCTCGTCAGGCAAGATGCCGGTAGAACCGAGAGACATAACTGTACAAGAGACTTCGCAGAGTAATAGAGCCAGAATGAGTACCGAATGAGTGCTTAGACATCCGAGATAAGGCTAGAGAGACTGTGCTGTGGTGTCGTCGACAAGAATCAGTGATGACGTTAAAGCCTGTGCTCGGGCCGGAGTATCCGATCAATTCTCTGACTATTTCTTCCGTCACCTCTCCACGGGTTGGACCACGGCTGCCCTGGGTCGGAGGAATTTCGAGATCCACTGGCACATCCTGAGCGCCCGGTGAACTGCGCCGCTTCGAGTACTTGCTGGTCTTTCGCCGCCTATCCGATCTTTGCTGCATTCCGCGTCCTTGGCTCGCAGGCGCCGGAAACCTCATTCCTACAGAAAGACCTTCTGGGGCTGAAAGAACCTGCACAACTCTCCTTCTGCCATCCTGCCACTCTTGTCTTCTCTCGCAGTTACTCGAAGTTTGCGCGCTCCGATTTAGGGCCCCCGTTCGACTCAAGATCGATTTGCTTGACTTTCGCTTCGAGTTTCTTTCCATCATCCCAGGCATTCCAGTCGGGCCTATTGTCTCTTTGCGCTTGCGATGTTCTTGGATGTTACTGGCGTAGCCGCAATCCAACTCCCTTACGTTTACAACTCTGGATTCCCGACTCGATCCTACGGAGTCGTGCGTATGAGACTTCTCCAAATGTGGGCATCAACGACTCCGCGCGTCACATCCTATTCATGAAGCATTTTATATCTTTGTCTACTTACTCGGTATGGTTCGATCGTCCTCATCAATCGCGACTGACGCCTCCGCAGTATCTCTTAGACACTACCCTCGTTAATTTCTCTCTATATATCTGCGTCCAAAGGCACGACGTGTATCCGACTATACAGTACGCCGCATCCTACCTCAACGCGAAGTGACTCTATCAAATTCGTCCTTCCCTTGAAATTTCGCCTCCGAGACTCACTGCGGTTTCCCCCGGTCTCCCTCCTGGCACACGCCAAGATTCGTGGACCCGAAGACTTCAGATATCCACTACGTGCTAAACAAGGCCCAGCGGCGCGTGGCGCGCACTCGCCTAAGTTCATGAGGCAATGATAAATTCTGCGTGGGAGGTGTTCGTTCGACTCGAACCTGGGCCATAGATCAGGGGTCAGCATTTTTTGTTTATTTTTCTCATTCATGTAGCTATCTCAAGGATAATTTACGTAGCCACAGGATATCCAAGCCACCCACAATTCGAATGTGAATATTGCGAACCCTGCATCGTGCGGCATATCTACCTCCCTCATGTCATCGGTGCGTGTGCACTTCCTCTTTTGACTCATGCTCTTGGTCGATTCGAGTCAAGGAAATCTTCTTGTCCTCTCGATTTTATGCGATGCGAATTAGGTGTGACAAGCCCACTGGAAGAAGGTATGCGCTCTGAGATCCTATCGAATTTTTACTTGGTTCCAAAATCAAGAACCCAATTAATTCTGCTCGTCTGCTTCTGTCTCTGCCCAGAAGAGGTCCGTCAGGTATATATTTCGGACTTGTGATTACTACGACAACTATGATAGGAAACCCCGACCCTTCGCAAGGATCATTTCAACTGACAGCTATCCACAGTCATTTTCATTCTTACGTTCTGCTCCCACCCGAGAGCATGTAATCATGCCCAAGTTCACAACTATTCAAATAAGGCTCGGAGGCGTGTGGTGCGCATCCACTCCACGTCAACATGGTTCTCGGGTATACGTGGAGCAGTCCGTTCGATTCGGACCCGAGCCCTGACGCGCATGTGGAATTTTTTCTTGGGGTGAGGGGGATTTCTTCGCCGAAAGCGTGTCGACAATACCACCTATAAGATGCGGGTCTCACCAAACTTATTCAAAGGCGGCAACGGTCCACTCAATCAAAAGGTCGAGGCGGAGAAAGAAATTGTATCTCCGAGACCGGGCACGTTGTGTGCGAAATCCAAGTCCGAGTCGGGGTCTCTGAAATGTGTTTGCGGGGTTGAGAACTTGGCGAGTCACCGATGAGCCGAAAACTCATCGACATGTCCACAGCCACTTCCAACCCAATACCTCCGACGTCGTACACGGCGACACCTGCTCTCCGTGAACCTTCTCGACAAGGATACTTTTACAGGTCATCTGGGTTCAATTCCCAGCGTCGGAACTGGCGTTCGATGAACACGGCTCTGTTTTTCTACTTTCAAGTAGACTCCACTCGACTCTCGTACTTTTCTTCTGTTCCAGATCGATTTTTTTTTGACCGGGATTGCAGATAAGACGGCCCACCGCATCACAGCTTAGGCAATGGATATCATCGCGCATCCATGCATATCTCCTAGCATAAGAGCCAACTCCCACTAGATACCTCCGACGTGGTGCACGGCTCATGCCTGCCAGCAATCATAGACTCCATCCTGAGCGAGTGTCAGTAGTGAACCTGGGTTCGATTCCCAGTGTTGGAATGAACCCTTGCAGATGTCTGCTTTTTGAAAGCAGAGCGGCTCCTCCGATATTTCTCTTCAAATTTATGGCAGTAAGAATATTCTTTTTGGGGTTGTTTAGAACCTGGCGCGATTCACCATTGAAAGCTCGTGTCATATCCACAGCCAATTACAACCCATTACTTCTGATGTCGTGCAAGGCCTACGAGCACTATCAAAATAGTCCACAAGCATCAGCAGTGATCTGGGTTCGATTCCCAGCGTCGCATTCATGTACGATTTCTTGGCGCGTACCTTTTGTCGCCGCATCGAAGGATGCCCGAATTTGATTCTTTTGCTCTGCAGCACTCGACGCCCCGACTTGGAATCTGCACGGCGAGTAGGGCTGTTCTGTCTCTTCCAGATCTTGAAGCCTGTTCAATTTGTAGCAATTGAAATTTAGACAACTCACCCGCCTCACAGGTATGTGTCCGAGTGGAAGGCTCATCGACGTATTAGCAGCCAACTTACGCTGAAGACCTCCGACTTCGTGCGCGGCGCACACCGGCCAGCAATTCAAAGATCCAGAGGAAGTCGGCAGTAAACCTGGGTTCTGATCCTCCGAGTTTTTTCCGAAGGACACAGTATATCAGGTTTGTCTTACCGCTTCCCTGCCCTCTGAATCCCGACTTGGACTCCATTATCGGAGTCCATACGGAGAGCAGACCGGCTCGTCCGATATTTCTCTTCGGTTTTATAACAATGGAAAAAAATGACTCACCTCCCTCACAGATGAGCCGAACGCTCGTCCACATATCCACAGTCAATTCCTACCGGATACCTCCGACGTCGTGCTGCACGGTGCACGCCTGCGAGCACTATCTAAATAGTCCACAAGCATCAGCAGGTAATCTGGGTTCGATTCCCAGCATGGCATTCATGTATGATTTCATTCGCCCCATACCTTTTGTCCCCGCTTCGAAGGGTGCCAGATTTGAGATTTCTCTGCAGCACTCGACATCCCGACTTGGACTCCGCACGGCGAGTAGGCCTGTTCTGAGATTTTTTGGTCCCTTCCAGATCTGAAGCCTGTTCAATTTGACGACTCACACACCTCACAGTGTATGAGCCGAAAGCCCATCGACATATCCACCCCCACTTCCACCGAATACATTCGACGTCGTGCACAGCGCACGCCTGCCAGCACTATCAAAATAGTCCGCAAGCTTTAGTTAGCAGGTGGTCTGGGTTCGATTCCCAGCGTCGGATTCATGTAAGATTTCAGTTCTCCCGTACCTTTTGTCCTCCGATTGAAGGACGCCCGGATTTTATTTTCTGCGTTCCAGTGCGCGGAATCCTTGCTTGGCCCTCCAGATCTTAAGCCGAGGCTGCTGAAATTTAGGCGACTCACGCGCATCACAGGTACGTACGTCCACGAGTCCGGGGCATATCCGGATATTCGACCCCCATTTCTGTCCAGTACGTCCGACGTCGTGCATGCTGCACATCTGCCAGCAATTCTTTGTCAACTCACATCCGTGAGCAGGGAACCTGGGTTCGATTACCAGCATTGGACTATAGGTCGTTGATTGTCGTACCGTTTTTTTGGCTTCTTTTATACTTCGTCCGGGTCCTCCGAGGAATCGCAGCAAGGATCAAAGAGGGTTGAAAACAATCAGACGAGAATATTCGGGTAAAAGAAGTCGGGTTTAATAATGCCTAGAGTTTGTGAACGAAATTCTGAGGAAGTTAGCACGACTTCGCGGGTGTGAGTCTTGCCAAAAGGATCTGAAACTGCGAGTTGGACTACCCACATCCCATCCCGAATTCGCCACCAGGTACACATGAAGGGCTGACAAGATGTCTGTGTCTAGAAACGGCGGCCGAAGCGAATCAACTGGCGGGATAACCGGGTTGGACGAGGTGCGCCGCAGCATTTATGAGCCAACATTGTAGTATGGTGTGAATCGTCCGTCAGATGCAGAGAACAAGAGCGAGAGAATTTTGTTGAGACAGATTGAAAAGAGAGTCAAGTGGAAGGATTACTCTTCGAAAACAGTGTGCGAGTCGAGGTTTCCGAGTGGGCAGATTCTGCTGTATCGTGGCTGTAACGAAAAGATTGAAAGGCCTGGAATTAAAACAGGGTCGGAAGCATACAATGAACGCAAGACCTGTCATGGTGCGAATACAAGTGAGTGGGAGCGCTGGGAGTGTAGTTGCCACATACATTACTACAGCATCAGGAATGCGAAAAGGATGCCGGTCCGAGTGAATGGGAGAGAAAATAAAAGAATGGCCCGATCCCGAGTCGAACGGGAGCCCTGAAACCCGATAAAACCCATCTTACTTTGGGATGGCGAGCAGGTGCGTTCCACAACGCAATCGGACCTTATACAAAGGCAAATGAGCATGAATTAACTCCATTAAATAAGTCAGTTTTCATACTAACGGGAGCAAAGAAAACAAGGGCCGTCGCGAGAAGAGAAGAGTTTGAAGTTGGGTGGAAAGTTGTGCGAGTTCTTGCCGCCATTCCTTTGGAGTGACGCGACGCGAGGGAGATGGCGCGCACGCTGATACAAGGGGATCAGTACGGCGGGGAAGGTAATTACCAGACCTTAGAAGCTGTCCGGGCATCGAGCTTTTCAAGAATTATACCTGCCCTTTCTGTATAAGTGAGGTTGTCGCCTGTGGAAAAATCAGCGAGCTCTCTTGAAGGCGTAAGCGCGAGCCATATTAAGCCTCAGGCTGAGGGCTTTGTTCGATTTTGCGGACGGCGCGTGGTACGTTTGAGATACAGCGGTGGACTGGAGGTTGTTCGTTCTTAACTTGAGCTTGCGCAGAAGAGCGGTGGAGGCGGGAGGAGAGTCGGTACCGGTGCGGCATCTTACCGGCATCTCATTTGAATCCCACTGTGCTATATCCGACGATCTTCGAATCCGTGGTGGTTAGCGCTCTCTTGCGCAAGCTCAAGTTCAAATCCAACCCCTCCGGTCCAAAGCCGTATCTCACATGCACCACGCGTTGTCCGCAAATCGAACAAGACCTCTAGCCTGAGGCCTAACGAGCGCTTCCGAGTCGTATCGTCAAGTTGGCGCTGTGTCGTGCGTCTTGGGGCGTGTCGTACGCTCGCTTGACTTCGATCGCGCGGGCGGAAGCCGGAGCGGATGCACGTCCTCCATACCGTCCTGACTAGCATCTCATGCAAATTTTGAAATAAGGGGACCGCGATCCGGTCAAGCAACACCGATAATACTTGGGCGGTCCAGGTGCGTCTCCCTCCCTCCTCTCCCTCTTTCTCTCCCATCGCAGCAGGTGGGCCACCTTCGTGAAGCGCGCGCGTAGGTCGAGGTGAGGATCGATGTTGGTAGGGCGCTAAATTTGATTGACGGACCGTTTTGTAGTTCTTGTACACAACATGTTCGCTGGGACGAAAAGACAAAATGTTGGTCCGAAATCGAATGTGTTACATACGGTGTTGCTCATTTGACTTGATATTGAGGCCATCTGTGCGCTAAATTTGCTAGAATTCAGGGCCCTGGCCACACGGCCAACACACCATGCGGAAGGATGGATACCTGGTGAATGGGATAAATCAACAAAGGCAAGTCGACTACGGAGACATATAGTGGTCGTTCCCTGCACGTACTCCAGCCTGTACATGCCGAACACAGCGACGGAAAAGCAACGAGGGAGAGCAGGAGTTTATTCAAGTGATTAATTATTCCAATGTAAAAGAGCTATACAAAGACGGTTGATTTACGCCCACCTCAGTTATCGGCACCTTCGAGCCAAGGGTCCTGCAATAGCTCTTCGGCAGTGGCTCGATCATCGGGATTGAGGCGCAAACAGCGGCGCATGAGCGCTGCCATTGCGGAGACATCATTGGACGGCATGGCCTTGGCATTTCTGCCGATCACGTCCTCCAGAGGCCACTGGAATATGGGAGGCTCTTTCTTCAGCTGACCTACATGAATCGTCAATCAACAGACATTCGCGGCAAGCGGCAAGTTAAGGGCATACAGGTCGCGTTAAAATACTCGCCCGCCAGCGGGCAGACGCTGAGCTGTGCGGCTCGGAAACTCTCGTCACTGGTTAACAAGATCATTTGGTACAGGATGTTTTCGACCTCTGTCAGGCCGTGCTTTTCATTGACCCTGTACTTGAAGAGGGAATGGGACACAGCGAGTTCGTAGACCTAGTAACAACTATCAGCGATATCAAGCATTGAAGCATTGCGAGGCGAACCAGACATCCAAACGACCAGATGTCCGCTGGTGTGTCCCATTGGCCTCCGAGAAATGCTTCCGGGGCTCGCAAAGGCACCGTCGTGATGGTTCGATCGTCGTGAAGCTGGGAAGGCTGCGCTGTATGAGATATACGATCGTGAGTGGTACTCCCAGCAGGTAAGAAAGTAAACGGCCCACCGCAGCCGAAGTCAGACAATACATAAGTGGCGCGGCGAGCGAGCTCGTCGGAAATCATGGGCAACGGCTGAGAAACGGCAGCTTGCACAACTCCGTCCTGCGACATTTCCGGTGGATGTCGTCGCGACGGATCCGCTTTCATCCAGCGCTCGATGTCCGTGGTCTCCACATCCGTGGTAAAGAAGATGTTGTCGTGTTTGAGATCGGTGTGCACGATGCCACGGCTATGCGCGTGAGCGATGCCGCGTAGAAGATGGAGAATGATGCGCTTGGCCGTCGGGAGCTCAAAAGGGTGTTCGCGGGAGCTGCTGAGAGCTTTCACGTCGCCCCCGTAGACGGGGAACACGAAACACATATGAGAGCCGGCGGATCCGCGGCCGGGGATGGTAAACTCGTCCAAGAGTCGGACACAATGCGGGGACGGAGCGGCCGCAGACACGAGTCTGAGAGCTTCAGCTTCCCAATATGCACCGCTCTCGTTCAGTTCGGTTATATGGCCAGTGAGCGCCTTCACTGCAACGAATCCGTTCCGCCTATGTTTTTACTGAGCAAAAGCCTTTCCATGGATGGACAGCGCTCACCCTTCGTCGCGAGCCAGCCAGGTGCTAGAATGCATGCCCCAGCCCAGCTTCCGCAAGATCGTGTACCGGTGGTCATCTCCGATAGTGTCGCCGAATTCAAATTGTGCCCAGCCGTAGCCTTGTGCTGCTGGCATCCCCAGAGCTTCTGAAGCAAAGGACAAGTCGACAACAGTCTTGCCTTCGGCATCGACGGAGAGGTGCTGGTTCGTCGGTTCTGTGGAGGTCGACATGTGGCGAAGTCTTGCCCAAGTGCGAGGGAGTAGGTGAGGTCGCCAAAACGCTGCACGTAGCATGGGGCTTTAAAACGAAACGACGCCCACAGGGCCACACTGCTCATTACATAACCTTGATGGATTGATCAATATCAGTCACAACGTCTAAATCTAGAAACATCGTCCCACGAATGGAGCACCGCAAATTTGCACGGATAGGTACGGCATGGTCTAGCTCAAGATTCATGAACGGCGGTTGTACACGCACTATCGTTTTCCCTGTGCCTCTCGGAATTCCGCGGTAGAAGTTACACTGCCGTTTGCGGACTTTGATAAAGGCAAATCATAATGTCGGCTTTCGCTGTTGTGCTCAGTCAAGCAGTTTTAGGACGACGCCAAACTGCAGTGCATAGAAAAATACCCTGCGGCAAGCGGAGGAGCAGAAAGATTGCCAGTGCGGTCCCAAAATGACCGTTTAGCTCTACCCCGGCACCACAGTGGATTCATTCTGAATTTGGCCACATGGCTACTAGCTACCGTTGCAAACATTGGCGCAGATATATATGTGTAGATTGTACGGAGAGACTTCGGCTCCGTGTCATAGGTCAGTGCATGCATGCCCTATGGTATGGAGGCCGGTTTTGTTCTGACAGTCGCATCATGGCTCCGCTGGTTGTGATGTTTACAAAACGCGACGGCGTGGTGATGAAGGAAAATATCAGGGATCTTCGACTAGCTCACGAAGGACCACCCTGAAATCACTGCTGCGTGAAGAAGGACGCTTCCGCCTGACGTGGGTGGACACTGGATACCCTCTCTGGAATGGTGCAGGCCTTACAGCCAACGGAAGCTATTAAAATGATGAATTGTCGACTTGTGGGTCCTAGGCAGCGTATTGTTCTCTAATACCTCCTATCGCCTAGTTCGCGTTGCTGTTGTAATTGTAAAAGGGTAAGATCTAGTTATAGCCAACGGAAGCTTCTTGAAATGATGAATAAAACTTGTGGATCCTAGGAGGCGTATTGTTCTCCAATCCCTTCTATCGCCTAGTTCGCGTCGCTTTTGTAATTATAAAAATAAGGGTAAGGCCTAATTACAGCCAACTTGTGGGTCCTAGGAAGCTTGTTGTTCTCGAATCCCTCCTATCACCTAGTTCGTGTTGCTGTTGTAATTATAAAAAGGGTAAGGTCTAATTACAGCCAACGGAAGCTCTTGAAATGATGAACGTCGACTTGTGGGTCCTAGGAAGCTTGTTGTTCTCTAATCCCTCGGACCCCCTAGTTCGCGTTGCTGTTGTAATTTTAAAAAGCGTAAGGTCTAATCACAGCCAACGGAAGTTCTTGGAATGATGAATGTCAACTTGTGGGTCCTATGTCGGAAAAAATCGATTTGATTGATACACACTGGTCAGGAATTATAAGTCATTTCTGACCGCTATTATTCTGATACGTTACTGGTGAGCCCGCATCAGGTCTTGGTCAGTCCCTGACTGGTACTCGATCACAGTCTGGTCAGGTTTCGTCAGGCCGATAGCGAACAGAAATCGACTATATAAGTCCTTGATAATGCCTGTTTCCGTCTGATTGGCCAAATCGGATTTTTCCGACACAGGAAGCGTATTGTCCTCTAATCGCTCCTATCGCCTAGCTCCCGTTGCTGTTGTACTTATAAAAAGGGTAAGGTCAAATTACAGCCAACGGGAGCCCTTGAAATGATGAATTTCAACTTGTGGGTCCTAGGACGCATATTGTTCTCCAATCCCTTCTCGCCTAGTTCGCGTTGCTGTTGTGATTATAATAAGGGTAAGGCCTAGGTACAGGGAACGGAATTTGAAATGATGAATGTCAAGTTGTGGGTCCTAGGAAGCTTGTTGTTCTCTAATCCCTCCTATCGTCTAGTTCGCGTTGCTGTTGTGATCATATAAATGGTCGTTATTCAGAGGATAGGTATTCAGAACAACCTCATCCTCACTCACACTCCCATCGCCCACAAACATGCTACAGAACCTCAGAAACATCACCATGAAGCGTGGAGGCTCTCTGCTCCAGACAGTCAAGCTCAAGATAGCGAAAGCGGACATATCCACCGTGGCATTCCAGGACCCGACGGTGTATAAAAATCAGCCGGCGGCGCGCCAGGCAGCCTTCAACGACACCGTCGTTTATTGCGCCAGCTGCGGCGCAGATGCGGGTGGCGCCGATTCCGCTATCCTCCCGTGAGTGCTTTAATAACTCGCTAGCAACCCTGACGCTGAAACCACATCCTGGTAGTGGCGGCTTCCACTCGGGCGGGTCCGGCATCGACACATATGAGCGCCTCACCGCCACGTTGAGGGACAAGAGCGGTAACCGCCTCTACTACTACCGCCAATCGGACAATACGTTCTGGGACCGCATTCACATCCCCAGAAATAATGCAAGCAATGCAGGCCTGTACAACAAACAGAACGACTACGTGAATATCACAAAGGCCCAGTTTGATGCGTCAGTACCTTTTCTTGCACCACTTGCGTGAGCATCCACTTAAGCCGAGCCTCGTAATACAGGAAGAAGCTCTAGGAGCAGGCTGGCACATGTTCAGGGATTCTCAAGTTCCCTCTCGAGAAGTCAGCCTTCACTGTATTATCTTTGTTTGTAGAAATACGTACTGGTGATATCTATCCAATTCTGTGATGCCTTTGGCAACTAGGGTCACAATTACTAGTCAACCACACCTCGGTAAAAATCTGTGGGACTTGTTGGTTCAAGTCCGCCGGTAGTGATGCCGTTGTTCGGAACAGTGATGGTGGTTGCTGCCGACCGCTCCTTGCAAATGTCAGGTAGCCACTCATACATCATCGGCCGTAAAGGCCGAGAAGCTGAATGAAGGACATGCTCTGGACGATATTCACGGCAAAGAGATGTCATTTGTAAGACGTAGTGCGCCGACTGAAGCTGACTAGAATGAATAAGGAGTCTCAGTACTGCGAATGCAATAACTCTATATTATATACCTAGAATGAATCAGGACTAATCTAATGTCAGTAGGGAGTTAGAACGAATAAAAGTAAGTACTCAGGTCTCAGGACTGCGAATGCAAGAACTGAGACATGTTTGTTTGGCTACGGCGTCTATATGGACTCGGGTATCTCGGAGAAATATTAAAATAAGAAATATGTACCGCGTAAGTGACCACTTCAAGCTTGAATCTCAACATCATTTTCAACGACAAGGCGATATTAAAGAACCAGCAGTTTTCCAAGAACCCAATTGACCCAACTCTCCCCGCCTTTGTGAGCCGTAGAGTGGCGTTCGCTTCCATTCAATTGTCTATCCGAAAATTAACTTCATCCGAGAAGTCCTCGTTGCGGTGTTGTACAGCTGCGATTAGGCACCACCGCGCGCCGATAGATGTATGTTCAAAAAGGAACTGAAATTCATTTCATGTGCGGATCTCAAAGCATTTCTATACATGGAGGAGGCAGGAGAAGAAATTGAACCATCTACTAATCGTCAATGAACCAGAAATTCAACCAGGACACGGTTTTAGGGTAACGGTCGAACGGGGGCTGGAAAAGCGCCGGGATGTGTAGTATTCAGTCACGATGAAAGCTCCCTTAAACCCACAGTCAGGAACTCGGACCGCGCATCAAATGAATCGTGCACAATACAGGAAGTAGCATAACATAAATCATAAAGCATATAATCCTTTCGGTCTCCCATCCACTGGAGTGCCCACAATTCCGTATTGATAACTTCTGGCCAGATGTTAGCCCCGTGAAATAAAAACTTGCAGCAAGAATTCGTACCTCTTGTCCTAATCTAGGCGCTCACTAAAAAGAAACCGCAAGTCAGCGGGTAGGTGGAGTAAAAATTGGGCCCTCGTCGCACGCACCAAGCGAAACCCCATAGAAGTGAGCAGCGCCTTGAGATGCGATATCTGCTGGAAAGGAAAGCAACTTGAAGTGAATTCCGCATTCCTGGATGCACCGGCGAGGACTAACATTGTTGAGCCACTCTATCTTCTTCTCGTATTTCGCGACGTGGGCTTTGTATCGGGTGAGTTCGGTCTTGAGTGCGTGATTCTCCTGGACAGCCGCCGCCTCGTTGGCAAAGGATAGCTTCCGAGCCTATACGTCAGGTTCATCAGCAGAGCAACGGAACAGGTTAATATCACATTCTAGGATGTACAGATACGGGAGACGACTAACATTACCGAGCCACGTAATATGCTCCCGGCACCGGGCGAGTGCCGCTGCATCGTTGGCATAAGATACGTACAAATCCTACGCAACAGTCACATCAGCATGCAGCCCTGGACGAAGATAATATGAGAGCGTTCAATGAGACATACCACAGTGCGAGCAGCGCTCTGCGCGAGGCGAAGTTCCCTGTCCTCCAGTTCCGCCGTCAGTGCTTGATTCACCTGCACTGCTGCCTCTTCATTGGCACGAGATACCTTCAAGTCCTATACGCCAATTGTATCAGCATGAGACCTGGAAAATGATAGGGTGTTCAATGAGACATACGGCAGTGCTCTGCACCAGGCGAAGTTCCCTGTCCTCCAGTTCTGCCTTCAGTGCTTGAATCTCCCGCACGGCCGCCTCTTCATTGGCACGAGATACCTTCAGATCCTATGAGCCAATTGTATCAGCATAAAGCACGGAAGCTCGATTGTGGGGTGTTCACTGAGACGTACCGCAGTGAGCGCAGCGTTGACGGAAGGCCTCTCGCTCTTCCCTGTGGGCGGGCGATTTTCTCTATTGACAGTCGAATTCCGATTTCCTCGCTTCGCGTAGTCAGCAAAAACCGCGCATGGTGAACCAAAGTCGGCAATTAACTTACCTGCTTCTTCTTGGCGCTGGCTTGGGCCTTCGGAGGGGCCGCGTCGTTCCGTTGAATGTTCTGGACATTTTGGACACAAGAGTTAATTTCTACGAGATCGCGAGACACGGAAGGCTCACCCGCTGATGAGGCCTCAGCACCGAACTTTCATTGTCTTTGTTCTACGCGCGAGTCGTTAGCGGCGATGGATGGCTCAGAAGTCAATTACGCACCTCCCCCATTGCCTTGGCTTTACGGCGCACAGGCTCTTTCTGTGACGCCTTTAATGGTGTCAACGACCGCTGCGAGGTTGCGAACAGGGAACGTACCATGACAAAATTACTCCAGGGTAACAAGTCTGTTCGCCGTCAATAATGCGAGACAAGCATGCGCCACTCGACCGAAGACCTACCGGGTTATTGGCTCTGAGGACAGCGTCGGGTGTTCGAATCGGTGATTGTGATGAGTATAAACAGGTATCTGAGGGATTCTATGAGAGATGAGGATGTGGGTGGTGGCGAGAACAGTTTCTTGAAGGCGTCTTTTATACATTTCTGGCTGGTGTGTTTATCAGAAGGGGTTGAACGCATTCGTTGGCAACGTTTCTGCTCGAAGCGCACATCGTACAAAGACTCCAGCGCAACGAGGCGCGATTGCTATTGACTGTTTCACAAAGAGAGCCGGATTAGGAAATCGCGAGAGCATATTGCATTGTTCCCAGACCCGGCGGGAAGCGTTGAACGAGACGCATTGCTGAGCGTTGGACAAAGAGGGTCGGGGTGGGAGATTCCCGTTGCGTCACAACAGGTGTTTTCATTGTTTTTCATAAGTTGCCTCAGCACGTTTTTGGAGCTGCGACCTTTGTGAAGGGATTGCTCCAGTAGGGTTTCCAAAGGGTGCGGTTCAGCCCGATAGAGTGTAACCAGAGACGAGAAGTTGTAATTGAGCTGGTTCCAGCCAGAAGGTCCAAAAATCCAATCGAGACGGAACGTGTCGCACTGCGATCTTGATGAAAACAACGGCGGCGGCCGTTCTTACTGCTCGTTAACCAAGAGATAGAGTTTCATGCTTGCGTCAACATAGCACAGTCGTGGACGGGACAAAGACCGTCCTTTGTGGTGGACGTTGCGGAGAGGACGGAGCGGGAAATGCCGCGGATGCCGTGTCGGGATGCCACGTGCTAGGTCACGCCTCACGGCAATGATGTTTTCCTGCTCTCGTCTCCGACGATGTTTTTGGCTTCTGCTGCGCTCCCCACCGTTGAGGACAATGAGGCCTTTTTACGCTATCTACTCGGCGCGTTGTCTCTACTCCATGAAACTACGGCGTTGGATGGCTCCTCATCTGAAATCTAGTCCAACCTTTGGATCGCCACTTTGCTTTGGATCGCGACTTTGGATCGCGACTTTTGCTCTGCGAGAGGGGCGGATTGGCGGGGGTCCTTCTGACATCTGTATGTCGACCTTACATTATTCCCTGTCCTTTGATCCTAGTGTTTTCTTAGGGCGTGCGTATTGCTCACGTATCTCCCCCGTTGAGCGCCCAAGCCCGACAGTCTTTCTTACCTCGGGGGTCGTATTTAATCAAGTCGCTGGATGTCTCGTTCCTCTAAATCGGGTTCATGCGTCTCCTTCGGATCGCGGCGTTACCTTTGGACTCTCGCGACTTTGGATGGCGAATTTTGCTCTGCGGGGCGGGTATGTCAATCCTTACATTATTCTCTGTTTTCCTGTTGATCACAACGTTTTCGTAGGGCGTGCGTATTGCTCACGTATGTCCCGCATTGAGCGCCCAGCTTTTGCACGACACCTCGTCCGATTTCCGGTGATTGCAAGACCATTTTATTTTTGGCCGATGTCGGCCTTCATAGTTCCGATTGATATTGATAAAATTTAAACAACACTGTGAGTCTGATTTTTCGCTTCCCACAAAGCCACAAGTTGTGCGTTCTAGGCTTATACAACGACCGACAATTGCCGCACCTGAGACCAGGGAGACGGAATCGTTTTCACGCAGGGCCGCCAGGGCGGCCGCCCCAGTGGCCCCACTGCATCGGTGTTTGGACTGAACCACTGCGACTCGTGTACCAAAGCTATCGACAGATACGAGTCCCCCGACTTTGTTCGATTCTATTGTGAAGTGTCGATTGCTGACATCGTTCCAAGATCCTTGACTCCATCCTCGTGCCCAAACGCCGACACACTTTGCTCATTACCTTAGGTCTCCGTGATGTCCACGACGCGTTTGGACTGAAACTATCATAAAAATTTGGTTGTCACGCATTTATGAGTCTGTAACTCCTGTTTCGTTCTACGGAACCCGTAAGCCTGCCCTCGGATCTGTCGAATACGACGAATTCGGTGCGTTGGATGGGAGCCTGCGCTCGGGTCTTCGAAGATTGGTATTGGATACAGATAGGCGTGTTCGAATGAGGCGCGGATGGGGTGAATTATGATTTATTTTATCCTGCCCTGACTGACTGATAGTCACTGATTCGACTCTGTGAGTCTGTATTCGGGGGCGTGCATCGTGTGATTGTGATTTGTAGCGCCTGATACGCGACCCGGACGTGCAGTGTTTCATGTAAGTTTTGTCCCGCGAACGCTAGATAACGTCGTTTCTAGATCGTTTGAGAAGGCGGAGCCGGGTAAAATCTGAGGGGCGAAGGGAAGTTTGTGTTGGGGTGTGATGTGATTGAGTGATTGAGGTTGATTTTAGGTGTGCTCGAGCGACGCACGCGTCCGACTCGAGCGTAATATGATGAGGCTCAGAGGAGGTAAGCCTACGAGTTTTGTTTACTGGGCGAATACTTACCGCTCACGCCCACTAGATGTGTCGAGATGTGTTCGAATGAGCGAAACGAGAAGGTGGGTGTGTAAATCGGGCTCGATACCGGTGTGGGTGGGTGAAAATAATCAAATAAAGAAATAAAGATGATAAAAATATACCCTTATTTGTCGAGAGCTTCCGAGACATCAGCACATGACACTGGGTACCGCCACCCGATAGCGAAGATAGTTTATTGGCTTCTCACCTAGTCTCCTATATTCTCGAAAATATTTCGGGAGACTCTTCTTAGGTAGGTAAACCTTGGATCTTTTTTTAATTCGGTAACTATTCAGAGGTGAGTTTTTATTCGACATTTCTGAATCTTCGGCAAGATACTAGACTCGTACCCAGTCTCTACGTTGAGCAATAAGACAGCGGAGTATAATGCAAAAAGATTTGAGTCGATTGGATGAAAATTGAGAGAGAAAAAAAAAAAGCGGCGGAACTATTGCTCGAACGTAGAGACTGGGAGAACTTAGTACGCAAAATGGTCAATAGAATCGGCACGTGACAATAAAACTGACTTAGAAAGATTTCGACGTTCGGGATTTTCAACCTCGGCCGATTAGGTTTTGGAGTTGTAGCAAAGTTGTGGATACATTTATGTGTATGCCTTGTCTCTCTGGAAACAGTCAAAACTCAGATTTCGTTGCACAGTGAATAAGACAGTCTTATTTTGGTATTTTGATATACGGCCGTCCGTCAGCCAGCCTGGAGTACTGGAGGTCAGGTACATCAGGGAATACCAACTAGACATGTTTTTTGAGTTTCTGCAACACTTCAACTCATTATCTGCCTCCATATACACCGACCAACCTCATATTTTGTGACAAAAATATCTCAAAGTGGGGGGTTCTCCCGGCTCACAGAGGACCATATAAACACGCAGTTATACTGAGATGCTTGTGCTCGTTGTCTACCCACTCACCAGGTGCGCAGCCACCTCTCAGTGCCCCTTGTGCCGCAACATCACTCAAATGGTTCCCTCGTGCCCATGCCAGTGGGCCTACATGCACCTACCACAGCAGCCATGGGAGCTAGCATATGTCTTGGGCTGCAGACACCGCAGTACATTTTGAAATGTCTTCTTGTCTGAGTTTTCCTTGCCTCAGGAGTCAGTACTGCCAGCCTTTGAATAAAAGGTGGGTACCAGAAGGCCCCCTGCACTGTGAGGAGTAGATGTTTAAAACGGAGAACCATAAAAAATTCTGACAATAAGGATCTGCGAGAACAAATGGGAAATGGGAAGTCCGGCGATCATGTCCGGGGTGCCTGACGGGAGAACGTCCGGGGCTGATGTAATGGTCCGGCGGCACAGTCGGCATATTGATCGATTGATCGTCATGGTCTCGACTCTCAAACAGTCAGCCACCCCTTATCGATCCAAGGCTCCCGAGCGAGGTCTCAGTGTGCAGCCTCGAGGCAAACAGCCCACGACGACCGTCAGGATGCACCCCGAACTATTGTTGAGCGCAGCGTACAGGATCGGTACAAGGTACATTGGCAATGATCGCGCCGATTCAAAGAGGAACATCCCAGTGAGATTCTCTTCCGAGTATATGTTAGTCTTACAGTCTTACAGGACATACATATGCAGCTCTCTCGACATACAGACAAGTGTAAGTGGGCAGTGGTGAGCAGCGGGAAAGGTGGCGGCGGGGAGAAGTCGAGAGCACTGAGTCCGCTGGGATCAATTCCACTATAGAATTCCACAGAGAATTTTTTGATGCTTCGGGTAGAAATGATTAGCGGAAATTCTCTGTAGAGAAAAGTGATCGAAAGCGTAGAATTTGATGGTGGAATTTCGGCAACCGTTACTCAACAAGAACAATCGTAGATATGAGCTGGTTCGGTAAAGACGCATCGCGAATAAGTGCACGCCGAGCACTGATATCTCACTTAGTAAGATTGAACAAAAAAATCGCGGAGAGCGTACCCTTTGGTAATGACGCTCCCAGTTCTGCACATCTTTTCCGTTTGCATTGTGGCACTCAGGGCAATTATTGCTGGCGGGGGGATTGAGGTCGCTATTAAGGTCGCTGATTAAACTCATTGAGAAAAGAGTAATTGGGAGGGAAGGACTGTTCGAAAGGAAGGTGGGATGTGCCGAGTGAGCCTGCTATTTGAGAGAAATCGTACATACCAGCTTTTATATATTTTATTCGAGGTCCGTGAACGGTGAACGGCCCATCTCCTTTGGGTTAAATCCTCGTGATTTAATGCTGAGATGGTGCGCACATCGACTAAGTTCTTGGACTAAGTACTGAGTAATACAGGAAAGTCTGAGATTGCGATTATATTTGGCCATCAGGACGGACACATTGCGGCACCTGTTATTAAACAAGTAATTGAGTTTCAGGATGCTCCGAACACCATGCTAATTATTAGACATTGACCCCGGCTCGGGTTCGCGGCTCAGGTATTTAACCCCACTATATCTGACACAAAGAACTCGGAGAACGAGGGTTGCCATTCTGGGAAGCTGGCGGTAGTGGCCTAAAAGTAGAACTGAACCAAACCATCAGAGCGTTTGCGAATTCACATTGAAATTGCCATTGATTGCATGATGGGCGTGAACACGGAGAACTCCGCCTATTCGCTTGTCGTCTCTCCGGAGTTCGTCGGATTGTCTCCGTGGAATTTGATGGTAGAATTTTTTCATCAAATTCTCTGTGGAATTCTATGGTAGAATATGATCCCAGCGCATTCAGTCTTCTGGAGAAGTCGGTTGACAGAATAGAGCGCGTCTGATGGCTTGATTTTAATTCAAAGTCCGCCATGCCGCCGGACTTGCCGCCGTCTTTGATCCCGGACATGATCGCCGGACTTCCCAAAACCCATACTTTCACGGATCTGCAGCATAATCGAAGGTTTCAAGGGCGCAGCGGCGGTGTCCGGGCCGCGGGCCGGAGTTCAAACTCCGACGGTATCTGGTTAGCGGTATCTGCCACCGCAGCCGTAAATCGCGCCGAGTGTTTGCGGGCAAGACTAATTGAAAACTCACTATGAGGTTGCTCCAGTCAAACCTCTGTTTACTACATAAATTTAAAAAGACCCCCTATGAATGAGGTGCCACGTGTCCCGCTGCCGGATAAGGCAACCACCGGCCATCAAGCGAGCGTGGTGCTCTGGCTTTCCATAGTTTCCATCAAGTTTCCACAGAAAAAGGGTCGTCGCCATCTGTCACGATCAGGCGCCTCTCTCCTTCGTTTCCCTCCCTTTCCCCCCGTAAGTCCCGCCATTGTTCGCTGTATCCCGCTCATCGACCTCGATAGGCGTTCCTGGCTGCCCGGTTGCACCTTTGCTCCTCGCTTGCGAATCCATTCATATACGTTCCTTAAAAGCAAGCTCTGCTCCGGTAGCCCTTTTTCAAAATGCGTTATTCTACATCCATCCTCGCCGCTCTGGCCGGCCCTCTTTTGGTATCTGCACGTCCTATCCGCACCCGTGCCGCCTCTGCAAACGATGCACTCGTTTTCCGTGCGTCGTTAGCCCGTTTCCACGTGGCCTCCGCTAATGGTTCCGAGCAGAGTTCGCAAACGTCCTCAACCAGCTCGAGCAGGGGTTCTACACCCAGGGAATTCAAAAATTCTCTGACTCGGACTTTACCGCTGCCGGGTTCACGTCCAGCATGGTCGCCTCCCAGACGCTGAACGCTATCTTAGGCGATGAGGGAGGTCACATCGACACCCTCGGCCAAGCGCTGCTTGACAACGGAGCGACGCCGCTTACCTGCAACTTCAACTTCGACTCGGTGTTGACTGACGTGCCGACGATGGCTGCGACTGCTCGTGTCGTCGAGTACCTGGGAGTCTCAGCGTTCCTGGGGGCAGCGACCTTGATCGACGACCCCGTCTTCCTCGATGCGGCTGCATCCATCCTGACGGTCGAGGCCCGCCACCAGACCCTCCTCAACATCCTCTCGGGCACGGGATCCTCGATCCCGCAGGCGTTTGATCTTCCCCTCACCCCCCAGGAGGTCCTCTCCGTCGCCCAGGGCTTCATTTCCGGCCCTTGCGACCTCGGCGTGAAACGTGCGTGTTTTATAATTTCTCTGCCTACCAAACTAACTTCTTGCCAGCCACCAACACGCTCACCGTCACGAACACCGGCGCCATCTCCCAGGGAACCCTCATCACCGTTTCCGGAGCTAACATCACGGGCACCGACGTATGTGTTCTTCCTTCCCTCCACGCCTTGTGCTCGCTCATCTCCTCCGCAGAACCTTTTCTGCAACATGATGGTCGGCGGCGCACCCTTCTCTATCAACATGCCCCTCGCGCAGTGCGTCGTGCCCCCAGGCATCAACGGCCCCGTCTCCGTGTGGATCACGAGCGACAACAACCCGCTTATCAATAACGTCGTTGACCGCGCCACCACGCAGCAGGTCGCCGGCCCCGCCATCTTCTTCGTCGACAGCTCGCCCGAGATGCTCGGACAGCTCGTCCGCGTCACCTCGTCGTCGTCGAGCAGCGACTCGAGCAGCAGCAGCAGCGGCAACAGCACCGATTCCTCGTCCTCGTCCTCGTCCTCGAGTCCAAACGGCGCTGCTGCCCCCCCATCCGCGTCTGCCCCGCTGCCCACTAGCTCCCCGGGGCCCTCGCCCGACGGCAAGACGACCGTGAACGGGCTCACCCTGGTTCCCAACCCGAACCTCAACGCCAGCGCCAGCGCCAGTGCGAGCGCCGCCAGCGCGAGCGCTTCGAGCTCGTAAGTTAAGTTATGGTCTGGGTTGGGTTTCGGATATGGTTATGGTTATGGACAGAGCTACGGAGACGGACCTGCAGAATACTTATACTTACTGCTACTTACCCTTTTTCGTTTTACGTACTTAATGGATGGATGGATGGATGGTGATAGATGCACCGCACCTACTTTGATCATGAATTTGTGTACCGTTTGCGAGGCGGTATATAATATACGCACAAAGCTGTATGTATTTCTCAAATTTATTCAACAGCCGTCTCAACCAAAAGAAATGGACTATCACACAACCAGACACGTCAAAGTCTCCTGTCCACCGAATGCATTGGAGAGAAGGCTGAAGTAGATATCTATATCTATATACATGGATAGTCGTTATTGAGCCGGTTCCAGCCAGAAGGTCTCAAATCCAGTCGAAACGGAAATTTGGGTTGCGAGGAAGGAGGGAGGAGTTGGACATACGATACTATAATATTGTTTTGATTGAGTGGATCTTATTCGTTCTCTCAGTGAGGAATACAAGGCAGGGAGGCGCCGGGGCGCGTCGGCCAGCATTAAGTGCGTTGGACGGGTAATCCCGACGGACCTCGTTCGACTCGAGGCCCTGCCGTACGCAGGAGCGCTTCAATCATTTTTTCTCTCCTTCGGTTCACAACTTCCATGTTAGTACACATTTCACAATCAGTACAACTTCGTCTCAACTGTAGTCTCTCTAGACAGACGCTGTAATGAAAACCGGCTCGTTCCTCGCCCATTACAATCTCAATTGTAGCCAACGACTCCCAAAATCTTCGACGTCACTGGACTACCCGAACCCCATGGAAACGAGACAAACTGAAACGAACTCGGAACGTTCCGTTCGTCTCCGCCTCGCTTTTCGCCAGTGTTGCATTATAATGATAAGGGTTAGTGATTATAAGCCCTTATTTTAATATAAGATAAGCCCTTATAATGAGCCCGGACGTTTATACGGCCTTATTAACCCTTAGATACTTGGAAGCTGATAAAGCCGATAAGGCCGACGCACGCCTCCGGAGCCGCCGAGTCGGCCGGTGGGCGCCTGTGGGGGGTTTGTGGATGTGGTGGAGAGCGAAACAAGTGGCCTTTGGTGCCAAAGAGATCTGGGGACCTGGGTATGATTCCTTTGAGGGGATTTGGATGCATTTCTCGCGGGCCAATGCGAAATTTCTATGAGAAAATAACCCTTATTTTACCCTTATAATGGGCGCCCTTAATAACCCTTATCTGATTATAAGGCCTTAACTTCCGGCAGAACCCTTAATAACCCCTTACTTTGCAACACTGCTTTTCGCTCACCCCACCGACTCACCCGCCGTTTTCGGCTGCTACTCGCGCGCGCGCCACCGCACTCCCCGCTGAGGACGACGGCCCGGTCATTCACACCTTCCAGTCGCACAAGTTGCCAAACGCCATGCGCACTTCATACCCGAAAATCTGATCATGCTGCGCCACCCCTGCGCTACGTGAACGACTAGGGAGTCTGCGAGACGACATCGGGGGCGTACACGATGAGCGGCTACGTCGGCATTTCGTCGACGCTATGGTGTGTCTTCTCCGTAATGAAAAATGAATCCTTCCTTCCTTCCTTCCTTCCTCCCTCCCTTCCTTGGTGTATTAATTATTTTTCATCCCCCCCGGCAGTGCACGCTCCACGCCGACGCAGTGGGCACCCGGGACCCCTGAGACCTGCACCAGTCCTCCGCCGGACATCAGACTTTTGACATTCCCATTGTGGCGTTGTACAACGCCAAACAACGCGTAAAAACGCGTGAAAACGCCGCAACGCGCAACGCGAACAATTTTTGATGAAATTTTGACAACGCCGAACTATAATTAGCAGATAACGTCAGAACGACCGATGTTCAGGGCGGTTTTAGACCTCCCTCCAGACATCTACTACCATCCACCCATCCATGCCCCAATTCAGGCAGGTAGGTCATTCCTAACCCACAGGGGAACACTTTCGATTCTGGTGAACAACGCGAAAACTCCAAACAACACGTGAAACGCCACAATCAAAATGTCAAATGGCTGATGGAGAAACACGTCAACTACCTCGACCTCAGCTATCCGCTCTCCACAAGTGCCCCGACGCGCTGGGTGGTACGAAGTCTTCACCATGACGGGCCGCGACGCGCGACGCGCGCACGCGCCTCCCGCAGCTTGGCGCGGTCGTCGACTCGGGAATTAGGCGTTGGTCTGGGTTTGGGACGCGGATATCATGTGCGCGTTCTTATTTCAAGTGAACTTATCTCATGTTTATTGAACTGATTCTCCCCAGCTACAACAATTCGCTTGGCGGGCACGCGGCCGTACTCGCGATGCATTGGTCCGGCGCGCTCGCCAACACCACCCTCGCGGGCAAGCTCATCGACGTGAACAATTTTCCGTTCGCGTGCGTGTATGCTGCCGGGCACGAGGCGGTGCGTGCCACTTTTCTTTCCTTCCTTCTTTCGTTTGTTTGTTTGTTTGTTTGTTTGTTTGTTTGTTCGTTCCTTCATTCGTTCCTTTCTACCTCCCTCCTCTTCCCCGCAGTGCTGAATGTAGCATTTGTTTGTTTTTCGCAGCCCGCCTTCCAACCCGCAGCTGCCCTTGCGATCTTTGAGCAGATCATCGCCGTGAAGCCACTGCACTTCGTGTGAGGCGCGACTGCATGTAAGCGCGTAATATTATTATAAAAACGTTATCCTGTAAGTTTAAGTACAATGCAATACAATGAAGGAGGCAGAAAGCAACATTGGATTTGAGATCCGGACAAGACAGACGTGCTTGCAACAAAAAAAACCAGTTGGTCCAAATTTTATGCAGAGGCAGGACCTCGAGTCGAACGAGTGGGTTGGATCAATGTGGTACGAAACGGAGCCATTAAGGTCCAATGCGCACCGTGCGCGATGTGCGTCTGCATTTACCAATTCCCAGGGAGCGAGAGCAATCGGCGTGGTAAGGCCAAGCCTTGAGTCATGACCCTGTTTTAAATTCGTTTTTGTTTTGAATACCTTGTTGCTTTCTTTCATCCCTTAGTACTACAACACTGAATCTGGTACGCTCAGGATCCAGGCTTCATCCAGCGACCAGACACAAAGCAAGTCATACTTCTACCAAATCTCCAGCCATTGGTGTTGCGACCTGATGGGCGTAGCTAACCCCGATGAAGGTCACCAGTGTTTCTCTCTGTTGGCAAAGAACGGGTGACTAATTTATATTCACAGGAACTGATTGAGCTCAGCGAGAGATTCAACCGTTCAAGCAAGTCATATTCGTTTCCTCCATTTGAGCGGCGGAAATCACGGATCTGAGGGGAGTAGCGAGGATTCTAGATCTGATGATCTATTTCTCTCCTTCCATTTTGCTCCCATATGCATATTTTGAACAAATTACTGACTGATTTATTCTATCCAAGGAACTATCGGCCATCCCCATGCCGGTCGTGGGGATGGCCCGACCAGTATACCATCCCTGCGAACGGCACGGCACGGGGACTTTGTGACCATGCCTGCGACAGTGGAGAGAATGCGATCGATGATAGGATTGCGGGAGCCGTTCTCAAAAAGAAAAAGAAAAGAGGGCCAACCAACGTCGGCCGATTGGTTGTGCCCCTGCGAAATTCTCGGCCGATTCTTTCCAAATTCTTTCTCTCTTGAATTTTCATTCAAAAAATTACTCGTTCTCGCAAAGGGGGTAAAAGGAAAGGGTAGGTAGGGAAAGAAACACGTCGAAACGGGGATGAGGGAGGGTGTCGCGGACGAGCCGCTGGTGGGATCCGTAGAGGAGCGGTGCGCGCGACTGGGGGCGCAAAGAGACAGCGCAAGGAGACACTCCTACGTTCCGGTGCGTCTTTAGAATCATGAGCGCGGTCGATGCGGGCTCGGGCTGGGATGCGTGACATACGCGCTGCCCACTCGCGGCGCTGCCGTCGCGCTAAGTGCGGTAGTGACGGTCGAAGGGGTGCACGACGAAGGCGGCGTGGGCGATTGTAAACGTCTGCCGCATGCACTGGGCAAGCCGCCCTTTTACTTCATGGACCGCCGAGTGACCGCCGCTGTGAGAAACCGAGACAAAATACAACTCGAATACATGTGCGAGTGGGAAGCCGTGGAGTTAGGTCCGATCAATGTCGGTGATTAAGACGGCGTTATTAACTTTACGGCTGCCGATCTCTGCCGATCCAGTTGAAAAGGGAGGAGGAGGATATATTATTGCGGTGGTCCCATCAGGGACGAGCAGGTACTGTACTTATGTACAATGTGTCCTACAGTCATCAATGGCCCTATCGCTGTGAACATCTACCCAGCTGAAATTATCCGATAGAGTCTCACGATAAAGGAGCTCCTGGCACTTCGCTGTCAAGGACACCTGATAATAGGTGGCAAGGCCTGTTTTTTTGGGCCCAAATGTCTGGCCCGGTTGGCGGCGGTTTCAAAATTTTTGTCAGGATTACAACAGGCCTGTGAGCGAAAATCGGCCGAAAATGTCAGGATTTGCATCAGATCGATTTTTTTGCCCTAGATGGGTCATTTTTCGAAAAAAAATTCCGGCCGCTCGCCGTTGTGTCAGGATTTTGACCAGGCTTTTCGACCCCAGATGTGTGTTTTGTCAGGATTTTTGCCAGGCCTGGCGGCCAAAATCGCCCCAAAATGTCAGGGTTCACATCAGGCGTTCCCACCTATCATCAGGGGTCCTCGCTATCAGTGCGAGCAGGTGGGAGGGCTGTCATGCCGAAGTGCCACTGTCATCACAAGCTTGGCACCCACGCAAGTACTGTACCTGAACAATGCGGCGACTCTCACCACGGCTACTACCCAGCTCATCAACTCTGAGCTCAAAATTTGACTAATCTGTATTTGAAGCAGGACTAAGTGCAGTTCATTCAGGAGCGATATGGAAGTGTCGCTGTCAGCTGGCCGTCGCCGTCAAAGCACTACATCAATCAAAGTTCGACGTCCATGTGAGTACAGCACACGAACAATGCGGCCAACCACTTCCTCGGATGTGCCGTCACAGCCTTCTATTGAGTTCTATCTAATTTAAAGCGCAACGTGTTCTGTACATGTTCCTCTGGCCCTTCCTTATCTTTGCCCCACATTCTTCGTGCTACAACCCCCAAGTCTATTGCAGCAAAACATCCTCTTTGGTCAGTTCTGTCTCATGTGAACTTGGACCCAGGCTGATATAGTGCTGTCCCTCCTGCATAAGATCAAACACTTACTCAGAATGGCTATGGCTCATCAACCTGGTGAACCCTACACACTTAACGTGGAAGGTGCAAGAGAAATCGACGATACTGAAATCAGTATTTATTTTACCTAGGAGGCAAAGGAGGCCCTGGTGGACTGGGCAGTAGACAGGGACAAGGTGGTCGTGGAGGTGATGGGCTCGGACCCACTCTGAATATCAGAACTGCCACTGTGCATGTTCAGGGGGGAGCAGAAATAAACACTCAGCACCGAGACACCATCCTCAACTGGCTTTCACCAATCAATTTCTTTCTACGACAGGCAGATATTTCACAGATGCGGGTGAAGGGAACTGGTGGATGGCTGCTTGAAGATCCTCTCTTCAAGCAATGGCAATCCGGTTCTGGAAGCACCCTTTGGTGCCATGGAATTCGTATGTAATTCATCACCCTTATATGCTCACCAGACTGACCAAGCTGTAATTTCCAGCTGGCGCTGGGAAGACAGTCCTTGTGTGCGTCCATTCTCTACACTAAGTGGCCACTGCTCATTATGACAATCCAAGGTCAATGGTTGTGGATCATCTCAGTGCAGCATTTCGAAACAACGAGGATATTGGTGTAGCTTGCATTTATTTGAACCACAAGGACGTCAACAGTCAAACACCATCTAGGCTTCTCGCAGGTCTCTGGAGACAGCTTGTACTTGACAAGGATATTGGCTCCATTGCAGAGGATTTGTACAAACAGCACCAAGAGAAGGGCACTGCACCATCCCTGGAAGAAACTGTCAATGTACTCCACTCTAGCCTCAAGGAGTTTTCAAAGGTTTTCATTATCATTGATGCCATTGACGAATATCCCGGGGATGAACGTTCCATCCTACTCAAACATCTTGCAGAACAGATGAGTCTCAGTCTCAATGTGAACCTGATGGTCACTTCTAGACCCCATGTTCCTGCTGGCCCTCCTCTTCCAAATGTTGAAACTCTAGAGATCAGTGCAATGCCAGAGGATATTCAAAAATTTGTCAATGCACAGATTGACTCATCATCACGCCTGTCCAAACATGTCCAGAGGCAATCCAAGCTACGAGAAAACATTCATTCAAAAATCAGCAGTAAATCTGTGGATGGAATGTAAGCTGTGAATTAATTATTGTTGGAAAGACATTGAAACAAATTGCAACCAGGTTCCTTCTTGCCAGGCTTCACATCGACTCTCTGAGCACAAAGAATACAATCCGGGAAGTTCGAGAAGCTCTGAATGCTCTCCCCAAGAGTCTTCATGGCAGCTATGAAATTGCAATACAGCGAATCTATGCCCAGAGCAATGAAGACAGAAAGACAGCTCACTCAACCATTACTTGGGTTGCAAATGCAAAAAGACCTTTAACAGTTGAAGAATTACAAGTTGCTCTTGCTGTTAAACCAGGCATGAAAAAGTTGGATGAGGAGGAGGATCTTACTGACATTGATATTATTCTCTCTGTCTGCGCTGGGCTTGTCATTGTAGACAAGAAATCTTCTGTGGTGCGACTTGTTCACTACACCACACAGGAATATCTAGACAGCATTCAGGCCCTGCATTTCCCAGGTGCACAAAGAGAGATAACATGCACTCTGCTCACAGTCCTTGCCTTTGATGGATATCCACATCAGTCATGGAGTGATTGGAGGGCCACTCCACCCCCGCTTGTTGAGTATTCTCAACATTGCTTTGCACATGCTGCTGGGCAGCCTGAAGATCAGCTCAGAGAAAATCTTCTGCAGTTTCTTGATCAGGCCCCTCAGTGGAATAAAACAATGAAGTGGATATGGCAGTCTCCACCATGGAATTATTCTGATTGGCCATCACAACCCTCTGCATTGTGGATTGCTGCAGCTGCAAACCTTGGGGAAACCACAAAGTTTCTATTGGAGCGACCACTTGTGGACTACTATTCAGGAACAGAGATCATTGTGGCATCATACTATGGTCATCTTGATATCATTCAGTTGCTAGTGGAAAATGGGGGAGATGCCAATGCACAGAGTGAGGAATATGTTTCTGCATTTTATGTAGCATTGGTCAAGCACCACCAAAAAATTGCAGAGCTGCTCCTCAGCAACCTCAACAAGTGCATCTCAAAGCACAGAGATACTGTTGATCTGACTCCAGATGAACATCCAGATGAGGTTGCCACCCTGGATTACCTGGGAAATGCTGTGCGTACTTCCAACTCACTCAGCAGCCTTGCTTCTGCGCTTTTGACACATTTTGAGCAGACAGGTCAGCTGGTGGACTTGGAGGAATCCACTGCTGTTCACCAACAAGAATTGGAGCTAAGACCTGTATCCCACCCCAACCCATGTGGCTCACTCAACAATGTTGCAATTGCACTTTCAACACGATTTGAGCAGACAGGTCAGCTCACAGACTTGGAGGAATCCATTGCTTTTCACCGACAAGCATTGAAACTGAGACCGGGATCTCACCCCGACAGATCCACCTCACTCGACAACCTCGCAAAAGCACTTTGGACACGATTTGGGCAGACCAGTCAGCTGGCAGACTTGAAGGAATCCATTGCTTTTCACCGACAAGCATTGGAGCTGAGACCTGGATCTCACCACTACCGATCCAGCTCACTCGACAACCTTGCATATGCACTTTTGACGCAATATAGGCACACAGGTCAGCCAGCAGACTTGGAGGAATCCATTGCTTTTCAACGACAAGCATTGGAGCTGAGACCTGGATCTCACCCTGACAGATCCAGCTCACTCAAAAACCTTGCAAATGCGCTTTTGATGCGATTTGAGCAGATAGGTCAGCTGGCAGACTTGGAGGAATCCATTACCTTTCACCAACAAGCATTGGAACTGAGACCTGGATCTCACCCCGACCGATACAGCTCACTCGACAACCTCGCAATTGCGCTTGCGAAGCGATTTAGGCAGACAGGTCAGCTGGCAGACTTGGAGGAATCTATTGCTTTTCTCCAACAAGCATTGGAGCTTGTCCCTGGATCTCATCACAGACGACCTGCCTCACTCAACAACCTTGCAGATGCACTTCTGATGCGATTTAAGCAGACAGGTCAGCTGGCAGACTTGGAGGAATCCATTGCTTTTCTCCAACAAGCATTGGAGCTCTTCCCTGGATCTCACCCCGGCCAATCCTTCGTACTTGACAACCTCGCAAATGCGCTTTTGACGCGATTTGAGCAGACAGGTCAGCTGGAAGACTTGGAGGAATCCATTTCTTTTCACCAACAAGCATTGGAACTGAGACCTGGATCTCATCGCAACCGATCCAGCTCACTCAACAACCTTGCAAATGCACTTTTGAGGCGATTTAAGCAGACAGGTCGGCTTCCAGACTTGGAGGAATCCATCGCTTTTCACCGACAAGCATTGAAGCTGAGACCTGGGTATCACCACAACCGATCCAGCTCACTCGACAACCTCGCAGATGCACTTTTGACGCGATTTGGGCAGACAGGTCAGTTGGCAGACTTGGAGGAATCCATTGCTTTTCACCGACAAGCATTGGAGCTGAGACCTGGATCTCACCCCAACCGATCCATGTCACTCGACAACCTTGCAGATGCGCTTTTGACACGATTTAAGGAGACAGGTCAGCCAGCAGACTTGGAGGAATCCATTGTTTTGCAACAACAGGCATTGGATCTGAGACCTGGATCTCACCCCGACCGATCCAGCTCACTCAACAACCTTGCAAATGCACTTTTGGCACGATCTGAGCAGACAGGTCAGGTGGCAGACTTGGAGGAATCCATTGCTTTTCACCAACAAGCATTGGAGCTGAGACCTGGATCTCACCCCAACCGATCCAGTTCACTCAAAAACCTTGCAAATGCGCTTTCAACACGATTTAGGGAGACAGGTCACCCTGCAGACTTGGAGGAATCCATTGCTTTTCACCGACAAGCATTGGAGCTGAGACCTGGATCTCACCCCAAACGATCTGACTCACTCCACAACCTCGCAAATGCACTTTCGACACAATTTGAGCAGACAGGTCAACCTGCAGACTTAGAGGAATCCATGGGTTTTTACCAACAAACATTGGAGCTTCTCCCCGAATCTCACCCCGACCAATCGGGCTCACTCGACAATGTCACAAATACGCTTTCGATGTGATTTGAGCAGCAGTAACCATATGTGAGTTCAGTTAAAGTGTCTCAATGAAAAGTCCAGTTTAATGATTGCTCATTTACAGCACTTTGCGGAACATAGGGCGCGGGCGATTTCCCCCCTTTTTTGGTCCATTTTTTATTCTGAGCCCATTAGAGGGCCATTGCAATTCTCATCCATTTCACTTTTAAGTATGATCAATCGATTTGTAGGGTTCATTCGCAATGCTTGGTGTCCTTGGATTCTCGAAGATTCACACAGAAATGATGCCAATGAGTTTCAGCGTATTTTCGTGTATTCCCCCTATAGCAGACTCAAATCTCCTGTAAGTATGCTCAATCGAATTCCAGAGTCCGTTTTCAGTGTTGGAGCCCTAGAATTATGGATAATATACATTGAAAATGTTTTCATGTACATATTGCCGTCATGCCGTCGGCATTTCAGACTTGCATCTTCCCATCTGAGTCTTGCTCCTCGCTCTGTTCTCTTCCGTTTTGGCTCGCTGGAGTAACTACATTGAAACCAAGTGTGAAAAACGAGAGTGGCAGCCCTTCTTGCTGCTTGCATTGGTTACCAAGAACTAGACTTTCATGCTTGCTTCGACATAGCCTCCGCCTTGGGGCCTGGAGTCGTGGATGGGAACAAAGACCGTCCTTTGTCGCTTTGTGGTATCCCACGTGCTCGGTCACGCAAGGATATTTTCAAATTCCTGCTCTCGTCCATTCGCCGCATCAGCGCTTTATGGACCCCAGCGTGGCCATCCAACGGCTTCGCGATGGATCCAGCGAAGCATGGAACCGGATACAGCACCTGGAGAACACCGTAACCTCTGAAGTGCACACGGGATTGAAACCCAGCGCGAATCCGAGCGCGGGATTGACTGACTGGATTGTAGAGGAGGGCATCACAAGAGGCGCTATCTGAAGCCAAGGCAAACGGAGCCATAGTCTCATTGACCCTTGGTGCTGAACCTTGTACTCTCCGCCAATGCATTGCCGACTTGCAGGCAGAAACGAAAGTAAACCAAACGCGTAGTACTGCGCAAGCGTTCGCAGGACTGACTGTTGGGACGAATAGAGGCTGGAAAGCGAAAAACTGCACGCTGATGGCACTTCCTGGCAACAACGACTTAGCACTGCGTTGGAAGACTTTACGACGTTTGAGGTGGTAAGAGTGGTATGTGGTGTTTATTCTTTTTTATTCCGGATACCGATGCGGCCTCAATTCTAATTAGAAATGTGCCGAGGCAGAGAAGACCGTAGCTTCGCTCCGGGAAGAGAACCGACAGCTGGCACGGAAGCTCGCCGGCATGACGGAGGAATCCCTCGCAGCTATGCAGCTCGTGAGTCCCCTTTCCTCGCATGATTTCTGGGACCTCAAGAATGTACTAGAAAGTGGAGGCAGAGGAGGTGAGTCGTCCGTCCTCCTTGTCGCCGCACCTCAACATATATACTGTTCACAGTCCGAGGCACGGTGATAAGGCGTGTATCAATACACACCTGAATTCATCTATTTTACACTAGTACACGCGGATAGCTGTATACAAGAAGTAAGACTAGAGGATGCTAGTTTAATCCCGGAACTGAGCATTAAGCCTTTGAAGCGTTGCAAACTAGCATAACTATCAAAGTCAGGCAGTATTAACGGTACCTTCACAAATGGGGCCTGCAATAGTGACTGAGCAAAACCCAGCTAGCTATAGGAATATCCTGGCAAGTTATATGTCAAAGATGTAACAAGCTCGGATTCAATATGGACGTCAGGCGACTAAGGGACTTTGGAAGGATTCAAACAGCATAAGACTATTAAAATGTGCACTACAGAAGTAAGGAAATAAACTAGACCAGGCTACTAGAAGGGCATTTAACTGGGAGCGCGGTTGATCAAAAACCGGCCCTGAAGTATCATGTGATCGCGTTTGATCACGTTTTAAAGAGAGAGGCGAGTTGGCTTCAAGGAAGTTAACTACAACAGACAGATGACGCTTCAACGGTCTAGACAGACCTATAGGCATAGGGACTAGGCACGGAAAGCCTTCCGGGAGTTCTCTCAGGCCTTCAACAAGGCTAGGAGCCAAGTAAATCCCAAAGGGCTTGGTTCAATATAAATGAGTTCAAGTCCTTCAGTCAGCAAGGGACTGTTAGCCAATAGGACGGCAAGGAGATCAAAGGTATCCGGATAGCTATCCGAAGTTATTCACCTCGGTGGTTAGATTAATAGGTAGTAAATACTATAAAAGCAACATGTAAAGTAATAATTAGGCAGTGAAATACTCCCCCAGTTGTTGGCACCCAGCTCTTAGTAGCTCTAAGTTTCATTTTGTTAAGACTGTGCCTAATTAGCCGCTCTTACAACTTGTACTTACACCCATTGAGAATTCAATAAGCTCTTGTATTAGAGTCTTAGTTGTCTTCAAACCAACTAGCCGTTAAAAACTAATCAACTTGGGGTTGACTCTATATACACTCTGTGACCTTAAACCAGTCCTACACATTGTTTAGAACACGAGAGTAATCTAATTGAGGTGCTTAATAGACCTTTGTTTTGACTATTCAGTTAAGAAGTATCGAGTTGGCGCCAGTTTGAGATTGAAGGTCGATACGCCTGACCTACATCCCCGAACACACACACGTTAGTATTGGAGTTGTTAGTTGTTAGATTTGGTATTAGATTTTGTGGGACTTCGTTTCACTCAGTTTGGTATTAGATTACACGGCTGCACGCCACTGCACCGTTTCATCTGGAGCCCACCGCGAGGGGTAACAGTCTTAAAAAGTCGCAATTTGTACACACTTGAAAACCTGAATCAAGGGCAGCTTCCTTCACAAGGATACTGTTGAAAAAGAACACTGAAAACCAGTCCGAGGTTCTATTGAATCCGGATTAAAAACAATACAATCTGTCGAGCCGTGACCATTCAAGGTCCAGCTCCAGTTCATCTAGTAATAGAAGAAGCCCAACTGAATCCACATATCCACCTCCGCTTTCAAACACAGGCAATTACTGGACTAGGAGGGCATCCCGACCTACTAGCAACTCTCGAGGAAGATCTGCTTCAGTTGTAACAAACAACTCGGCGCCACAGGGAATCGCTGCCCGCGCTAGAGAAACAGCAGCAGAATCCACTAGAGACCGTGTTGAGGCTAGCCTCGACCAACAAAGAAAATCAGCACCTTCGGGCGCCAGTTCGATTCACGCTTCTGGATCTAATACGTCCATTGGCGCCAGTTCGAATACACTTCGAACACAAACTACTACAAATTCCCCTGTTACCCCGAACACTGCAGATCCTTTGAACCAGAACCCACTCTCCCAGAACCAGACCCCCCTTGTTATCATGTCAACCGACACTAAAATACCAGAGCCCTATGACAGGAATGCACCTAAGTTCGACCCGGATAGTCCGGAAGAACTAATGGAGTTTCTTGAACATATGGGAACTATAATGGAGAAAGGCAAGATTCAAGCGGCAGATCGCAATAAGAAAATTGTGAGCTACGTAAAGATGAGCGCCAGGAAAGAGTGGAAGGGCCTACCATCCTTTGAGAAAGGAACCCATACTGAGTTTCTGAAAGAAGTGGTAAATCATTACCCTTCAATTAGGGACCAAGAAAAGGGTTCTATTGTAACATTGAACAAACTCTTGAATAAATTCGATACGCATGGTATATCTATCGATGATCAAGACGAGTTAATGGACCTCATAAGGCCAATGCAAGTCGAAGTCAAACGGCTCATTCCTACAAAGTTGACTAACAAAATTGCGGTTGCACGTTTCATGGAGAAACTAACGCCTGAGTTTGCTAATAGGATATGGGCTAGACTAGACATGGATGAGGTGGCGCTAGATGCATTGCCTGTTGACCCGACTGATGTGGCGGCTGTTGCGGCCAAACTCAAGAGACAAACTGATAGAGAAACCGAAAGGTACATGTTCAGTGATATTCTTCGAGTGGCGCGAACGTTAGCTACAACGAGTGCGGACCGTGGTGAGTATGATACTGGCGCCACTCTACAAACATCCTCTGGAAAGAGGATTAAGACGGAAATTGTCGGTGTAAAACTCGAGTTGGGAAAGCAACAAAGAGAAAGCATTGATGAATTGAAACAGTGGACGGTTCAAGAACTAGATAAGAGTAATCTAGCTAATCAGAAACTGCAGAAAGCTAATGATGCTCGATGGGAAAGGGTCGAACAGTATCTTAAGACTTCGGCGCCACATGGATCTGTGGTTGAGCGCGAGTCTAAAACTACTACATTTGATTCTCCTAGTCGGATGCCAAACTATAATAGGGCGCTCCCTAACATGGATTGTCATCATTGCCGCTTTGCTGGTCACTTTATGGATAAATGTGAGCATAGGCGCAAGAGCATTGAAGAAGGTAAGTTGAAAGTGATTGACGGAAAGGACTTCTTTGGGGATGGTACTACCATGTATGCCCCCAGACTAGGTCCTAAGTCCAGGGCAACAATCATTGACGAATACTATAGAGGAAAGGCAGCCCAACATTATCAGGGTGGCATTTCTGGAGTTTACTCCATGATGACTGATAGTGAGGACGATGGCGCCGAATATGATTCTCGCAATGATGAACTCTTAACCATGAGAGTCAGTGAGATGAACCTTAGAAGGCAATTGGCGCAAAATGTCCAAGAGGACAAGGTTACTCAACTAACCCAACATCAGCAGCCTCAAAGGGTCGTTCAACCGGCCCCTAAAATTGCTAAACCAGAAGATAACCAGATGGCGGAAGCGGTAACGCTTTTAACTGGTATTACGGGCCAATTGCAACAGCAAATGAATCAGTTGCAACAATATGTCGTCAATACTAGAGCGAATCCTAATAAGTCTTCTCAGAACCAGGAGGGTTTCCAGTAGGTCCGAGGAGAGGGGAACGGTTTAATGTAAAGAAACCACCCGTGAAGCCCCTGGAGGACCTGAATAAAAATGTACGGGAGACTGCTGAAAAACCTAACTGGAGAAAGAACGAAAAGGCTCGCGCCACTCCACCTCAAAACATGGAGAAAGAGTCTAGGCGCGCAAGGATCGTAGAAGTCATTGAGGGTTCAGATGATGAAGGAGAGGAAGTGGCGCCCATTAAAAAGGCAGAACTACCCTTCAAAAATGTACCACCAGTAAAATTTGTATCAAAAGAAAAGGCGCCAGTCGATGGACCTGAGTATTTGGATAAAATTGCTGAAGAAGTAGCCTACAAATTAAAGGCGCCAATTGATTCCTTGACGGAAACGGCCTTAAAAGCTGTAATGGAAGCCCTGCGGAAAACCAATATTCCTATCTCCCTTGAAGACCTTATAGCCATAGCGCCCAAAGGTCAACAGGAGACCAAAGGGTTAGTCACAAAGAAACGGGTACCTGCGGGGTCAGCAGGACAAGTACACTTTCTAGACCAAGATCAAGATAGTTCATTAGAACGGGTCTTGGACGAGAGAGTAAAGCCTAGCTTTAGTGATCCCTTTTCTGAGCAATATATACAGGGGAACGCTATTAGTACAAGGGAACTACCTTTTGTAGAGCAATTTTATATTGCGCCTTGTACGGATGGTCTCGTACCAAAGGGGGCATTAGTTGCTAACGATCCAGTCTTAGAGTATCTAAAGACTGTACCGGAAGGACGGCCGCCAAAGCAAATATTCGTAGCTTTGGAGGATCAAGTAACTGGTCAGACCTCGGCGGCGCTACGAGTAGTCTATCCCCTAATTCACGGGAGAGCTGAAGAAGAATCCATTTTAGATGGAGGATCACAAATTGTGTCCATGGCATTAGAAACGGCGGTACAATTGGGTCTAGCATGGAACCCAGATGTAACCATTTTCATGCAGAGCGCGAATGCTCAAGTAGAAAGGACGGTAGGACTAGCTAGAAATGTACCCTTCAGGTTTGGGGAGCTTACAATCTACCTACAGGTGCACATTATTAGGGCACCAGCTTATAAGGTTCTTCTTGGTCGGCCATTTGAAATATTGACCGCGAGCATGGTTCAGAATGAAACTAATGGAAATCAAACCATTACTCTGACTGACCCAAGCTCTAAGTTGAGGGTTGCATTCCCTACATTTGCTAGGGGCGCGCAGAAGTCGATTCTCAAGCGGTCCAGGGACACTTCTACAGAAATCCCTGAGGAGAAAGTGGCGCCAACTGAACAGTCAAGTTTTCAGAACAACTCAAGGAATTGATAGACGATCAACGAGAGTTTGCAGCAATAGTCGAAATAGATAAGGACGGTCAAGGCTGGATTAAAAGTACTCAACATTCAGTTGGCGCCGATGGTTCATTTTCAAAGGAACAGTTAACTAACTTGTTTACTGAACAAGCCTTGCCGTACCTTGAAGATGATCCAGCGGTGGCACTCTTTCAAGAGTTCATGAATCTGACTGATCCTAGAAAGGATGTGAATGGGGTCTATACAATCGAAACGGCGCCAGACTTTGAAATACCTGGTATGTATGAGCCGAAACCGAAGGCACCTAAACCAAAGTGTCAGAAGAAATCCCGGCGCCATACGCATTCTGGCCGCTGTGGATGTTGTGACTACGCTGATTGGGTATTCCCAACAGAAGACACCAGAGAAAATCAGGCGCCAACTCAGGTAAAAGAGGGTCCAATGCTTGAAGTGTTCGTTGGTAAAAAGAAATATAAACCAGTGGCGCTAAAAGTTAGACCACTCTTGCAGGAGTTGCCTGATGAATTTAGAATTGAAAGGAACATCACTGGGGACCCACTGAAGGACTTGCCTTCGTTGAATCCTAACCCACCAGAGTTCAAACCTACAGGTAGATACACTGTTGAAAGGAGGGATATCGTAGACAAGTTACATGAAGAAAACTTCTTACTACCCCAAGAAAAGAAACTGATGCACCATTTCATGATGCTACACGAACAGAACTTTGCTTGGGAAGACTCTGAACGTGGGACGTTCAAAGAAGAGTTCTTTCCTCCAGTACGTTTCCCAGTAATGAAGGACCATAAAGTATGGGTTGAAAGGAATATTCCTATACCGCCCGGTCAATTAGAAGAAGTTTGTAGGGTACTACGGTCTAGCATAGAGGCTAATGTCTATGAACCGTCAAATGGTTCATATCGCACTAAGTACTTTAGTGTACTGAAGAGTGACGGGAAATCCATTAGATTAGTACACTCCCTTGAACCTTTGAATGCAGCCACAGTAGCACACTCAGGTGTACCACCTGGCGCCGAAGAGCTAGCTGGCCACTTTGCTGGAAGGGCATGTGGAGGATGCTTAGATTTGTATTCTGGATACAACCACAGAAAAATCCATAAGGACTCCAGAGATTATACTACCTTTCAGACGCCATTTGGCGCCCTTAGACTGGTTAGATTGCCGCAAGGATGGACTAACTCAGTGCCGATATTTCACGATGATGTTACTTATATATTGCGAGATGAAATCCCGCATGTTACTAGGCCATACATTGATGATGTACCAATTAGAGGTCCGGACACTAGGTATGAACTACCAGATGGAACGTATGAAATGATCCCGGATAACAATGGAATAAGAAGATTTGTCTGGGAACACTTCCAGAATTTGAATAGAGTTGTAACAAGAATGGGATACGCCGGTGGGACATTTTCTGGAAAGAAAGCTGTCTTATGTAGGAGCGATACAACAGTAGTTGGCCATATCTGTTCATTTGAAGGGTTAAAGCCTTCGACTGATAGAATTGGAGTAATCACTCGTTGGGGCGATCTACACACTTACACCGACGTTAAATCCTTCCTTGGTACTGTAGGAGTAATGAGGATATTCATAAAAGACTTCACGCTACTAGCGGCGCCACTCAATCGGCTCACTAGAGCGGGAATTATATTTGAATGGGGGGATTTGGAGAAAGCCTCGCAACAAGCACTTAAGGATGCACTACAGCACTGCGAATGTTTGAAGCCTATTAATTATAATTGGCTTTCATCAGTAGTCCTAGCAGTTGATACATCTTGGATGGCGGTAGGATTTTACCTATACCAACTACACCCAGATAATCCTTTGAAGAAGTACTTCGCTCGGTTCCAGTCCATCCCCTTGAATGAAAGAGAGGCGCGGTACTCTCAACCTAAGAGGGAACTATACGGATTGAAGAGGGCATTAGAAAATATGCATTACTGGTTAATTGGTTGCCGCAAACTAATAGTAGAAACGGACGCCAAGTATCTGAAAGGAATGCTAGATAACCCGGGAATGGGGCCTAATGCTACTATAAACCGTTGGATAGAAGACATTCTGATGTTTCATTTTACTTTGAAGCATGTAGCTGGAAAAACCTTTGGACCAGATGGCTTGTCTAGGAGATTAAAACAACCTGGCGATGAAGACTTTCCTAACAAAGAGGACGGTTTTGATAATAACCCGCCTCCTTTACATCTCGAAGGAAGTGATTTGTTACCAGCGCCACTTGATTTGGAGGATTTCAAGCATGAAATTGATACCAGAGGCGGCTATATGATTCAAGTACTTGAAGGAGATGAAGCCGAGACAATCGCGGACTTCAAAACTGAGTTGGCGCAAGCCGAAGTTAGCAGATGTCCGCGAGATGCCGAAATAATGGCGCCAATAGTTCAGTTGGCGCAAGCATTAAAGAAAGGTAGAAACAGGTCAGTTAAGAAGGACGGTGAACCAATGCTCCCTCCTTCTGAACTAAAATTCGATCCTGAGAAAAGGGAACCTTATGATGAAAAGCATAGGACACAAGCAGGAATGAACGGGGACAAACGGCTAGATCTATTGAAACTATGGTTGCAAGATACTATGGTACGGCCGGAAGGACTCTCAGATCCTGACTATAGGAAATTTATGAGATGGGCGCGGATGTTCTTCCTTGATAGGAAAACTAACCGTGTATATAAGAAAGGCGCGGGGTCTACTCATAAATTAGTTGTGAGTAAGGAACACAGGATGTACATGATTCAATCGGCGCACGATAGTCTAGGACATCGTGGGTTCTTTGCTACAAAAGCACTGATAGAATTGAGGTTTTGGTGGCCTGAGTTTGAACGGGACGTAAGTCACTACGTTCGAACCTGTACACTTTGCCAACTACGTCAGAAGACTTTGTTGCATATACCACCAGTAGTAACACACACTCCTTCCTTATTTCAGAAAGTACACATAGATGTAATGGTAGTTGGAACTCCTTCGAACGGTTTCAACAAGATAGTTGACGCGAGAGATGCTCTAAGCCGTTGGCTAGAAGCTCGCGCCATTAAGAATGAAAATGCAAGGACACTAGCCTTGTTCATTCTAGAGGAGATAATTTGTAGATGGGGTTGCCCTGAAGAATTGGTTACAGATAATGCACCTCAGTTCTTAGCGGCAGTTGCCTGGTTAGAATCAAAGTATGGGATACGAGGCATAAGGGTTTCACCTTACAACTCGCAAGGTAATGGACCAATCGAAACGGGCCATTGGGATATACGGCAGGCGCTATTCAAAGCGACTGGCGGCAACCCATCCAAATGGTATTGGTTCTTCCCCCAAATGTTATGGTCTGACCGTGTAACGATTAGAAGAGGATTAGGGTGTTCACCATACTTCATTGCAACTGGCGCCCATCCGATTCTACCGTTAGATATTGAAGAAGCTACCTGGTTAGTTGAATTACCTGGAAGGGTCCTTTCAACTGACGAACTGATAGGCTACAGAGCGCAAGCCCTGGCAAAGCATCATACTCATGTTGAAGCAATGAGAGCAAGAGTGAATGAAGAAAAGAAAGCTGCAGTACGTCGCTATGAAATAGTTAACAAAAATACTATTGTGGACTACGATTTTAAACCAGGAGATCTAGTGCTTATACGAAATACTGTAGTTGAAAAATCATTGAACACTAAGATGGCGACAAGGTACCTGGGACCAATGATTGTAATTAGAAGGACCTTAGGTGGAAGTTATGTCATAGCGGAAATGGACGGTTCGGTGTTTCAATCAAAGATTGCACAATTTAGGGTAGTACCCTATTTGGCGCGAAAGAGTATTGAACTACCAGCTAACATTCACGACCTAATTGACTTGTCTAAAGAAACTTTGGCTGAACTAGTAGATGACGGTGAATTAAAGAAGTATAAAGGAAAAGACTTTCAATTCGATAAAATTCGACTTGGCGCCAATGATGACGACTACGTTGAAGCTAGACCCGAAGATGAGAGTGATGAAGAGATTGAACCAGAATCTGAGGATTCTGACGCACCGAAAGTTCACCAGACTAGAATGAGGAAGAAAATTGGGAAAGCGTTAGATAGAGAACGAGTTGAACAACTCGATAAGGCTTGGGACAGTTGGCAAGAAAGAAAACAACGGGATGCATTGTTTAGCGCCAACTGGACTAGCTTAACGGAAGAAAGCTAAACAAAGAGTGGGCAAACGCAAAGACGGCTTCATAAAAGGGCGCTGCTACATTACATACAATGAGAGACTGAAGCCGTACACGAGAAGGACATATAAATGACTAGGCACTATCGGGTTCCTCGGCGCCCTCAACCTCTAGTTCAGCCAACCGTGATACCAAGTCCGCTGCATCATCAATGTAGTTGGCGCGAACCATCAGGTCGGACTTGACCTTCTCACTGATAACGGCCACTTCAACCATTAGTTGGTACAAGC
The DNA here is from genome assembly GCA_029289565.1 of Mycena galericulata. Classification (NCBI taxonomy): domain Eukaryota; kingdom Fungi; phylum Basidiomycota; class Agaricomycetes; order Agaricales; family Mycenaceae; genus Mycena; species Mycena galericulata. Next base: position 148,999 of record JARKIA010000184.1, read on the forward strand.
GTTTCTTGACGGCCGCCGGAGTGGTTTGAAAGTCACAAGGGAATGGCGCCATATGCCGAGACTCCTCAAGGATGTAGTCGGCGGTCGGCCCTTGAGTAAGGTTCTTGACCGCTGAAAGAAAAAATTAGTATGGCGCCAATGATAAATGAAGAAAGAGACGCACCGTCCGAAATGAAGGTAGCCTCATCAAAGGAACCTCGACGGCGCTTCTTATCTGCCTTCTTAGCCTTCCCGTAGGGAGTCTAATGAAAGGATATGACAGTCAGTATTGGAATAAGAAGGGAAGTTAAACCAACACACTTTGGGCGCCAACTGGATAGGACAATCCAGTAAGTGACAATCACGGTGAAAGGTGCAACCAGGTAGTACCTTCTGTCTCTTGAAGTTGAGGCCGGGTGGAAGTTGCGAGTCAGAGGCAACAGAAGGGCCAAGACCATCGTCAACTTGCATCTGTGAGAAAGAACGGGTAAGGCCACCAAAGTTAATGTTGAGAAAAATGGCTAGATATTACCGGGTAAGTTACAGGGGTCATCTATGACTATGGGATTTGTACCGGATTTATTGGCCGATACAGCGACTTCTTCCTCGCTCTCAGCAATAGGCTTAGGAAGGGCTTTTGCCGCCTAGAAAGAATACTTGTTAGAACAAGTTAAGGAAGTAAGAAAATTGAAAAGAGCACCTTTCTAGCAGCGGCAGCAGCCTTCTTATCAATGGCCGCTTGCTTCTGCTCGTCGCGGCTCTTTTGAATGAGATAAGTCAATTGCCTTACACCATCGTAACTGGGAGGGTAGGCGGCTTTGACTTTGACGTCCGATCCATACAGTTCATGAAAGAGCGACCGAATGTTGAAAAAGGATTCCCGGACAACGTCTGACTCTTTAGCCATAACCTGTTCGCTGAAACTAAGGAACTTGGCCTAGGAATAGTCAGGCGCCAGTTCAACCCGAGTAATAAAATTGCTTACAGCAAGGAATCCGAGGTCGTCAAGTTGAATCTTGCGCTTCTCAATAGCAGTTGGCGCGAACTCGACAAGAGTGTTGGCGATTCCGAGGCCCTTGGACAGAGCCTCGCGCAAAGTAACAAAGTCGGCAGGAATTGAAGTCATAGGAGAATAGACGGGAAGTGAAAGTTTTGATATTTTAAATTGAAGTTGGCGCCGCCTTATAAAGGACCGCTGCTCCACCTGTACTAACGTCGCTTAAATAACTTGGGATACCTACGGATAGACTACCGAAGGAAACCAGGGTGATATGGACGGATAATCAACCGGAGTGGCGCCAATACATCAATATATGTTGGGAAGTGACAGGCGGTGTGTTTTATACCGGAAGCCTTCCGTTGGACTACCATTCGGGATCTGATACAACCACAACCGGATAACAACCGAGGACGGTTGAAATCTTTAAGTTGGGGGGAGGGATGTCTGAATAGTACCAACTATCGAAACTTAAAGGACGAGAGTAACAAAATACTAAAAGCGCTTAGGCTAAATGAACGGATTAATCTGATCAAAGTAACATTTGAAGTGATGAAGTATTACAAAAATACAGCCGTTGAATGGAGTAGCGCCAGTATTGTTGAAGTAATCGTTCGAACAATAGGAATGACAGTCCAATTTGAGGAGAAAACACTTTTTCAAATTAAGGCTTTCACAAGGAAATCAAGCATCGTTGTATTCAAAGCAAAAATACAGTCTACAGTGAACAGTAGAAGGTCAAAAGGCTACAAAACGATACATGATAAGCTAAGAAACTAGACTAAGGAGTGGACGTCATAAGGCTCTTGGCAAGGGTAGCTACAAAAACCGAATTGGCGCCAACATGCCGAGCGTGCCAAAATAGGTCATACTTCTCTTTAAATGAATACAGAGCGAGTTCCCGTGTAAGCGCCACCTTGTCGAGTATACCAAAAGAAGGGAAGGACCGGTCGTTGAAATAGAAAGGCACGAGTTCGTTATGAAGGAATAATAGATGGGCCAAATCAACGCTCTTCCCTATAAAGACAAGGATTAGTATGGCGCCGAGTGAAAAGAATGAAAAAGAGGACGCACCCGTGCTATTAGGACTCACACACATCCGGGCTAAGATCCTTACAAAGATTGTAGTCCAGTGCTCGTAGGTGGTGAAGCAGCATGTACTCTCGAGCCTCATAACCCGGCAAAGAGTGCAAGGGTCGGCACAGGATACACTCTTACACACAGGGTTATGAGCTCCATAACAATTGGCGCAGATAGAAACCTTAAGAACTTGTGTAAGAGACTAGGAAAAGATAAGGAAATGGTAGAACACACCATAGCCGTTGAAAGAAGATATTTCGCTTGAGCAGATAATGAACGAGCCGGCTCGGGACCAGCCAAGTCTTCCCTAGTGAAGTTTGGGTTCTCGAGTGTAGACGGATCCCAACGGCGTGTATTTTCGATGTAGTCGATACTGACTGAGTCCAGCAGTCTAGCATCAGGATGTAGAGAGAATAGCAGACATTCGAAGTCGGCTACAGTAGTAAGAGAGGCGTCCATAGCTGATATGGCGCCGAATGAAAAAGACAAGAAATCGGTACTATTAGAGTACGAGAGGGCTAGCATTAAATAGTTGGCGCCAATGGGCCCGACTAGCGGGAAACGCATACGAAGTACTAGTAGCTGGGAAATTAACCCGGATACGCTTCCGCACTTGAATGGGGATAGCCTCGAGTTAGTGGAGTAAAAGAGACTACAATTTCTTGAATTGTTTAGAAAACTAGTAAGCAAGGAAGTCAAGTCAGTTACTAGCAGAACTAAAGGAATCAAGAAATGAAAGTAAAAGTCTATACGACATAACGAGAGCGTTGAAGCCAAGAAAGAAGTCTATTAATACTAAGCGGTGTTCAAGAAAAAGATTAGAAATTGAAATGGCGCCAATAGGCCTTTGTATTTGCAGGACTTCAAATAAAGCTCCACAATCAGTTGGCGCGAACCAGTTAAAAGGCTTGAATTGAAAGATCAAGTAAAAAGCCTTAGGAATCAGATTGGCGCCAAGTGACTGAGTTAGTACTTTGAAGCGCACTTGGAAGGGAGTTGAAGCCAGCCATACTATTTCGTTAGGATCGTTTATTCAATCTAATGAAGTGAGATGGCGCCGACTGAACAATGAATCGCGAAAACAATGACTTAAGAGTTGGCGCCAAGTGAATTTTGTATCACTTGGCACCGGCCCTAAAGTTGGTACATATCTTGTAAGGAAAAAACGAGTTGGCGCCAACTTGAAGTTATTGTTCTTTGAGTTGCTTGGAAAAGGTAAAGGAGTAACCCTTCATTAGAAAACAAAGTGGCGCCAATTAACAAACGAATGGAGGAAACATGACTTAAGAAACGGTGTGGCGCCAGCTTGTTATGCAAGTTTTGGCGCCGGCCCTAAAGTCAGAGGTATTGAAAAACGGTGTGGCGCCAGCTTGTTCCGCAAGCTTTGGCGCCGGCCCTAAAGTGCATACTATCAAAGACCGTAGGATTGCTGCAGCATGAAGCTGGCGCCAACTGGAATTAAAACCATCGTCCTAGCACCACTTCATCTAAACTCTGACTCTGAAGGACTTCTTACCAAAGTCACACTTGAGTAAGAGACAACGATATCTTTGTATACATGTTGAAGGACTCTTTGAGTCCCGAGGCGGTGATATATATATGATACAGAAAGTAGCTAAGTGTTGAACTGAGCTACTAATGTATTGACTGTGTAAACAGTCTCAAGCAAACAAGGCAGAGTACGTGTGTGTAGTAAAATGTGAGAAAAATCTGAAGGGTAGTTAGGAACCTTAGTAAAAAGGTAAGAAGAAAGAACTTACGAGGCATTTCGCGCCAAGTAGTTTCAAGCCGGTCTATTCGAAGGTCCAGCTATGGCAGGTGAAGGGCTACGACTGACAAGGTCGATAACCTCCTTAATATCCCGAGAAGACCCAGGAATCGCGGCCACCTATAGAGATATTAGAAAGAGCAGATAGGGATGAAAGGAAAACCACTTACTACAGGCTCTCTTTTGACCTGTGCAGGAGGGGATAAAGCAATAAGACCAGACTCGACGACAGGTTGGCTTGGCGCCAGATCGTCAAGCGGCTCCTTGAAGTCAACCTGGAGCAAACCTTCAAGGTCGGTGGTCGGCGCCAGCTCGCTAGGAAGCCAGAGAGGCTCCGACGGCATGGGGAACTGGTCATCGCGCTTGACTGCAGTACCAGGAAAGACAGACAAATGGTTAGCCATCTTGAACAAGCGCTCGCGAAGACGGGAAGTTGGCTCGTGGTGGTACTCCGGGTCGTTTGGCGCCAATTCACCAAAAGTCGTAACGAGATAGTAAAGGAGCTTTCGAAGGCGATAGAGGGTGTCTACCTCGGCCTTGAAAGCTGCTTCGGCAAGTTGTTGTTGGTGGGCGGCCGCCATCTCGAAATCGTCAACCATCGAAGAAACCACTAAGAGGAGTCAGTAAAATTGTTGAAATGAAAGGAAATAAGAAAGGATACCATCAGAGTTACTACCGGTTATCTGCTTGAAGAACGCTGTGTCAACTGCAAGTCGGCGCGAGCTCTTGTAGGTGTGCGAGCATACACCCCGCTTGGAAGCCTCGCAACCCACACAAGCAAACCCAACACCTTGAGGGACACAGGTCTTCAAGGCAGCGCTACAGGAAGTGCAGGCCGTCTTCTAATAAAAAGTAGAGGGCGGTCAGATAGAAAAATGGAAATATGAAGGAGTAGGAAGACTTACTGGGAAACGCGGGTCTTCAAACCACCGGTTAACTCGTGCAATTGCAAGGGCGCGAGTTCGGGCGACTTGAGACTGAAGCATGTCTTCACTATAAGTGACGACGGGGGTCCCTCGAATACCGAGTCGCTTCATTTCCGAATGCTCGTTCCGAGCATATGCGGTGAGATCTATAAAGAAGGCAAGTCAGAATGTAAGAAAGGTTTCAGAAACCAAGAAATAACCATGGGGGTGGTTGGCAAGCCAGTCGGCGGCCGATGTGGTGGATAGCGCCACCTCGTCCTTGGTCTTGCGGACGCGAGTTGTCTTGACTACTTGAGAGCGAGCTGGTGCCTTGCCCTTATCCCTTGCGGTCAACTGGCGAGGTTTGTGAGTTGTGGCAGGCTTGGGCCCTGTAAAAAGTCAAAACTAGTCAGTAAAAAGAAAAGTAAAAGTTAGTGTAAGAAAATACTGGATGGCGCGGGCGCAGAAGTTGTAGCCACTGTGCCTGCTGTAGAAGTAAGTAAGATTACTTTGAAAGAAAGAAGAAAACTCACTAGTCTTAACTTTCTTGGCGGCAGGAAGCGGGACAGCCTCTGAAGTAAATAAGAAAGTCAGTAAAGTTATCAATGAGAGGAATGAAAAAGACATACTAGGGGCTTGAGAAGTGGCCTTACGCTTAGCAGGAACTTCAGGAGGAGCTGAATCAGACTCAGAAGAAGAGGAGTCAGATTCGGAGGAGTCAGAATCCTCGCGAGGTTGGGCAAAGCCCCCAACTTCGGCGCCACTTGACTCCTCTGCGTTGGACTCCTCGGCTTGAGAATCAGCTAAACGGTATAAGAACCATTAGAACAAGGAACTAGGAAAAACAGAGGACACAATAGAGACTCACCAATATAAGGGTTACCCCCTTCGCGCTCAGACTCCTCGTCATACTCATACTGGACGGGGTCCTCGGTTTCAATAGGGTCGTTAACATCCGGGAGTTGAAAGCAGTCGAGGCGATCTGACTAGATAAAAGGAACAAAAAGTCAGTTGGCGCCGATTCAAAAAGAAGAAAACATACCAAGTGGTCGTAAAAGGGGACGTCGTAATCGAGGTAGTCCCTCAAATCCGGAACCAATTCTTCGTGGCGCGGATCGGCCTCGTAGATACGACGCATACCAGCCATGAAGTATTTGCCCTGGTAGGGCAGGTTGTGAGCGTACTGAGCGCGGCTTGAAGTATGGTCATGCTAAAGCAGCCAAACACATAAGTAAGAAATTATGAGTAAAAGGAAGACATACGAAATTTTCAAGGACGCGTTTCAATAGTTCCGGAATTAAATCAGGACGCTCAGCGACGGTCTGCTCAAGATAACGGCGCTGAAACAAGCGGACAAGTTCTTCGAAGTCACTATCAGGAATAAGCCTTATAAAAATCCAGTAGTCCTTGTAGAGGATATTGTCTTCAAGAGAGGGGTTACTGGTAGAAGAAGACGACATGGCGCGAGGTCAGAGAAAAGAAAGGCAAGAGGGTTTATAAAAAGAATCAAGGGGGAACAAGATGGCGCCAGCTGGAAAAGCCCTCTCATTTTATACCGCTGAGGGAAATTAATTTGGCGCCAAATCGACTTCTCAAGGTAAATACCGAGAGCTTAATGGACGGTTGAGTAAATAAACACGCCCGATTTGGCATGTGGGATCAGTCTCCAAGGCCCTGGAAACCTATCCGAGGCCTCGGATAACATCCGAACGGAACCAGTTAAAAATAGAGACAATGGGATGGCGCCGGTCAATTGATTATGAGTCATTTTCTCGGCATGACACAGCCTCAACAGCCAATTGGCGCCAACCTGGTTGGCCAAGATGGTCCCGAGAACGTCCAAGACGACGTTGCAGAAATAATAAAATAATTGGTCACAAAAATAGCAAAAGAATATTGGTGTGTCACTGTTAGGTGTCTTACTGCAGTGGCGCCAGAAGAGAGAAAAATGTGTTCAAACCACAATTTGAGAAACCAGTAACCGCGGACGGTTAAGATCTTAAGTTGGGGGGAGATGATAAGGCGTGTATCAATACACACCTGAATTCATCTATTTTACACTAGTACACGCGGATAGCTGTATACAAGAAGTAAGACTAGAGGATGCTAGTTTAATCCCGGAACTGAGCATTAAGCCTTTGAAGCGTTGCAAACTAGCATAACTATCAAAGTCAGGCAGTATTAACGGTACCTTCACAAATGGGGCCTGCAATAGTGACTGAGCAAAACCCAGCTAGCTATAGGAATATCCTGGCAAGTTATATGTCAAAGATGTAACAAGCTCGGATTCAATATGGACGTCAGGCGACTAAGGGACTTTGGAAGGATTCAAACAGCATAAGACTATTAAAATGTGCACTACAGAAGTAAGGAAATAAACTAGACCAGGCTACTAGAAGGGCATTTAACTGGGAGCGCGGTTGATCAAAAACCGGCCCTGAAGTATCATGTGATCGCGTTTGATCACGTTTTAAAGAGAGAGGCGAGTTGGCTTCAAGGAAGTTAACTACAACAGACAGATGACGCTTCAACGGTCTAGACAGACCTATAGGCATAGGGACTAGGCACGGAAAGCCTTCCGGGAGTTCTCTCAGGCCTTCAACAAGGCTAGGAGCCAAGTAAATCCCAAAGGGCTTGGTTCAATATAAATGAGTTCAAGTCCTTCAGTCAGCAAGGGACTGTTAGCCAATAGGACGGCAAGGAGATCAAAGGTATCCGGATAGCTATCCGAAGTTATTCACCTCGGTGGTTAGATTAATAGGTAGTAAATACTATAAAAGCAACATGTAAAGTAATAATTAGGCAGTGAAATACTCCCCCAGTTGTTGGCACCCAGCTCTTAGTAGCTCTAAGTTTCATTTTGTTAAGACTGTGCCTAATTAGCCGCTCTTACAACTTGTACTTACACCCATTGAGAATTCAATAAGCTCTTGTATTAGAGTCTTAGTTGTCTTCAAACCAACTAGCCGTTAAAAACTAATCAACTTGGGGTTGACTCTATATACACTCTGTGACCTTAAACCAGTCCTACACATTGTTTAGAACACGAGAGTAATCTAATTGAGGTGCTTAATAGACCTTTGTTTTGACTATTCAGTTAAGAAGTATCGAGTTGGCGCCAGTTTGAGATTGAAGGTCGATACGCCTGACCTACATCCCCGAACACACACACGTTAGTATTGGAGTTGTTAGTTGTTAGATTTGGTATTAGATTTTGTGGGACTTCGTTTCACTCAGTTTGGTATTAGATTACACGGCTGCACGCCACTGCACCGTTTCAACGGATACAAGAAAAGTACGATACGCAGAAACAAAGCTATCGCGAGTTGAAACGGGTGTTTTTTCATCTTCTGTTCGGCGGAATTTTACATAACGTCAGGCAGGGTTACTCTGAGTTGAGTGCCGCCCAGGGAAATGGCAGCGAACGTAGCTGTATATGAGCAGATGGCGCTGAATGCTGGAAGGGAGGTATGAACACACGTCATCTTATATATATTGCGTGACTCGCCTGGATCCGTGCTATTGTAGAAGTCCGAGGCAGAAGCGGTATGACTGCAACCGATTCATTATTCGCAGTTGAAACTGAAGTCCCGACGCACAGGCACTGCGCGACCTCCGACGCCGGTCCGACGAGTTTAAAGCAAAAAAGAGGGGCAACAATCCGCAGGAGGTTCGTTCAGAACCACATACCTCTTCATATTTGGTAGCACTTATCATGCCATCGCAGAACTCCAAGGAGTCCGCAGCACAAATCGAATCGTTGACCGACAAGGTCAGCACCTTGACTTGACCCAAAATCTAGCGGATTCGGTGCGTGTCTATCTCTCTGCTTTTCCGACACGCTCAAAAGCCCACACCGACTTTCAGAGGAAGACCTCCGGAGAGGTACCCGTTCAACCTCTTTCCTTTATCATCGCACCTCGACTCATTTAGATTTTTTGTTCTAAGAGTTATCAAAGCTTCGGTCCATGTATCGCAAGCAGAAGAAGCTGAGCGGGGAGCTACAGCGGGTCGGCTCGTTTCGCACCATATTTAAATTTAAACTCTGCCTGACTGTTCGTCAGCGATCCGACAAATCAGCTGCTACCAACAAAGAAGTTACGAAAAAATTCATCGCTCGAGAAGGCGTCGAAGGTGAGTTGAAATTCTCAGTGCTGTATCTCGGGATAGCCTTGCCTGAATTCGCACCCTGCAGGCGACGGCCGAGTCCGGTCTTCGGCAGGAGTACGCGGAGCTCAAGATCAGCCACGAGACATTAAAGGCGGTTTGTCTCCTTATTTCCTGTCCTCCAAGCATGCAACCGAGCCATACATTTCACATTGAGGCGCAGAACGGGCAGCTCCAGCAGGTTCGTTGCATCAGCTCATCCACAATATATATCTCCTCATTTCTCCCATCAGGAGTCCCACGATCTCTGGACGAGCAAGAAGGAGATGGCGAAGGTGCGTCGTAGCCCGCACCAGTTTGAGTTCAATATAAGTAGTTGAATGCAAGACGTGCACCGAAGTATGTGATGCTGCGGAACGCATGGATAGGGAGGGTATGCAGCTTCGGTATGAATGCAATACGCCGGTTCGATTAATCGCGCGCTCACCCATCCCCGGCTTTCCAGGAGCACTATCACTGTATGGAAGTCGACTCTTCGTCCGTGTGCTGTGTCGTACTGAACATTTACTTTGCTGCTGATTCAGGCTCTCGAGAACAGAGTGGGGAACTTGACCGGGATTAAACAGGCCCTCCAATTGCGAATGGTGCGCGTTTCCTTCGTGATCCCTACTTAATTGCTGAACCTTTAGGTTTGGCTACCCTGGGGAACTTGGATTTCGGGCCATTTTGCTACATGTACAAACAAGAATTAGTCATTTAAAATTGGTCATCTCAAAAATGGAAGCAAAATTCGAGTGAAAGGCACTCTGTTCAAAATATTCAAATTTACAACTCTCAAATATTTTATCCTATTGAATTGTACATCTTTGTTGCCTCAATTGGCGCTGTACACCAGATCCAAATATTTCTGGACCAACTTACTATTTCTGCGATTAGTCATTTCTGCTTCCAAATGGCCCGCTTTCTGCGGTGTTGTCATTTTTTGCTTCACCCCCAAATGGTTGTGTTTCAAGTTTGTGCAACCAAGCAATATTGTTTGGAACGTCTGATGTATCCTGCTACACAATATTTGTTGAAAAACAGTTGCAGAGCCTGAAAATCAAGTAAAATATTGCAGAAGGTCAGTAATAATATTCCTCGGGCATCTCGGTCGATGTATTTAATTTGGACTTGAAGTATTCTGCCTCGCAAATACTACCAGTTTCCTAATGTTTGATTTCTTTTTGAAGTGCCTGTACTCCTATCAGAGATACAGTCTCCACAATTCATTCCGGAGAGGACAAGAATCTCCTGTTGAATTTTACTTGGATGGATTCCGGTCGCATGGACCAATAATCCCTCGTGATGCTTTCGTCAATAGAGAACTGCTTGCTGAAGTATTTTTTTCACAAATTTACTGCAACAGTGTAGCCGACCCTATAGCAAGGATTGTGCTCTGCCGTGCTCCAGTGCAAATTCCCATCTGTTGTTGACGCTCCATCACCAATCCGGCTGCACTAGTAAGTATAGTGCATGTAGCTATCCCGGAAATTTGGGGGAGGGGGGAGGAAGAAACGATAGACAGAAATAAGAAGTACAGACCAATCGGGGTCTATAGCAGTTCCATACTTATCACAATCTGAAGCAGTGATAATCGAAGTACTTTGATGCTTATCCGCCCCAATTGTTGAAAATTGACAAGTAAGTTTAACCTAAAGGTTCAGCACCCGCCTCGAAGAGGCCCAATCCCAAGTCATAATAATACTACACTGTGAATCTAGAATGAGCGGGTTCAGGTCGGGGTTTTATTTGTGTTTCAAGCTGCCTTTCTCCAATTTACGCACGGAGACAGACGTCATTGGCGTGTGCTCAGTACAGCGCGTTCATGGACCCCTTTCCCTATGCTGTGCACGCGTGGCCCGCTTTCAATTCATTGCAGCCGATTGGGAGTGTTGAGATGAATCTGCGCGATTATTTAGCTGCGGTACGTTCACCGACACAATATAAATAAATGTAGTGGCATGTTTCTAGCAGGATCCGGCTTGCCAAGCGTACATATGTAATACCCTTCGATGTTCGCCGTGCGCCCCCTCCTCATCCTAATGTCTCCGCGCATAACTGACAGGTCCGCTGACTGCGCGCTCTACATCCCCAAACGCACCATCTGGGCATCCGCGGCATGCGTCCACGTGCTGGCATTTGGGCCTACCCATCGCTACGACGCACACGCAGCGCGCTGGACTGCGGGCTCCGACATCGCGAGCCTCGACGGCGCGTGGCGCGACCTCTTCGTGAACGTCGGGTGGACGGTGTACTATGTCGGGATATACCGGTGCCACGACCTGCGGCATGTGTGTCCCGGGGGGTGTGAGGCACCTGAGAATGTCACAAGTCCCAGAGCACGCACGTCTAATAAATCAAATCAAATAATTGGAATTACTTACAGCCCACGCTCGCTATGCTCGATGCTGCGCACCTCGGCAGCACGACTACCACCGCGGAGCACACGCGCATATTGCGGAGCTTCTTCCCCCAGGGGACGCTCAACGCACATTGTGTGGGCCTGGAGTCACGCGCTGTACGACGTGCTGCGCGGCCGTTTCCAGTCGGACTCTGATTCCGTTTATTACGGGGAGGATAGTGGCGGCAGCACGCGCAAGTGCACGATGGACGAGAGTGGCGGAGGCGGGGTCGCCGGCGAGCGGGTGGTTCATATGTTTAATTGGGTCGGGAGGGATAGGGAGACTGTACATATAATTGCTGAACCTTTAGGTTTGGCTACCCAAAACTTGGGTTTTGTTCTCTTTTGCTACATGTACAAACAAAGATTTAGTCACAGATCATTGGTCATCACGGAAAATTCCAGAGAAAATGGGGCAAGATGTAGAGATAAATCACAGTGCCAGGACATGTTTAACAACTTAATATCCACTCGATTTCTTGTGTACAAGCACATGACCGATGTAGCCCGCTTCGCGGCAGAGCCCGCTATGTATCGTCATCAATCTTGATTTATTTACACAGAACAACATCTACTTACACCCGTGTCTCCCCATACCTCGGAATTATTACACCGACCACACGGAGCATGTTTACGGACAAGGATACTCAAGCGGGGTTGAGTCTGGCCCCAAGGGGGTCCAAAGATAAGAGAAAGTGATATCACCTACAAATTTTTTTTTTGAGAGGGTCGGCGACACCCTCCCCCCCTCACAGCCACCTGATGCCATCAAATTCCCTTTTCGGGAGACGGTATTGGCGCACATTTCCGCGCCGGGAGGTGCTACACAAGAGTGGTAGAGTGGTTAATCACCAGAATATTCACAGAGTCTCATAAACAGCTGGTTCATCATATCATATGTGAAGGAACAATGCTCTAAACATTTTTGACTTAGAATAAGTTGAAGTCTGCCGTAATACTAATACATAGCTAACGATCCAACCAAACTTTACATGCTGTTGCAAGTTTCATTAGGGGTGGGCCAAAAATGCATACAGAGATAAAATCGAATATGTGGACATTGGTACAGCATGGAGGATGGTCCTAGAATATGAGTTGCGGCAAGCAAATTGAAATCATTTGAGGTACTGTAGAATCATTGATCATCACAGATCGGCACTCTTCGGAGACAGCAATTGCACGGCAGAGGCTCAAGGGCCGCTTCGGCATTCATTCGGCAGAGCGGGGCATTGCCAAATATGCCATAACAATGATGGCCATATGCCGGCGACTGGCAGAACACACAACCTATGCAGTGTTCACTCATATTTTGCTAGACAATTGCTCTGGTAAGTCCTGAGAGGTATCCCAGATGAGTCTCAGAGGACCAGGATGTACAAGAGTTGATATCTGGACCGAAAATATTTTACATACAAATTTTTTTTTTGGTGGTCGGCCAGACACCCTCCCCCCCTACCCCATATGGTAATCTCTTATCTTCGGACCCCCTTGTCTGGCCCCTTCAAATTCAAGTGTGGGTCCACCAACGGTCGTGATCACCATTAAGATGAAAAGTTCAATATCTCTGAACATGAACTGGAAGGATTCCTAATAGCTATAGCCCTGTTCTATGTGAATCTGTAGGAGCCAGTGATTACTTTCTCAGCAATTCAACAAGATCAGTCCTCTCGGCTCCTCCTTGGTTCCCAATCAGCAGACATCAAGCCACACTGCATTACAGCGGCCCCTGAAGAATGAGAGTCAAATACAGCCTGGCCGACGTAACACTAGGTATATTTTCCAAGCATGCTCCGCAACGCTCGGTCTGCGGATTTGACCTCGAGGAACGAAATTGCGGAGCACATGACATTGGTGGTGCGCAATCGCAGGCTCTAATTCATAAGCTTCGAAGGACTGATGAAACCACTTTATTGACAGCCCCCGGTTCGGAGGTTCCTGGTTATCTGCCTCCACCGTATCAACATCGCGCAATTGCAATTGTCCTCGGAAAATTTCCCCATTTCAAATGATAGAGGTATGAACGCACGAAGTTGCGTCGTTTCCACTCACCTAAATGATATGGTATGCAGCTCGAGTTTTCACAGTTGTACTCGTCCTGTTGGCCTACCGCTTCCCATTGCGAAATCAGCGATGAGGCATTCGAGTTGAATATCCAATAGAGGGATAGGGGCCGCTGCCAAGGTGAGCCCTCGCTACGAGAGGCTTTTTCAGGGACTGCGACACTACCTTCAGCAAGCAGAGAACCAAATTACACCACAACTGCACTCCTTGATTGGAGAGTTCAACAGTTGTAATGACTGGCCCTTGGCTAGATATTCCATGTTGTTGAAACTAATGAATGTACCCGCAAGAAAAATGGTCAGAGAGGATTTCCCGCTGTTTTGACCTAGAGAAGAGTAGCACTGAACCCGGGACACAGCAACTACATTCGAGGCTCCTAAGGACAAGCCAACGTGAGTGGATTGGGAAGCAGAAGATGGGATACTGAGCGCAGCACAGGCATATGACATCGACTTCTGCGTAGCCGATATGCATCTGAATACCGAGCATACCCAATGGTCATCAGCTTAACTTTGGGCAAATCGGTACACAGGACCCGGTTAAAAGGTGCGAAAGGAGTGGGTGACATATTGAGTAATGGAAAGCGAGGCATGAGTCGTTCCAGCCTACTTGTACCTCGTATGTTGTGGGCTGTAATAAATGTATTGGGGATAGAATTCGGAGAGACAATTGATGAGTAAAGTCTTACCATCGAGGACAGGAGCACTGGAGTAAATAGGGAAGAAAATATTATGGGTGAAGACATATCATATTCAAGATGGTGTACCTTCAAGAGCCTTTCCGATTCGGGTTTACCAGCTGTAAATAATTTTGTGATGGGTTCGGGGAAGTCAGATACGCCGCAAGCAAGCTTTGCCCATCAATGAGACAAGGAGACTTGTACTGCGAAGGAGTTGATCCACTTCCAACTTTGCACGAATGGAGCTGCACAGGCGTGATCTTGATGAGCTCAGAAGGTAAGCGAGAAGAGGAAGAAGGTATATTGGATCCGAGAGACGATACATTCAACGGAGATGGATAAGAACTAGAAAGGGATTTTGAGGTATTGGGTGCGTCAGACTCGAATCGGATAGCCTCAAAGGGAACATGGGCAGGATGATTGATGACGGTAGGGGTAAAATGCAATTGCGCAGCCCCATTGATTCCACGAAAGTAGTAATACGGGGTAGCCCAAGAGAACATTTTTTAAATCAAAGTTTTAACGATTATAATTTTTATGTGTTTTTAAGACAACGACGAGAAGGGGGGTTACGGGGATGGCATGGTGAGCGTTGATCGGAGGGAAATGTAAAACAGATGCACCGTTCACGGGTGACCCGACGGAAGAGAATTGAGATCCGCCGGATACACAACCCGGGCCAGACGGAGAGGGAATGGTGTCAATGATCAGGGACGAAGTACGGGCTAAATAAACAGCGAGTAATCAGACTTTCAGAGTGATAAAAATTGTACAACTCAAAGGGTGGATAGGATCGCGGATAAACAGCCCCGCGTCGAATGACGCATGGAGCCAAAGCCCAGAGGAGATAAGAGCGTAACGTAAGAAGGAAACCCAATTTTATCCGAAAACAATACAGTGGGGCATGTCTTGAGCAACTTCACATATCAGTGTCATTAGGGTGTTTCATAATTAGGTTTTTGGGTCCAACTTCGACCCCAACTTCGACCCCAACTTGACCCCAACTTGGGGCAAGTTGAGCCATGAGTTGAGGCCTTGTTTGTGAAACACCCAAGTCGATAAATTCTGCCCCAACTCTGAAGTCGGGGCAGAGTTGACAGCCGCGTATCATATTGATGCCATCCACGCCCAAGCCCCGGAGTTCTCCGGAGTTGGGGCATCAAGTTGGGGCACAAGTTGGGGCAGAGTTGGATGTCAAGTCGTGGGTCTATGCACGACTTGACATCCAACTCTGCCCCAACTCTTTTTTCGTGCCTCAACTTGATGGCAAGTCGGGGTCGAAGTTGGGGCACGAGTTGAGGCTCCCAAATCTAATTATGAAACACCCTATTGAGTGGACACCGTATTTCCCAGCATCCACAGAAACAAGGAAGGCCGAACTGGCCACAGGAGGGACACATAGAGATGCCGCGAAGACTGAGGATATTCTCGAATGGGCCAGACCAGAGCAAGACCAAGAGGGTGCGAGAATTCCGTTCACGTAGACAGACAGACATGGCGAGATGTTGCGCTGTAGACGAAGGAAGAGCTTCGTTTGGAGACGGAGCTGCGGTCACTCATGCTGAGGGGACAGTCACACAGGACGACGTTGAGGGGGACAACTCATCAAGGGATGATGGTTATATAATGAAAAATTCTCCAAAAGGAAATTCCGCACATATAAGGAAATCATATGAAACGCATATGAGTTCATTTTTCGACGCCTCCCCAAAAACCCACTATATACATAGCGGGAATTTCATCCACTGAGACCAAGAAAATTACTCAAGTTCAATTTTCCGCTAGTCATTTCTGCTTTATGTTCGGGCCAGTATCCATTGACGTGAGAGAGTTTCTGATCCGGCTTGTCACGGCCAGGGACACGACCACGTGCTGCAAAAGGGTATGCTCAGCGACGTGTTTTTGAGGTGCATCAAGCCCCTTAGACACTGATGGTGGTATATTACTCTTTTAAACCTTCTATGTAATCAGGATAATGTACTTGATTGAAGCACCTGCAAATTTTATTTATTTCATGGCAAACCTGGTACATAGTAATGTTTGCAACTCCTTTTGCCCCCACATGTCTTTGATGGCCAATCTATGTTCTTGATAGACCTCCAAGCAGAATCAAGAGTACCAAACTAGAATGAGGAGTTATACGATCCTCTGGAATTTTCTCTGGCATGTTCTATTCTTTCACTCACAACGTTGAAAATTTCCATGCACAAGATTTTGAAAAACCCCTGGTTCCATTCAGGGATTTCCGGGGGCCTTTACATATGGGGTGATCAGTAATTTCCAGAGGAGTGCACAACTTATGATGATTTGATTGGTCAGGCCTGTTATGAAGAACCCTTGGCTTGGAAGTGAAGAACACTTCAATTTCTAGTTATGCAATGTCGTGTATCATGAAAAAAATTATTCCTACCATAACATGACTGCCAGACTCCTGTGAAAAGCAAACAGGCGTGAGCACTCTGAGGCACGAGGTTTTGATCAATCTCTGTTCAGAAGTTCCTCTGATTCTCAGATCCGAAGCAGACTCTGCAGGACTACACAGTGGTCAAGAATGACTTGAGCTCATAGTAGTCTGAAATCACAAAATTCGAATTTTTGATTTGTCCTGAGTAGGCCAGGTGGTTTCTCCCAATGGGTGTGATTCATCACAAGTACTGTACATAAAAAGCTCTTGCTCTCCACAAATATTGTTCTACAATGAACAAGAATATGGGAGGAATAGTGGTGTTCAGGGCCTGGCCTGAGGTGGCTTTGGCGTAGCTACATTCTAGCCAGGTACGACAACAGTAGGAATTCAGTTCAGTTCAGTTCAGCTTCAGATTTTCCAAGCCTGAGCCCCGGGATGACATGCCTGGCTCAGGCCCTTGGACTGTGGCCTGAGCCTTGGCTTGGGGGAATTTTCTTTTTAAAAAAGTCCTGGTTCAGTTCTGAGGTAGGGGGAAAATCTCATAAATGTAATGCAAACCAGAGGTATGCTCCGAAGCTCTACCTCATCCATATTCAACAGGTTGAACCATAATTTCTGCTGAGCCTGCCCAAGCTGTGGGTGAGAGCCTGGCCTGAGCAGGCTTGGCATAACAGGCTTCAGGCCAGGCCCCGAACATCACTAGGGAGGAAACTGAATTGGGGGCCACATCTTGTCTATGTATCCCATCCTAAAGGTTCAGCACCCGCCTCGAAGAGGCCTAATCCCATGTCATACTATAATACGACTTTCATTTAGTGGAACTTATTCGTGTTTTCAGTGAGGCATACCAGGCAGCGAGGTGCCGGGGGCGCGTCGGGCAGCATTTGGGGCGGCAACAGGGTAATCCCGAAGAACCTCGTTCGACTCGAGGCCCTGCCGTAAAAGAGTAACCCCTCCCTTTTTTTCTCTACTTTAGTACACACAAATTTTATACGAGTACAACTTTGAATGGACTCAGCCGACGAGTCCGACTCCCAGAATCGTCGACGCGCGCCGAAATTGAACGTGACCACGTGCTGGGAAAGTCATGGAAATTGGAATAACCCGAACCACCATGGAAACGAGACAAACGAACATGTTCCGTTCGTCTCTCCCTCGCTTTTCGCTCACCCCACCGACTCGCCCGCCCGCGCCCGACAATGTTGTTGACGGCTGCTCGCCACCGCGCTCCCCACCGCTGAGGACAATGACCCGGTCATCAACACCTTCCAGTTCCGCTTGGCAGACACCAGTCTGAAACTCACTTCACACTTGAATATCTAATTATGCCGCGCCCGCCCTGTGCTACGTGGACAACTCGGGAGTCCGCGATACGATACCGGGGACGTACACCATGGGCGGCTACGTCGACATTTCGTCAACGGTGTCTACGGTGTCTTCTCCGTAATGAATGCGAGCTGATAAGCCTGTCACAGTGGTTTTGCGCGCAATACACCAACGACAACGCCATTCACTCTTTGATGAGTCTCAGTGCGTATGGTGTATGTGGGGGTGGATGTGGAATGCTCACCGACGCCCGCAGCGGCTGGATAGACCGCCTCATCCAGAACGCAGCAGCAGGCGTACTACGCCGTGGGCAACTCGAGCTCATCGAACAGCATATGCTCCAAAGCGGACAACTTCTGCGTGCGTCCTTCTTCCTTCTTTCCTCCCTCCCTTCCTCCCTTCGTGCATTAATCTTTTTTCTATCGCGCGCGGCAGTCCACGCTCTCCTCCGACGCTGTCGGCACCCGGGACCCGTACGACCTACGCCAGTCGTAGTAATCCGCCACGGCCTTTCCGCCGGAGCACTACCTCAACTACCTCGGCCTCAGTCATCCGGGTGACTCGCGTCCTTCACGTACGCCGAGTGTCCCGACGCGCTGCGACGTACGAGCTCTGCCCCATGACGGGCTACAACGCGCGCGTTCCCCCCGCAGCTCGGGCGGCGGTCGTCGACTCGGGAATTACTGCTGGGGACACGGATATCATGTGCGTGTGCCCACTCGCACTACACTTTCATTTCAGTCGCCCTTAATTTTTATTTATTTATCTCGACAGCTGTAACTGGCGCGACCGTACTCGCGATACAGTGGTCCGACGCCACTCACTAACGCCACCCTCGCGGGCAAGCCCATCGACGTGAACATCTTTACGTTCGCGCGCGTGTATGCTGCCGGGCATGAGGTGGTGCGTGCCGCTTTTCTGCCTTCCTTCAGTCCTTCCTTCATCCCTCTCACCATTCATTCCCTCGTCCCTTCCTTCCTTCCCTCCTTCCTTCTTCCCTTTACCCCTCCGTGCTGGTGCTGAATCTCTCTCTCTCTCTTTCTTACTTCGCAGCAGTACTGAATCTATGCAGTCCAGCCCGCAGCCGCCCTCGCGATCTTAGAACAGATCATTGCCGGCGAGCCGCTGCACTTCGTGTGAGGCGACTGCACGTAAGCGCGTAATATCATTATACAAACGTATCGTGTAAGTCTAAGTACAGTGCAATGCAATACGAAGAATCAGTAACACTTCACTCGGAGGGACGCAGACCGTCTTGCGTGCAACGAAAAAAAAAAAAAACGTGTTGTGAATTCTATGTAGAGGCAGGACCTCGAGTCGAACGAGGAGTTTGGATCAACGCGACAGCAATATCAGCCATTAACGCCCAATGCGCACCGTGCGCCTTCCTGCCTTTTTAACAGGGTTTGGTATGCTGAATGTAGGGACGCGTCACGCATGCGTTTAAAAGACTCACCACGTGCGTGCAACAAAAATACGAAGTCAAGCTATAGAGAGGCCCTACAGAGGCAGGATCTCAAGTCGAACGAGTAGGTTGGATCAACATGGAAGGAAACATGCTTATTGAGGTCCAATGCGCACCGTGCGCTTTCCTGCCTTGCTGGCCTGTGTGTTAAGTTGATTTTAATCTGAACGCACGGACACCCACATTTAACAAATTTTGCTTCGATACTCGGTCCCGGAGTGTTTGACGCAAATCCCCGAGTCATCATCATCCAATACGAGCAACCAAAGGACAGCAAAACCAAAAAAAGGGGGACATCCTCTTGTTTGTCATAAGGCAGGTCTTCGAGTCGAACGAGGGAGGTTTGGGAAAGACGGTAGAATGAAGCCCGGGTCCCGGGAGCACCTTGCCCCTTCCTGCCTTCGTAAGTTAGTTGGTATCATTTTTTATCCGGATGTGGACATGGCCCTATGATTTTCAGGTTGAAGTAAAAATAATGCGTCACCATTGGCAACGGCAAGATCTCGGGTCGAACGAGAGTATCTAAGTTAGGATGTACGAAGTCTGAATCCTACATTATTGGAGCCTAATATGCACTGTGCGCCTTCCTGCCTTTTTAACTGAGGTTAGCATGAATAATACACATGCGGTAATACCGTTGAATACAATGAATCAGACAACAAGCCCGAAGCCTTCCTGCCTTGATGACTTGGTTTGACATCTGAAAGTATGGACATGGCTTGTGAATTGGAGGTTGAACGAACAAAAAAACTCATGGAGAGCGAAATCTTTGGTACGGCAGGATCTCGAGTCGAACGAGAGTATCTGACAGGAAACGACCCTTCGTGAATGATTATTGAATCCGAATGCGCACGGTGCACCTTCCTGCCTTGGTTGTAATGCATTTTTATCTGAATACCAGCAGAATCATCCCTGGCGAGCCACTGCATTAATTGCGTTTAAAGACGGCCTGCAAAAAAAGGGGGAGATATTTGTCAAGGAAGATATTCGAGTCGCCAGGGAGGTCTAGGAACAACGTGTGCAAGATGGAATGAAGCCCGGGAGCAGCTTGGCGTTCTTGCCTTCATAACTTGGTTTGGTATCGGTTTTATATCAGTACACCTTTGTATCAACTCAGCCAACGAGTCTGAGTCCCAAAATCTTCGACTCGCGACGAAATTGAACATGGCCACGTCCGAGCCCGCCGTCACCGCCACGATGCGCGCGTCGCCGGGGAGCACGGAAATACAAGACTCCCCTCGATGCAATTATATTCTGGCTGCTATCACCTGGGATTCAGTATATTTGAAGCGGTTTGTTAGCGGTGGTCCGCATCTGCGTTCCTTAAGGGTAAACATTGTATCTGCCCGTTCGCGAATTTTGTACGACTTCTCTAAAAAGAAATACTGGCTCCCTCTGTACCCACGGCCGCCCATTCTTCGAGTAAATCCGGCTTGCAACTGCTCATCAAGTGGATTCAGCACAGCTCGATAGCGGTGGTCCGCGAGTGCAATTAATGCCTACGGTCGAAAAAACATGCATGAATCACAGGGAAAGGATCCCGTTCGATTCGGGTGGGAGCGATAATTGGATGGAGATGGGCACCTTTTTGCAACGAGTTCAATGTAGCCTCTTCGAGGATAAGATTCACGTTCAAGTAGTGTTCGAACGGTTCGCTGGCGGTGGACCGCACTTGCATACGATTATAGTGCTGGATGCAAATTGAATTCGAAGGGAGCCCGTTCGATTCGGGTGCGAGCCATGGATTGGGTGGGAGGTTTTTTATAACCGCAATCTGAGTGTAACTCTTGGACGTCGTAACTCGCACGGGACAGGGATTTTTATCTGTGGAAGGCATAATTGTGACAGGAGCGTTGTGCATCAATCATCTTAATGAGCGCGAAGAATGCATAAGAGGGGGGGCGTAGGGTTTAATTCGAGATGGAAGTATCGGGTCCGAGTCCGGAATATTCACAGTGAAGGTGGGCTGACAAGTGTAAAGAAAGGAAGAGGTATCCGAAGAAAGTTGGACCAGGAAGTTGGACCAGGGCTGAGATCCCAGTTACTTGTATCAAGATCCATGCCGACCCGATAACCCGCAGCTCCAGACAGTGCAGGACCACGGTGATTAGTATCCAGCGACTTGGAATGGAAGAAGATGGAGGATCGCGATATCGGAGCGTGTCCGAAGTTGGAGGGAGGCGGAGACAGGGCGGGCGGTGGGCGAGAAGAAACGTAGAACGAGGCGGCTGCACGAGGGGCGGCGATCCAGACCAAACGACGTTTGCAGGCGGCCGAGGACACAGATTAGGGAGCGCAGAGGCAGAAGCAGTGACTGCAAGGATGGTTAGTATACGCAAGGAAACGGAGGGAAGGCGGAGAGGAAGGGAAAGAGAGGATAGGCGGTGCATAAAACGGTCTGGATGAAAACACACCTAGATGGGTGGCTGCTCTGCTCATGTAGTAGCAGCTGTTATTCGACAGAGTCGCGGCGGGGCGGCGTCAGTACGTGCGTAGTGCGAGGCATGGCGAGGGCGAGGGCATCAAATCTCCAAAATGGAGGTCGTTAACTCGCTCTCAGGAGGTCAGGGCAGAAAATGGGGAGAAACAGACCTGAGGAGGGACAGACCTTGGAGGAGTGAGGGTACTTACGCGGCTGGCCAGCCTGAGCGACTCAAAACAGCAGCGACAGCTTCTAGAGTGCGTAGCGGAGAGGAACCCGAAAATTCGACATCGAGGGACATCGGAGATGAAAGCCGCGCAGAACGAGCCCAAGAAGTTGTGGATGGAGAGCAAGTGGAGAAACGACCAAGACGAAGCTGTAGAAAATGATATTCACACGATCCGGATCCGGATCCGACATGCCATAATATTCAACCAGCCCGCCACTCTGGCTCCGAATTTAAAAATTAGGTTGGGCTCGATACTGGTGTTGGTGGCGGGAAGTACTAAAATAAAGAGAAAAAGATACTCAAATATTACGCAATGTTGCGGGCATCTCAGGGATTTATATCGAGGTATACGGAAGCTTCCGCGCGTCGGAGCTCTTTGCCAAGCAACACCGACCCTGATCTCGATACTGAACTAAAGCGCAAAGATACTACTCATGGGTCTGTCTGGAACGTCTGACAAAAAAAAACTGTCGAATGTGGCCTAATTGCCCCCAAATATCCCCTGATTTTTTCCCTCAGTTTCAATTCCCGCATGTTCTGGGTCGATGCCTGAATCGAGCATGCATCATGGGCTCTTATGGAGCTTCCTGATTCTTCTCTTGAACTTGAAAGACTCCACCAAATTGAGGATCTCACCATTTAATACCGACCAAGGACAAGATTCATAAGAACCGTGGTCTTCTCGTTTTTAGCACGCCCAAACTTCGTGGTTTCACGGAATTCATGTAAGTACAATTGGAAAGCTGGGTGGTACATATGGAGGATTTACACAGCTAATCCACCACTGATTTTTCACTTGGACTCGGCGAGATCCCGAGCAAAGAAATGGACGTCTGGAACGACGGAATGGACGGTCTTTGTGCCAACTGTCTTCATTTGACCATTGACTCGATTTTGGCAGACAAGAAATTGGGTCGGGAAGTTCAATATATTGAAGAAGCCATCCGGGAACTGATGAAGCACCAAACAGATTCAGACGGGCCAGTTCGGGCCAAGTTGAGAGAGATATCAGTCAATGTCCCCACCTGAATTGCCAGGCACATATGTATTTTCATTGTTCATCTATAATTTGAATTCCACTTCTAAAGGTATGATCAATCCAGGCCTCCCAGCTTTATTCCCCATCCCTCGACCGTAGTGTCGCAGGATTATTTTCACCCATCAGAATTCTTCGTGTGGTGCGTTCCCTCTGGCCAAAATGTGCGAAATTTTAGACGACCCATATGAGACCTCCTGATAATTAGTCTCGAAGGCTTTTGGCGAAAATTGATCGAAGGCCCAAGTAAGCGTTTTTTCTGATGGTTTGGGCCGAGAGCATAACTAGGCTGTTAACTGAGTCATTGGGTCGTTTATGAGCCTCGAACCGACGTCTTCGGCCTCCTGGAATAGCGTGCCATGGACCACTCGGTATCGGAGGGTAATCACCTTAAGTAGAGCAGAAAGCAGGGATGACGGAATGCATGTCGGCGATACGTTGCCCTGGTTAAATTAATATCTTTCGAACTTCCGTAGGAGTTTCGGATAGCGACCATCAGCGTGAGAGGATAATTTCAGCAACTACCACTGTAGGACTCGGTGAGATGATCTCCTTTTCCGCGTACATACTACCTCTCGAAATAATTTTGTGAGTTATGTTACTCGCGAGGTCGACGTTCAAGGAAACTTCACTCGATGTTTCGGTTTATCTGAAGGATTCCGAGGATCGTGCGTCAGACATACTGTAGACCAAGTTCAAGATTACCATGAGTGCACGGAGCGGTCACGTAACGGAGGAAAGGGGTGTTGCGTGTGTGTAGGCCGTTACTTGGAGGAGGATACGTGGAAAAGCAGTACACATTACATAGTCTCCCGTAGTCAGACTCTACAAAAAAAGTTTAGTTTTAATGATAGTCGATAAAACTATATGTAGAAGTACACACAATCTGATCGTGCGTTTCCGCTACCAGAGCGAAAGGTTTCGAGGCCGTCGACACCTGAGTTGGACGGACAGATACGGAAGAGAAGAGAGGTTCCTGTATACATACATACAGGTGAGACGAAGAATAGACTGCGTTTGGAGCGAGTTTCAATATACAGTTCGAGTTCCAAACGGCAGAAGAATATATATATAGCCGAGGTTCAAGTCGAACGAACCGCCTCTCCGCGTGGATTCCATCCAAAGGCCAGGGGAGCTTGTGAACTTGCGCGGGTGCATGCTACGCGCCGCTGGGCGTGCCTCGGATATGACTTTGAGCACGTCAGATACAGTAGATCAGTGAATCTCCAGACGCATGTATGTTCCTACCTATTGCGTCTGCGGAGCGAGACGTCGCGAGTTGGTTTCGAATTTCCGAGGAAGAGGGAAATTTGTGTAGGTACTCCCAGCGGTTGCTTACTACGGTGCGGCGTGTAGTCCCAAACTCGGGTAGTTGGGGCGAGAGACAGGGTGTTGAGTTTTGAACCGAAATTTAAAAGAGTCAGAGGCTATCTTTTTTAGTAGAGGGTCGTAGAACAGAACGCGCTTGTGCCTTGAATCGAGGAGGTGCAGTTCCTCCAGAATCTTGCAGAGCGAAAGACTTTGAGATATAGTGGCGGTAGCTGGATCGAGAAATAGAACCAGAGAAACGCGGAACCATAGAAGCGTCTTCATACAAGGTAAGGACTCCAGCGCAAGGTGGGCGGCAAGAGCAGAGATTATCGGGCCGGAGTGCTCCGATCTCCGAGCTGATGTCATCATATCAACAACCTCGTCCAAACCGCCATCTCGTCGCAACCAACTTGCCAATGCTTCCGCAGCGTGGCCTTTTGCGCTATCTCGTCGGCGTCTTGTCTCTACTAGTACTCCATGAAACTACGGTGTTGGATGGCTCCTTACCTCGACTTTTGGATCGCGACTTTCGACTTTAGCTGAGCGTTTGTCGGAAGGTCATCCCGGTTCGAAAGTATGCGCAATCTTATTCTAATGTTTAGTTTGTTCAGTCTCTCAGGTCATCACGTATCTGCGGAGCCCCGATATCCTAGTCAATTTGAAGCCCATTCCACTTATTGCAATTTTCAAATCTAATGTCTTTCGGCGAAAAAAAAAGTTTCGATTGAGTGCGCCAGACGTGGCGCGTTCGGTCCCCGGACCGTGCGTTCTTTTTTGGGACACACGGCCAAACAAGGCAACTTTCTGGACGCTCTTTGACGCTCCTCCGCCCCTCGCACCCTCCATGCCGAACCGCAGAATACACGACGACTCCAAGAAGATTGCTCTCCGTATGATTGATCGTGGCCGCGACTCTCGGGATGAGATAGCTGCAATCTGTGGCTTTTCGAAGCGTACGCTGGGCCGCACTCTCCGCCGGTACCGTACCACTGGAAGCGTCGCTAGGGCAGCTCCGATTGGTACAGGTAGACCACGACTTCTACATGCTAGAGACTCCCTCTACCTGCTCCGCCTCGCCAAACACCAGCCTTGCACATTCCTTGATGAATACCAAAAGTTCCTCCACAAACACCGCCATCTTCCCGCATCTATTTCCACGATTCATCGTACCTTCGAACGTGCCGGACTCAGCGTCAAAAATGTCCAGAAGATGGCGTCAGAACGTGATCCCATGCAGGAGGGAGAATTTGTGGCCCGCATCGCTGAATATCCAGCAAATTACTTGGTCCCTCTCGATGAAATGTCCAAGGATAACCGGACGTATGCGCGGTTGTGGGGCAGATCGGCTGTTGGGAGTCGCGTTGAAGTTTACAACCCATTCGTCCGCAAGCGCAGATATACGGCAATCGCTGCCATGGCACTCGACAAAGGCATCATTGCCTGCCGGGTGATTGAAGGGTCTTCGGACAGAGATACTTTTATTCACTTTCTAGAGACTGACCTTGTGAGTTCCTCTTTATCATTCATCCATATAGTTTTCACCTCTCTTTAGCTGCCTGTTATGAATCCATACCCCGGTCCCCAAAGCGTCCTTTTGCTCGACAACGCGAGAATCCATCACTCTGATGAGATTCATGAACTTGTCGAATCTTACGGTACACTCTATTGTTTGACCGAACTCTGATTATTCTGATGAAGCATTCCAGGATGTCGGATTGAGTACCTCCCACCCTACTCACCTCATTACAATCCTATCGAACAAGTTTTCTCGGTCATCAAATCGCATCTTCGTCGCATCGGCCTTGGCGCTTTCCCCGCATCCACTGCATATTATGAGCTGTACCGTGCTTTCCAGATCATCACTCCCGAAATGACGTGGGGATTCTTTAGACATTCTGGACTTGTTTAGCACCACTACTAGTATATAGCTTTCACATGTGTAACAATTGAACAACCGCACAAGTATGCAATCAGAAACCCGCCTTCCCTTTCTTCCATTGAGCCTCCGCATATCTAACTGAAACCCGCTGCCCTATCTCGAGGTACTTGTCCAGAATCTCATTTTCCACAAATTCGAGAACATGGGGACCGGCGAGTTTCATGGGCGTCAGCTGGTCAAGAATATCGGGCCCGAGATCAAATGCCGTACAGAATTCGGCAATCGTCAGTCGGGTGGGTTTGAGCGGTGATGCAGAGGTCGAAGGAAGAGGAGCAGGACGCGAAGGAGAACGGGGGGCTTGGGGCTGGGAGTGAGAGGCAGAGGCAGAGGCGGCACCGGTGAGAAACGGTTGGAATATGGCAGCCAGGCCGGCAAAATCATTGTTTATCGTAACGGAAGATGTTGATGCTGGTTTTGCGGACGCGGATCGTCGGCGCGCGGCAAGCATAGCAATGTCGTCCACATCATCGGACTGAGCTTCGGCTGGCCAAAACATTTTTTCTTCATTCGGACCTGGCGGCATATCTACGCTGACTCCCGGAGTTTTGGCCAACTAAGAGAATCGAGTTGTCAGCAATATGGTCTGAATCGAAGGTATAGATTACTAACAATAGCAGCGGACCACGTTTTGAGATGCAGGGGAGTAAGACGAACATGGGATGCGGAAGGGTTTCCCACAAAGCAAAACCGTGAAGTGCAAGCTTTATCAGAGCAACGGTGCGCATCTTGTAATTGAGTGATTGTCTCGGCCATTGCTTCTTCCTCTTCGGTCAACTGAGCGGTAGTCAAGACAGGTGACGGAGATATGAATGTAGCACGCACCTTTCTCTTCTTAGACTTACGCGGATCAGCCTCCTCTTCCTCGTCCCTTCCATGTTGCGTGCCTGTTGTTGGTTGATTGGTCGGCTGTACAGGAATCAGCGCAGGATGTATTGACGCTCGAGAATAACTCACGAGCTCAGTTATATCCAACCGGACCTTCCCTTTCGTGTCGTTGAGCATTGTTTTATAATGTTTCTCCGTTTCGAGCCGCATTTCTTTATCACCCCGAGGAATAGTGTACAAGACAGAAAAAGCGGTAGTTCGGAGATTTCCTCCAACAATCTTGAATTTCAGCGGAGGGCCATAGTGGAGAGCTTCAATAAGAGCATCAAGGGTGGTAGCAAAGTCGGAATTCTCGTGAACAAAAGTATTCGTGTTGATCATCTCGGCGCGTGCATTTTTGCGAGGGGGTTTTCCGCCGGCTGGCATGGGGGGGAGGAGAGGTTGGAAGTAGATGCCGTACTTGATCCCGTTGCCGTCGTTATATGCTGACTCTAAAGATCATTCAATGTGCCTGTAAGCTTCAGCGAATCGGAAGAGAGAGGCTTCGTCGCGTACCATCCCATGCATCAAGTTCCTCAGTTGGATCATCTCTTTGCCGTCCCAGCTCATACTCCTCTAGCTCGCGTTCTAGGCTTGAATCACGTTGGTCATAGTCGTCGGCTCCTGGCTCAGCCATTGGAAGAAGATTAGAGCAAGGAAGAGCAGAGAGCAGGGAAGACGCGGTGTTTGGTCGTGTGTCCCAAAAAAGAACGCACGGTCCGGGGACCGAACGCGCCACGTCTGGCGCACTCAATCGAAACTTTTTTTTTTTCGCCGAAAGACATTAGATTTGAGAATTGCAATAAACGTCATCCAAACTTTATTCACTCTATTCCACCGGCTTATTCTTTTCTCCAAGGCTCGACACCGATCTCCGGCTCTCCCCGCTGGCGCATGTCTCCCGCGTATGCTACCATGCACTAAGATCACGGTCGTGAGCTGGAGCGCCCGACATTGGCGCGGCTGCTTCACATC
This sequence comes from Mycena galericulata, assembly GCA_029289565.1. Taxonomy (NCBI): domain Eukaryota; kingdom Fungi; phylum Basidiomycota; class Agaricomycetes; order Agaricales; family Mycenaceae; genus Mycena; species Mycena galericulata. The sequence continues at coordinate 176,989 of JARKIA010000184.1, forward strand.
GTGACGTGCCATCCGCCCGATAGCCCAGCCGCCGCAGGGGCGTGCGTTTCCGTCACACCGCGATCAAATCGCGCTGCGCAGGGATCTTTCCCGAGAAATGATCGCACATTTTTTCAGTACGTTTGTCCCTTGAGAGTTTCCTCCCACACGACCTCATCGTCAACGCGTAGGAACGGCTCCTCACTTACCACCGCGGATGCGCATGCATACTCTCTCTGGATTACGGGCATGCCGACCCCCCGATGCCGCGGCCGTGGCGTAGACTGCGCAACACCCATCCTAGGGGCATTTTCTCAGCGCAGGTCGGATCTTGTACACGCCGCTCATACCGCAACACGTCGCCTCCCAGCTTTCGCGGCGTCCGCGATTCACCTCCCAGTGTCGCGGGCGCTGGAGCGGAGCTGGGTCCTCGCGCGGGCGGACACGCGGTATCTCGTCGTTCCTTACATCATTTCCTGCTTTCTTGCTGATCCCAGCGTTTTCGTAAGGCGTGAAACGTGCGTATCGCTCGCGTTGAGCGACAGCAGGCGGCGCTGGAGGAACTCAAGAAGGTGGACTTCGCGCTGGTATGAAAGGGTACGTCTTGCCTTCCTTTGTGGAGGCCGTTCGCTGATTCTTGTTATAGATCTTGGGGTGGCGTAAAAGGGGAGACTAGGAGGTTGATGAGAAGCCCTAAGTCCCCGAAGAAGCGAAAGGCTAAATGTGCCCGTCTTCTGAGTTGGAATAAATTCGCCACTGACGCACACACTCACACCTCCTACCTGCTGACACTGAGTGACAGGCATTTCTTCTAATACTTTTCGGTACCCGCTCAATCTATACTAGTACCTATCGCGTTGTCTAGTTTCTAAAAGAATCAGCATCTCAAGATAAAATCATTGGACGGATGAACGTGGTGCCTTCAGCCCGAAAACTCCGAAATCGACATGGTAACATAGGTGATCGATGCCCGCGGAAACGCCGCCCACGGAGCGGCGAAGATTTAACATCACGGTAGGGCTACCTTCGTGTTGCCGAACCGTGAGAAGTTGCAAAGTTTAACGGACATTTTTTTGGTTCCATCATTCAATATCTGACCCTCGACCCTCGGTACCAGGGATTTGGTCGGTTTCAGTCGGACTTATGTTCTCCTCCGAGCTCCAAGGTTTTCTCACTTGTTGCGATCTGCCGAGAAACAAGGTCCAGCGCAACGCCGCCGTCGCCAAGTACGAGCGGAACTGTGGAGGACGCCCGCGCGCACTCGCGGCTCCCTCAGCCGTCAACTAATTTATTAGCTTATCTTAAGTTCAGCTGGTCGAGACCGTATATGACTTAAGTTTCCCATATATCTTAAGTTATTTTGACTATAGGGGAAATCAGGGTGGTAACCTACGCAGCATATGTATGGTGGCTTGGATCTTAAGTTCTTACCACTTCGATCTTAAGTCCCCAGGAACTTAAGTTCGAACTGCACTTGAGTTCAGTAGTAAGTTACATTTAAATATACAATCAGTAAAGAGAACTACTTAAGTTCTGCATTGAACTCAAGTGGAGGAACAGTACTCAAGTTTCACTTTCGCAACTTAAGTTCCACCGGACTTGAGTTCTATAGAATAAAGTCCAGTCCCAGGTCTTGAGTTCTGGGACTCTGGAAGAATCCCTTTAAGGGCAAGTGGTATAAATATTGAAGGAAGACAAGGAAATTAGCACAGAAACTAACCTCTGGTGAGGATAAACAATCCTGGGACCTGTTGGGTCACATAGTCAGCTCCTGATAGTGTTTTGTGAACATGAACAGGGTGGCATACTAGGATTTTTTTCCATAATGCCACTAGTCAGGCCGGGTTGGCACAACTGAGCATGTAGAAATGAAGTTCAAATTAATTTGAGTTGGTTCGGATTTGTGTGGGTGAACTGTCAAGAAGAAGAGGTTGTGCTTGCCAGTGAAAAGCTCATGGAAGTTCGAGCTAAGTCAATGTTGGTGTAGTGGCGCATTTGGCCGGGTCACTGATGTGGTGATGCCACTGTCCCGGCACGTGCAACTCATTCTCTTTCTTTCCACCCCCATGCCACCACCCTCAATGCTCAATTCTCAAGCAACTCACCATGGCTCCTTGTGCCTGTTCCCCTTTGCTACTGAGCTCTGGTCATCCACATTGATCAATGGTTGGCAGGACATGGTCTTCAGGATGATGGATGAGATGGTGAGTACCACGGATTCCTCAACATATTTATTGTTTATTCACTACAGCTTAGGGTATGCATAGAGCAGTAGCAGCTGTCACCTTGGGTCATACAATCTGGTCCATCACCACTTTAAATGTCTTCTCAGGTGCAGAAGCCATGTTGGCAGCATAGTTGTGCTGGTCGTCGTTGCACAGCCACCGAGCGCGCACTTCGGCAGGACTTCAGTTCGGGCCGGACTTACTTAAGATCTGTTGTGACTTAAGTTTTCAGAAACTTGAGTGTCTCCAGATGAAACTTAAGTATCTCCTGGAACTTAAGTTTGAGCGCGGGCAGTTACCAGCTGCCACTTCTGAGAGCAAAATGTAACTTGAGTGTCGTGTGGAACTTAAGTTTGAGTGTGGAACTCAAGTTCGAGCGTGGAACTTGAGTTTGAGCAAGGGTAGCCAGAGGTGTACTAGGCCACCGTGGCAGGTGTACCGCAGGTGGGCAGGAACTTAAGTCATATACGGTCTTGACCAGCATAACTTAAGTTAAGCTAGTCTTATTTCACCAGCCGTTGAATCCGTCGGCACGACAAGTCGCAAAGAAGCCGGTGTTATTGTGAGATCATATTTCGTTTCATTCCATGTTGGTTCCTCATTCCTTGCCCAATATCCCGCAAATTTGGTTGATTCACCGAAATTGTAGCTCGCGATCTCTGAATGTAAGTACACCACCACTATTTCAGTCACGTCATCTGAAAGGTCGAGGAAAATATACTCATCCTGCGTTGGTATAATGCCTGTTCTTAGATAATTAGTCGGCATTCTTGGAGCGACACGGGTCCGGAGAAGTGAGCCTTTTTTCGATGGGCCAAACTTTGGACGCTGCCAATGATTTGTGAGCGAGTTTGTGAGTGCTGCATGTTGTAATCTGAGACACTGCATAAAGAGATCGATCATGAGAAATCTGCCGTAACCTTTCGCTTCCCTCCACGCCACCCTCTACTTACTCTAATAAAGGGTATCGGACATCCAACGGAGGACATAAGACTTCTCACCATCAACCGAAGCTCACCCACACACACCGGCGTTGAGGAAGCTTCCGGTCAACACAATTTGATCCAGAAACTGTGGGAATATTATTGAGAATTGATTGGACCGAAATCTGTCCCGATATTCACCGTATCATTTGTCTCATTATCTATCTTGAAATAATTGGTTTCGTGAGAGGAATCGGGTCAAAGTAAAGCTTGTAAATCAACAGTGATTTCGAGACTTCTCAAATGTTTGCCGAAACTGACACATTCGGCTTGAATTTCGGCATGCCTGAAAGTTGAGCTTCCGGCGCCACTTTAGCCACGCTGCTACCGAAATTCCAGATTTCAGTTATGCCGAAACTCAAGCCGAATGCCTCAGTTTCGGCAAACATTTGAGAAGTCTTGAAATCACTGTTGATTTACAAACCTTACTTTGACCTGATTCCTCTCACGAAACCAACTATTTCAAGATAGATAATGGGACAAATGATATGGTGAGTATCTGGACAAAGTTCGGCCCGATTAATTCTCAACAATATTCCCATAGTTTCCGGATCAAATTGTATTGACCGGAAATTTGCTCAACTCTGGTGTGACAGCTTTTACATGTACATTTGATGGAAACATGGTCTAGATTTAGCTTCATCTCCGTGTGTCGTCAGTGGTCAGGGCCTGGATTGCTCCGCGGTCCATTTCTTTCTCTCTCTTACCTTCGAGTCCGCCGGACTCCCAATGGAAACGCAAGAGAGGTGTGATGCTCTCGACGCTGAACTCGCCTCACTCCACGCGGCGGATGAAAGCGTGAGCGTGGAGATGGATCGACTACAAGAGGTGCTTTTCATTTGAGACTCGCCGGCGGCATTAATCCTCGTTCTTCCAACAGGCTTGCGGGAATGCCGTGCAGCTAGCGGAACACATCCGCGCGACCGATGCGCGCAAGAAAACCGTGAGTCTTAGTTGATACTCGAATGATTATCTGAACACCTTGCCAGGACCAACAGAATCAGAGTCAGAAGCTGGAAACAGTTGATTTGACGCAGGACGACGACCCGGAAACCGGCGCCGTGAGTTATCCTATGTGTTCGGTTCTTGCCTTGATCTAAACACCGCATATGTAGAGTCACACAACCCCGAGTCGCGAGCCGGAAAATTCCCCGCCAACGAATGGTGCCAGCTCGTCGGCCCAAGATAAATCTGATGTACGTCCAGATTCTTGACGGTAACAATTCTGAACTTTGATCCCTAGATTTCGTCGACGCTGGAGGAGGAGGTGATGCGTTCCCCATGTTTTGTCCCACTGCTCGCTCACATTGATTTTTTTTGGCAAGATTTCGGTCTACCGCGTTCATATGGACGCTCTTCCACTACACGGGAGACGCCCCTCGATTACTCAGCACAGGCCCATATGCGAGTATACTAGAAACTTGAACGCCCAGACTCTCGTTGAGGTACGCAGACTGAATCCCTAGAATGAATACTTTCTCATGGATCTATTACCGCAGAATTTGGACTCGAATATGTACGTACTTGAAAACTGTATATCGATACACTCTTGATGTTTTCTCGTTTTTCCGTCTTTCTAGCCTCGCGCATCCAGTGTTGTTTCTCCAAAACCGAACCGTCCCGATGACGAATGGGAACTTTATCGCGTTTGGTTCAACACGTACATACGACCTCGACGAGCATAAATGGACGCCAGGCTCGGATCTCGACGGTCTCGACGGAACTACGCGGGAATTATTCGTTAAGCCGCAAGGCAGTCGGAAGGTCTTCTACGCCGGTTTGTACAAGGGTATCGACCTGGATAGATTATACCCCGGTCAACGGCGAGTCTCGCTGCCGCAGGGAATTGTGAGCGTTTTCCCGTCACCTACGCTGTTTGGGATTTTTACAGCAATCGGCAGGCGCAGCAGGATTTGAGCCTCGGTGTCAGGAAGGCTGCGTTGCCCTCAATTCCAAGCAAGAGACACCGGACGCGGCTGATGAAGCAGCTCCTCACCGGCGGCCGGATGGAAGTCGAGTCTCTGGGGTTGCAACGGGTTGGATTTAATTCGGCGCTGTACAGCGCGTTGCATGGGGGTTACAGTTATAGTGGGTTTAAACGGGAGGGAGAAGGTGAGGGGGGTGGTAGTCCTCGGAAGAAGCAGAGGCGCACCAATATTGAGACGGCGTAATGGAATGTTCTTCGTTGACTATATACCAGTTTCAAGTTCCGAGCAATAGTCTACCATCGTCCTTCCGTAATACACGTTCCCCGCTTTATAGAGAACATCGCACCGGGATATATTCAGAGAATAGTATGGAATACTGCAGTTCCAGTATGTACTCACCAGAAGCTCTTGAATCATTCAATGTGAACGTCATGCATTCTGCAAATAACTGCCCTTATATTGATTTTAAGTCTCCTCGCTGATAACGCGCGAGAAAGCAAGTAGAGATAAAAAGTAGAGATTAAATGGAGCTGCCCTTGTGGCTTCAAAGTTCAGAGGAATAATGGCGGATCCGAGCCACCCTAGAACAGCGGCTGCAGCTCCCTACAACGCCATGGTACATAAAAGGGCACTTGGCTGAAAATCAGACGCACCACCGCAAGACCTATCCCACAAACGCAAACCATTGGAATACACCCCGGCTCGTACCCGTCCAGCTCACGCGAAACGAGGGGGGCGAAAAGCACACCTGTTCCAAACGTTCATACGTTCTGGGTGGTGGACGAGAATGTATTTTGCCGTCCAATGCAGCCGCGTTCAAGGTTCATGATTGCGGCCGCTCGGCGTAGTTGATCTGCTTCGAGAAACCTTTCGAATGCGATGAGAGGATCCACTGTAAGCTGACGAGGAGGATATTAAGGATATTCGGGAGCGGCGGAGCCGAAGTCAGAGATGCGCGACGGTTTCGAGAAAGCTCAGGGAAGGAAGTTTGTATCAGATATTATTGTCGTGAGGTGTTCTTAACTCGAAGCTTGAATCGTTCAAATCAAGGACAATGCATCATTTGACGAGCCAAGCAGGAGGAAAATGCGGAGGCTTGTAAGAAATCCGGAAGTTGTCAGCGGAAGAACGGGGTATATGAAGGGTTGAATGGCGGTCAGGCAACAGATGATCCCAACATCTTGAGACTCACCCGACCTTTCGAGACGCGTGGGGCGAGCGGCGGACCTCAAATTGAAGGCAAAGATCCAGAGGGATGATGGAGTTTCTCGGATTTGAGTTCCAGCCGGGCGGTGACTAGATCAATCGTAAGACGGATATTCAGTTTGCTGGGAGAATGGACACAGCCGAGAAGATATGCACATGCGAATTGACACACGAGTTCTCTCGCCAGCGCCGACGTTCCGCATAGTATCCGAATGGATATGTCGTCAGTGTCCGTGGATTGCGCCGAGTCCCGAGTTGTCCAACAGAAACGGAAAGATCTAACCACAGATTCAGAGTGTTCTTACAGCCGATGCCTTTAAATTTCCTCCGGATTCCCCACAGAAGATTCTGGAGATATATAGTGGCGCTAGCTGGATTGAGAAACAGAACCAGGGAAACGAGGAACCATAGAAGCGTCTCCATACAGGAAAACGACCTGAGGACTAGATAGCGCAAGAGGCAGAGAACATCGGGCCGAGTTTGTCCGATCTCCGTGCTTATATCATCGTATCGACGTCTTCGCTCAAACCTCCATCTCGTCGCAAAGAACTGCTTCTCAGCGTAGCCTTTTTATCCTATCTATTTAGCGTGTTGACTTTACTCCATGAAACTACGGCTTTGGATGGCTCCTAACCTGGGCCTTTGGATCGCGACTTTCGACTTGAGCCCGTTGCGCGTTTGTCGAGGTACGGAAGGTCCAGTATGCACAATATCATTCTAAATGTTTAGTCGCCTCGGTATCTCAGATCACCACGTATCTGCACTGCAGAGCCGGATATCCTAGTCAAACTATTTTGAAGCCGATGCCATCCATGATCTAAACGTCATCCATTCCTTTACTTCATTCCACAGGCCTCTGGCTCCTCACTTGCCTTCATGTCAACTACCCCGTAAGCCGTGACAAGGTCTGTTAACTGACACAGTTCTCATATTTTCGTTCTCACTTTTCTTGTAGTGCTTCACATACTACTTTCCTTCCGGCGCGACATACATCGAGTTGACGCCCCTCAGCGGACTCGTCAAGTTTCGGCATTACCGCGCGAGCAGGTGCGGGGCTCGTCGCGCATTTGTCCGCCGCCGCGCGGTCTTTTTTTTTTTGCTCGTGCGCACCGCCAATTCCCGGGGCACGGGCACGAGGAGTATCAGCACGCCGTGCGTCCGCGTGCTTGTCAGCACGCTGGGGTCTTTCTCGACTTGTGCTTTGTTTCAGCGAAGGGACACACTGGGTGCGTGTGTGGCCCAAGACTCTATTCCTACACGACCAACTCATTTTCCACCTCTAGGAAGATAAATCCGACGCTTCCCTCTTATCTCGGCAGCTACCTCACGTCGGCCGATCGTGGACACCCCGACTCAGCTACGGAAACCACCTTCGCGCCGCTCACAGGAATTCAATCCGACCCAATCCGCGGCCCATCGTCAGCGATTCGCCTCCCAGTGTCGAGGCAGCTGTCACGGATATCACTGAGTTGTTGCGGACGCATCCGAGGTGGACGCGGAGGCGTGGTTTACGAGGATGGGGCTAGAGTCGGGGATGGAGGCAGGGATGGGGATCGGGGATCGGGCGGATGAGTGACGAACGTAGGCGGAGGGAGGGCCGTGTGCGTCAAGTAACTGATTAACGGCAAGTGCATCGTTCTCCTCACTTTTGCTATATCTTGGCCTGACGATCATTGCTTCGTTTAGTAGTCATTCTCGGCGCGACACGCATGTCGACTCGGCGGCCTACTTCGCGTGCGCACCGGGACTTTCGTCGAGTCTCGCCATTACTGTGCAAGGAGGCGACGTGCACTTGTCCGTAGCTGCGGAAATGAGTCTGCTCTCATCCCGCCAATTCCCCGCGCACGGCCCCGGGAACGGACACGAACTCGAAGGCAATCAGTATTATGCGGAGAATCCGCGTTCCTGTCAGCGCGCGGGGTATGCTTCATTGCGGCGAAGGGACCGGGTGCGTTTGTGGCTCAAGACTCTATTCCTATCCAACAAACTCATCTTCTACCTCTAGGGACATAAATCCGGCGTTTCCCTCTTACTGTATCTCGGTACCCACCTCACACTTATCGCCTCCCGATCGCGGACACCCGACGCAGCTAAGCAGGCACCTTCTAGCCCCCGGCCCAGGCATCGTTTCGACGTACCAGCGTCGTCGCTGAATTTCCGCAGATCAGACAGGTACGTCGCCCACCGCACTCTTTCCATCTCCTACGCTAACTATGTACTTCGTGTAGCGCTCGTTCCCGCCCTTGTACAGAATATCCGCTGGCTCCCGAGTACCAAAACAGGTACGTCGCCCGCCTCACTCTTTCCTTCGATCTCTTAGGCTGACTTGGTAACTGTGTACTCGGTTGGTACAGCACGTGTTCCCAGCGCCCAATCGCACATACTTACTATGCGCTGTCCCCGCCCCCGTACATCGCATCCGCTGCGTGTCTGCGATTCCCCTCCTGGCGTCGCGGAAGTGTGGATGATGGGCGTTACGATGGGTTTGGCGGTGGAGAGGGAGAGGAAGGTAGATGTGGATGTGAGGTGTGGATGTGATGTGGGGGTGTGCATGCGAGAGTCGGTGTCCGCACGAATCTCGTCGGCCGCTTCCGCTTCTGGCGCCGATACCGATCGCCTGCGTGCCGACGGTCGTCTCCCTCGCTTTTGCGCTCGCTCTCGGCGGGACACAAGCCGCTCGAGGGGCGGGTAGGGTGCCGTACCGCGGATTCAGTCTTGAGTAAGTACATTGTGTTCTCCATCTTTTCCGTATCTTGCCCACCGCTTTGTGTAGCACTCATTCTCCGCGTATTCGCGCACGCCGCGGACGATGTGCGCGACGATTCGACACTCTTCGACACCTCCCTCCGCACGCACACCAGGACTTTCGACACGTCTCACCAGTGGTGCCCGACAAAGGCCGCCGTTCGTAGGCAGCCGGGCTCTATGCGGCTGGGACCACCTGTTGGTCACTATCCATCGGAGCAACTGGCTCGGGTGGTACGGCCTCTGGGGCGGGCATGACAGTCGTGCGGCGGGCGGTGGTGATGGCATGCAGGCTTTACTTGCACAGCGACGGATGCTGGTGGTCGCGAGAGATGCCGTGTCCGAAATTGGAGGGAGGCGGGGACGGGGCGGGTGGTGGGCGAGAAGAGAAGGGTATATACGAGAAACGAAAACGAAAACGTCTATATATATATACCGCCGCGTTGCCGGCCGTCGGCTGGCGATGGCCGTAGTAACGTCCCGCTTAATTAAGCGGTCACTCTGGCGCATCACCCCGCCCTCTGCTAACATGGGTGAATTTTCTCAGACTAGGTTCACTGTTAAAAACTTGTTCTCATAACCTGCGGCAGGTCTGCTTTATACATGTTTGGACTGTCCGATGGGTAGACTCGGGGAAAGTTGTGCAGCCCGTTGCCGCGACCACCGGTTGGTTCAATCCTGAAATATTTAGAGAGCTTCAAAACATGTATTGGATCCTCCAGAAATCATCTTCCAGGCTAATTTATTTTATTGGCATCGTGAATCACGCATAAGGCTGGGAACCCACCAGGAAATGAACAAAAGCAATTGAAAAAAGAAAAAACCGCGTTCGTACTCCCGCTTATGCAGAGACACTGAAAATTTAATTGGAAATAGGTGAGAGGAGGTGGCTAGGAGGTTTCTGGCCAATATCTACGATGGAATATATTGGTGGGTAAGTAGAATAAAACTGGGAGGTGAAATGAGCAGAGGATGGGATTAGGAGCATATTAGCATATCTAGGATGGAGTGTACGGATCCGAAGCAAGAATATCGTCCTCAGGATCACCGACCGGGTACATGGGAACGTCAATGGGATCACTGGTTCCATAGGCAATACAACGGAGTGTGGTATCCAACACATCTGATTTCAAAGCGGCTTCGTAGTTGAAATCCGAAGAAGGCTCCCGAGCTCGCGGCTTCCGGGGGCGGCTGATAAGGTCCAATTCCGGCAGTCTTGAGGGCACAGCAATCGGTGAATAATTCACACGGGACGGGGGTGCGCATAATAAATCATTTCGGCTATTTCTATTGGTCGATGAAGAATACCAGGACCCCTGACAATAGCCTCAAAGGGTACAGTTGAATCCCTCACATGGAATACGGTTGGGAAGTGCCCAAAGCCCATTCCATATCGTGGTTATTCCATATGACCTCGAGCTTTGGGTGAGAAAGCTGATTTGGGACTGTGAAAAAGTGATTCCATATTCCGGTTATGTTATTCCATATGACCTACTCCACTGTAGCCCCGTGCCGGACAAAATTTCGGGATTTAGGGTCGAAAACCTAGGTCCTGGCCGGACAAAAATGGACCATCCGAGGCAAGAACGCTAGGTCCTGTCCGGACAAAATTCTCCAGGTTCCGTCGGGCTCGGCCAAATCCATGATAACTTGTATGGCCGTTTACCGGTCGCAAATCCCTCCCAAATTTCCGCTAGTGCCGCATATGGCGCGAAAACCACGCGAAAACGGTCCCCGATAAAAATTTCGGCATTTTAAAGTCGTGGGAGCAGAAAATTACCCTTTTTGGGAGGTTCGGCTAGGCCCGTGCCGGACAAAAATCGCCCAGATCTCCTCTAAACCTGTCCGGACAAAATTTGGCGGATTTGGCATGACTGGGGGCTAGCCTCTTGGCTATTGTCAGGGGTCCTAGAATACCTCAGTAATTCGCAGATCCACGTGTCCTGGGAATCGGCGAGGGAGAATTTGGAGAAGAACCGACGAAGAACAATGGGGATGGGGCTGTAATAATAAGGTGGTCAGTCCTTCGGCGTCTATCCGTTGAATAAAAATTACCTCGGCGATGTTCTTGCTTGTTCTTGAAAGGCGTCTACCTCGGCCTCAAAGTGCTGTTCAAACTTGTTTCGAGCAAAGATGGTCCAGCAGAAGCAAGAAAGTGTATATATATTGACCAGGCTTTGTGAGAATACAGTAAGGCATTAGTTAGTAAGGGAGAACCACAGGGAAGCCACAAGATGTAAGATTGGCGCGGGCGGCGATGTCAATGGACAAGCGACGATGTCGGGACACGGTCCCGCACACGCAAGCGAGGCGTGACTGTTAATGCCGGACAGCCGTCTGATGCGGCCGAGCTATGCCGAGTTTCGTTTTCGATTCTCGTTAGTACCGCTGGCCGTCGGCGCCGAAGCGCCACATCAATCAAAGTTCGATGTTCCCGTAAGTACTGGACGACTAATTTAAAGCGCAACGTGCCCTGTGCATGTTCCTCTGATCCTTCCTCTTATACTTGTCGTTGCCCCAATACATTCCCCGTGCTACTACCACTAAGTGTACTGCACCAATTCATTCTCTTTGGTCAGTTTTATCTCGCATGTAATCTTCGGCACGGGCTGATATAGTGCTGTTCCTTATACATAAGATCCACATTTACACAGAATGGAAACACCTCACCAACTCGGTGAAGACCGCACACTTCACATCCATGGTGCGAGATAAATTGATTATTATGTCAACATCAATTTATTTTACCCAGGAGGCACAGGAGGTCCTGGTGGACAGAGCAAAAACCTGGGCGGTACTGGAGGTGTCGGAGAAGGTCCCACACTGAATATTGAAAGTGCCAATGTGCATGTTCAGGGCGGAGCAGAAATAAATATTCGGCACCGAGACACCATCCTTAACTGGATTTCACCAATCAATTTCTTTCTACGACAGGCAGATATTTCACAGAGGCGGGTGAAGGAGACTGGTGGATGGCTGCTCGAAGATCCTCTCTTTAAGCAATGGGAATCTGCTTCTGGAAGCACCCTTTGGTGCCATGGAATTCGTATGCAATTAATCACTATTATATGCTCCCCAGACTGACCAAGCTGAAAATTTCCAGCCGGTGCTGGGAAGACAGTCCTTGCGTGCGTCAATTCTCCACATTAAGTGGCCACCACTCATTATGGCAATCCAAGGTCAATGGTTGTGGATCATCTCAGTGCAGCATTCCAAAACAACAAGGATATTGGTGTAGCCTGCATTTATTTGAACCACAAGGACGTCGACAGCCAAACACCATCTAGACTTCTCGCAGGTCTCTGGAGACAGCTTGTACTTGACAGGGATATTGGCTCCATTGCAGAGAAGTTGTACAAACAGCACCAAGAGAAGGGCACTGCACCATCCCTGGAAGAAACTTATGATGTACTCAGGTCCAGCGTCCAGGAACTTTCAAAGGTTTTCATCATCATTGATGCCATTGATGAATATCCCGAGGATCCACGTTTCATCCTACTCAAACATCTCGCAGAACAGATGGTTCTCAGTCTCAGTGTGAACTTGATGGTCACTTCTCGACTGCATGTTCCTGCTGGCCCTCCTCTTCCAAATGTTCAAACTCTTGAGATCAGTGCAATGCCAGAGGATATTCACAAATTTGTTGATGCACAGATTGACTCATCATCACGCCTATCCAAGCATGTCCAGAGGCAACCCAAGCTACGAGAAGACATTCATTCAAAAATCAGCAGTAAATCTGTGGACAGAATGTAAGCTGTGATGAATTAATTATTGTTGGAAAGAGACTGAAATAAATTGCAACCAGGTTCCTTCTTGCCAAGCTTCACATTGATTCTCTGAGCACAAAGAATACAATCCGGGAAGTTCGAGAAGCGCTGAATGCCCTCCCAAAGAGTCTTTATGGCAGCTATGAAATTGCAATACAGCGAATTGATGCCCAGAGTAATGACAACAGAAAGACAGCTCACTCAACCATTACTTGGGTTGCAAGTGCAAAAAGACCATTAACAGTTGAAGAATTACAAGTTGCTATTGCTGTTCAACCAGGCATGAAAAAGTTGGATGAGGAGGAAGATCTTACTGACATTGATATTATTCTCTCTGTCTGCGCTGGGCTTGTCATTGTGGACAAGAAATCTTCCGTGGTGCGACTTGTTCACTACACCACACAGGAATATCTGGACAGCATTCAGGCCCTGTTTTTCCCAGATGCACAAACAGAGATAACACGGACTCTGCTCACAGTCCTTGGCTTTGATGGATATCCAGATCAGTCCTGGTGTCATTGGAGGGCCACTCCACCCCCGCTTGTTGAGTATTCTCAACATTGCTTTGCACATGCTGCTGGGCAGCCTGAAGATCAGCTCAGAGAAAATCTTCTAGTGTTTCTTGATCAGGCCCCTCAGTGGAATAAAACAATGATGTGGATATGGCACTCCCCACCATGGAATTATCCTGATTGGCCATCGCAACCCTCTGCATTGTGGATTGCTGCAGCTGCAAACCTTGGGGAAACTGCAAAGTTTCTATTGGAGAGGCCACTTGTGGACTGCTATTCAGAAACAGAGATCATTGCAGCATCATACTATGGCCATCATGATATTGTTCAGTTGCTAGTGGAGAATGCGGCAGATGCCAATGCATGGAGTGAACAATATGTTTCTGCATTTTATGTAGCGTTGGTCAAGCACCACCGAAAAATTGCTGAGCTGCTCCTCAGCAACCTCAACAAGTGCATCTCCAAGCACAGAGATGCTGTTCATCTGACTCCAGATAGTCATCCAGATGAGCTTGCCACCCAGAACAACCTTGGAAATTCTGTGCAAACTTCGACCTCACTCAGCAGCCTTGCTTCTGCGCTTTTAACATATTTTGAGCAGACAGGTCAGCTGGTGGAGTTGGAGGAATCCACTGCGGTTCACCAACAAGCATTGGAGCTGAGACCTGCATCTCACCCCAACCCATGTGGCTCACTCAACAGCCTCGCAAATGCACTTTGGACACAATTTAAGCAGTCAGGTCAGCTGGCAGCCTTGGATGAATCCATTGCCTTTCATCGACAAGCCTTGAAGCTGAGACCTGGATCTCATCCTGACCGATTCAGCTCACTCAACAACCTTGCAACTGCACTTTCGACACGATTTGAGCAGACAGGTCAGCTGGCAGACTTGGAGGAATCCATTGCTTTTCACCAACACGCATTGGAGCTGAGCCCTGAATCTCACCCCAACCAATCCAGCTCACTCAACAACCTTGCACATGCACTTTGGATGCGATTTAAGCAGTCAGGTTATCTGGCAGACTTGGAAGAATCCATTGCTTTTCACCGACAAGCATTGGAGCTAAGACCTGGATATCATCCCCACCGATCCGGCTCACTCAACAACCTGGCAGAAGCACTTTTGATGCGATTTAGGCAGACAGGTCAGCTGGCAGACTTGGAGGAATCCATTGCTTTACTCCAACAATCATTGGAGCTGAGACCTGGATCTCACCCCAACCGATCCAACTCACTCAACAACCTGGCAAATGCACTTTTGACGCGATTTGAGCAGACAGGTCAGCTGGCAGACTTGGAGGAATCTATTGCTTTTCACAGACAAGCATTGGAGCTGAGCCCTGAATCTCATCCCAACCGATCCAGCTTACTCAACAACCTCGCACGTGCACTTTTGACGCGATTTAAGCAGTCAGCTCATCTGGCAGACTTGGAGGAATCCATTGCCTTTCACCGACAAGCTTTGGAGCTGAGCCCTGGATCTCATCCCAACCGATCAGGCTCACTCAACAACCTCGCAGAAGTGCTTTTGATGCGATTTAGGCAGATAGGTCAGCTGGCAGACTTAGAGGAATCCATTGCTTTTCTCCAACAAGCATCGGAGCTGAGACCTGGATCTCACCCCAACAGATCCAGCTTACTCAACAACCTCGCCAATGCGCTTTTGACACGATTTGAGCAGACAGGTCAGCTGGCAGACTTAGAGGAATCCATTGCTTTTCACCGACAAGCATTGGAGCTGAGACCTGGATCTCATCCTAACCGATCCAGCTCACTTGACAATCTCGCATATGTGCTTTTGACACAATTTAAGCAGACAGGTCAGCTGGCAGACTTGGAGGAATCGACAGCTTTTCGCCAACAGGCATTGGATCTGAGACCTGGATCTCACCCCAACTGATCGGGCCCCCTCAAAAACCTCACAAATGTGCTTTCAACATGATTTGAGCAGCAGTAACTGCATGGAGTTTGATTCAAGTTTCTCAATACAAAATCCAGTTTAATCATTGCTTGTTTAATCGACTGTGCAGGCCAAGTACACAAGCAGGTGGTGTATTTCTGTGTTGCAGCCATTGATGAACAGTGTTTGTGTTCTGTTAAAGAGATCAGAACCGTGTTGATACACTGTTATGTAAGCTGAACCAAAAATAGACCGTAAATAGAGTTCACCTAAATATTGCCCACTTAGAACGGTAAAATGAAAATCTTCTCGGATCGAGAAAAGGGAAACAACCGGCAGCCGACACAACAGGGAAGCATTAAAAGGCGTGCAAGACTTTTAGACCATACAGCAAGAGAGCCTCAGGTGAGCGATCTCTAGTCTCCCGTAGTCAGACCATAAATTAGAGTTTTTTTTTCTTTGGGCGGAATGTAAAAAAAACTTATTTATGGTCTGATTGTACTCGTGCACAAAATACCGTAGGTCGACCTTCGGGCACCTCGGAGGCCGAATCAGGAAGGAGTTGCCTCATTGGGAAGACCTGCCTCAAGGCACGTGCAAAAACTTGGGGCCTTTGGAAAACATCAAGACCTTCTATGGGTCCCAGAACACTTGAAAAGCAAGGGTCTATGCAGTTCAAACACTTTCAACGTTTTTGGTAATTTCTTGAACCAGAAAATATGTCGAAATCCTCGCTGAATGGTTGTGTTTGGCGTTCACGTGACATCGAAGCACGAGCTACGGTTAGGACCCATCAAACAAATCTAGACTAAGCGATCTCTGGATCGTACAATACGGTTAGGTAAGCTGACGATCACTTGGTGATCACCGAGCAGCCTTGTAACACCTGTGCGTTCATTGCTCGGGGTACTACAAAGGACAGTTTTATTGTAATAGTTTAGCCACAGGTACATGCTATACACAAAAACTCAGTAGTCTGAGCCTTCTCTGGGTCGAAGTTTTCAAAACATAATGTGATGAATTGATCCCAACTGATGGTAGGTAGGTAGGTAGGTAGGTAGAATTACACGGCCGGTCCAACTCATGAACGCCGGTTCCAGGGATTAACCCGGTGTGCACGCACTAAGTATTACACCATCTTCCCTGGGCCTTCCTGTATCCCTCTAGCCGAGCTCACGGTCGCAGTCAGACTGGCCGCGGTAGAACTAGACGAACACAAAAAAGCGAAAAAAGTTAGCACATCAACAGGTAAGCCTCTCAAGCATCTAAACGAAATACGGGAACGGCGTAAAATACTTCTAGGACATCGAATGCAAACTTAGCAACCAGGGCGATCGTCGATCTTGGATGAATGATGGTTTTTAGAAACTCCGTATTAGAGAGTTCCGCCATCCGGTTCTGTAAGTCCGGTAGATCCGAGAAGAGTTTAGCGAGGAACACTGCTCTGAGTTGAACCACTGTGTCCGAGGACTTGCAGGTGATCAGAGCGTGCTCCGGCGTCTCGACTTTATTTCTACAGAACCTACACAACCGATCCGATCGGGGTACAGGTTGATAAGCATGATCAACATAGCGCAAGACTTCCATGGCTAACAGGTGAGTTGAGAGTAAAACAGAGGTTATTGCCTCCCTATGTTTCTGTGTCTTCACCAAAGTTAGGTAGTGCCGCATACAGGAAGTAATTTGGGCTGTTCTTTTGTCCTTTTGAGGTTCACGGCGTCCGCACAATAAGTAGAGCTTTTCAGATGAGTCAATTTCTCCTTGCAGCCATTCCAGCATCAGCTTCTCGACCAGTTTTGCATAGTTTTCAACGTCTACGATCGAGGTATGACGCGTGAGAGGCAGAACTGGGCAGTGGAATGGTAGTCTCGAAGCAGCTTTGATGAGATCTTTGGCCTATGATTTTTTACCTGCGGCATTGAGTTCAATAGAACTGTTAAGAGCAGCACGAGCATATGTATCATTATTAAGACCAAGGAAATATTTCAAGTGGCTGAGAGCGAGGAGGACATCAGGAAAAAACCTCCTTTCCTAAGTTAGGGCTAATTTAGTTCCTGACTTCAAATTAGGGTAATGCGGGACAACGTGGCCAAATTAGCGGGATTTCCAGCATTAATTTGTTTCAGCATCGGAGCATATCGTCTTGTGGTACCGGGAGTAAGGGGACCATGTCAGGACTTCTGGGGGTGCAGTTTCGGTGAATCCTTGTTATATAGGGACCCAACAACCGGCCGACTTGAGAATCAGGCAAGAGGAAATCTCGAAAACATTCTAAGTCCATTGCTGAGCTACCGGCCCGGCAGGGCCTGGCCCAGGCACAGACCGCACGTGCTGGCAAAAAGTGGTTCGAGTCCGTAAATAGATGTCGAGACAATACTCGTCAACAAACCTTCTCTCTTTCTCCCACTCTGTCGCTCGCTCCCATTGGGCTCCTGTACTTCTTCGTGGCCTCCTCACCACCCACGAACCGAGTATCATACACGCCCTCGACATTGTTTCAGCACCTTCGGATGGTCCAAGAAGTGGTGTGTGTACTTGCTCTGTTAGCGGCGGACTTGCTGACATTCTTCCGAGCTTTCCTCAGCACCAATAGGACCATCCACGTCGCCACTTAGCTAGCCATATACCCCCGAGCCCCAGAAAGAATACACTCATTGTGAGCCCACTGAGCCAGTCCTGTTCAGTCCCACACATCGTCTGTTAAGTCCGCCTGTCCATACATCTCGCACTCTCTTCCAGCACTGTATGTCCCCGTTATCGGCCACCCACCGTCTTGACTGACATTTTTGCATGTAGTGAGGCCGCACCGGTGACATATCTCTATGTTGGTGCGTACCGAGTGGATGGAGCGGCAGCGCGAGACCGGCCTAGAATCCAGTACGTCTGTACATGTTGTTTCCTCATGGTCTCCTCTCAATGATCTCTCTCTGGAGGACTGGGCTGATCTGTCCCTTGTATCTTCCAAGCTGATGGGGCTATTTTGTACTTATCTCGTGCGAGGATGCCTTTCTTTATGTATGTATGTATGCCTATTTCGACGTGGCTCGGGCTGAATCCCTCTCCAGATCCTCTCCAGCTGTTCCCACATCCATTCACATTTATGGTACGTCGCTTCTCCCGAGGATCACACTTGACTTACGTCGCTTCTATCGAGGACCACACTTATGTTAAGCCAGACTTCGTGGCCCCAGACCAATGTTGGTGTGCACCAGGTGCGTGCCGTGGTTGTGTGCCCTATTGTTGAATGGTACCCCAGTCGTCTCCCAGCAAGTCCTTCCTCGCGATTATCGACTTACGTCATGCTAACCAGCAATCCCAGCTGTGTCCATCTATCCTGCCGCACACATGGGAGTACAACATGATAGCTCCGCTATTTGTACTCTCATGGGCGCCGTTGTATGTTTCCCTTCATTGCCTGTATTCATTCGCTGAATTCTGTACTCATAGGCGATCGGTGGCGCATGGACAAGTATGTGGACATGTGTGGATGTAATGTAGTACAAGTAGTCCTAGTTTCTGCATGTAGTGTGTACCCTCAATACGATTCTTTGTTCTGCTTTCAATGTAATGCTATCCTAATTGAGAGCATCCGATGTGTGATAATCGTTGTGAATTCTGGCTAACTAAGATCTGATTACCACTAATTTATTTTCAACGTCACTAGAAAGCTAACGAACCTAACCAAGGTAATTTGGCCAGATTACCCACTTTTTAGAGGTAATCTGACCTCATTTGCAAAGGAGGTCTTTCCTGATGGAGGCGTCGGACTCGAAGAGGCATGATCCCAGTTTCTGTGAATAGGGGAGCAATCATGGAGCGGCGATGGAGATTGAGCATTTGTCGTAAGAAGCTAACTTGAACTTTCATTAAATGCTTGATGTACACATCTTCACTGTCCGGAGCGATCTCGCAACCATGGATCAAGTGACAATCAACGCGCGCCATATATAGCTGTTTTAGTTCCTTTGGTGTTAGCCTTCCCGTCATGTCCTCAATGGCCATGATGCGATGTCCACAATAGCGGGCGGTGCGTGCCTTGGCTTTGTAGTGTTCAGCAAAAATATTACGAGTGTCTGATCTAAGGTTGATGCCAACATATTTCTCTTCAGTCTTGATTGCGAGTTGCGTGGTACCAAGATGGAACACAGGGAGCGGTGAGAGCATAGGTCCGAAGATCAAAATGATCACTTTGACCAAGTTGACAAGGATGAAGTTCATTGCGCACCAGCGTTCGAGCGTAGTTAATTTTCCACGGAGACCTCGCACAGAGAGGGAAACAATAAGAAGGTCATCAGCCTGAGCTAGCAGAGAGATGCGAATTCCGGCGAGGAAAACATCATCAAAGTTAGGGAGTAATATTAGGTCAGAGAGAAAAATGTTCCACAGTATTGGCGATGCCGGATCTCCTGTAAGGAGGCCGATAAGAGCCTTGAACTGGGATGACTCTATGTCTCCGTGTCTAACATAATAAGCCATTCGGTCGTACAACATGCGCAGCCAGTTAAAAATCTTCCCGCCCATTCCCAGTCGGAACAATTTCAACCAAAGTGTTGGTTGATCCGTTGAGGGAAAGGCATTGGTGAAGTCAACACAAGCAACATAGAGGGTGTGACCGTGGGCTCTTGCCCATTCTTTGAGACATTGGAGAATGAACGGGTTATTATTCGTTCTATAGCCCGGTCTAAATCCGTTTTGAGCCGGTGGGATCAAACACAGGGAGGATAACCGAATAATCCATGCCATAACATTGATAGAATATGCAGAAAGTATTTACAATAACTTTCGGATGTCTGTGGCCCCAAACATGCAGAAGGTATTCAAAAGATATGCTTAGATCAGCATATCTTTTGAATACCTTCTGCCTCTTTTGAATGCATTGTGCATTTTTTGAGCCACAGACCCATGAAAGGTATTGTAAATATTTTCTCCATATTTTTTAAATGTCTTGGCATGGATTATTTTGTTATCCTCCATGTGAAACCCCTTGCTTCCGCCCAGTCGAACACACGCCAGTGAATTAAAATAGTCAGGCCCTTTAGAAAGCAGCTCTCAAGCGCTATGAGGCGATAGCTATCCGGATTATCATGTGGCTTCATTCGTTTGAGAATACCAATGAGCGCCGTCATGAACCAAATTGACGGACCGTCTTTGCGTGCCACACATTCGTTGCAGAGTCTCGCCAGGTCCTCATTTGGAATTTCCAGCATCTCAGTGTATGAAGTCCCATCCTCTCCAGCGGAGCTGTCTTTTGAGTGCTTGCGCAGATGGTCTTTGAGTCGGCCCATATCCTCTTCGTTCCATATTTCCGTAAAGAAACCCTCCGGGGTGTGATCCTCCGTTATGGGTGGAAGAAGTTTTGCAAGGATCCTGTTTACGCCATGCTGGGGTGAGTCAAATTGAGTTGGCAGAACCTCGGGCGGGTTGAGCCTCTTCTCAAAGACATCCTTGAGGCTGGCGGCCGTAATTGATATAGGCGCCGGCTTCGGATCAGCGAGTCTCTTGACTTCCTTCCAGAATGCGCCGCTCGAAGTGGCCTCCATAACTTTCTTGCGGTTCGTTTCCCTCAGTGTCGCAAGCTTCTCGCGGCCTCGATGACCTTCGGGGAACATGGTACGAGGGAGCCGAACAGCAATTTCTGGTGGTGAACTATCATTGGGTATGTCTGCAACAACCTTTGACACGCCAACCAAACCAACCTCGGTGGGCCTTGCATTGATTTCTGGAGCTGAGACTTGCGATCTAGGTCGCGGGAGAGCACATGCCCAAACTGCTCCACTCTTAGCTTCGCGGAGATCTGTTTGCATTTTCCTTTTTTATATGGGTAAAATGCAGCGGTGCGGTCCACATTTTAATCAATGCAATGAGGACTTTGAGTAAGTCTCCGTTGATACACCTCCAGCCGCACGCCTCGTTCTTTGCAGCATAATATGCAACAGAGCGGATAGCATATTCTGAGCGGGTTGCAATAATTATTGACCTGAAGATCGGAGCGGACTGCAGCACCACAATGACCGCCAGAAGTTCGGCTCGCGGGCTCGTTTGAGATCCATACACTCGGGCGGATCGATTCAGTCGGGCATCAGGTCCCCAGTAGGCAGCTGCCCCAGCGGCCGCCGTAATTTTCCCGGCATTCAAGCAGGTACCTTGCACCGTTACTTTCAAAGGGGAACTGACGAGTAACACAGGCCAATTTCCTTTTTCTGGGGGGGAGTCATGGGAACGTATTGAGTGATCCAGACATCGAACACCTCTTGCCATACAGTGACACCTTTAAATCACTCTTCTTTGTCTTTTTCTTTTTACTCATTATTAAACAACCAATGTGAGACTCCGACATCTTGCAGTTGAAGCTGTCCTAACCCATACCCTCGGTGGAGGTTCAAAGGTAGGGGTTATCCCAGCGCATGTATTCCCAGAACATGGGACAGTCTTCAGCAAAACCCGAAAGTGGTCTTCATAGCACCTCCTTGGACACCAAACCAACTCATTTCAACATTTAAAACCTGCATATGAACCATGTGTTCTAGTGATCGGCACGGGTCTCCCGCGGGTATCGGCGCGTTGACCCGTACCCGTACCCGCCAAAACCCGTACCCGCGCGTACGGGTACGGGTCCGGGTCCGGGTCAGTGGGGTGACCCGCGACCCGCGCAACCCGTCAGAGGCTATGTGCTTTCTGGTTAAAGCATTCAGTCCTATATTAATGGTTGGTGTACCTGCTGCTTTCAAGAGCCTCTCTGGGTACGACCAATGAGCCCAGCAGATTTTCGAGTTGAAAGAGTTGAAATATTACTAAAATGGAATGATGATCCGGCAGCCTCGGCTAAGTTCAATACAGGTGAGCATACCCTTCGATGGACCTTAGGGGTCTCGAAAACACCTATAATGAGTTTACAGTGCAGGAAATTGGGTCTATCGACTGCGTAGAACATTGTTTGCAGCCAAAATACTTTGACACACCAGTTCACACGGGTCCATACGGGTACCCACGGGTCCAGCATAAATCTTGAGGTGGACCCGTACCCGTACCCGGACTGACCCGTACCCGTACCCGGACTGACCCGTACCCGGGACCCGCCGCGGGTGGCCCGGCCCGTGACGATCACTAATGTGTTCCAAAGCTGATCAAACTCCACGCCCAATCTGATGAATCTTCTCGCCTAATCATTTCAACTCTCTTTGATCCTTGCTGCGATTCCTCGGAGGACCCGGGGGAAACGAAGGTAGGAGAGTTGAGTGGGGTCCACGTCAAGGTAGACAAAAAGAAAAGTAATAACAGGCCCCAGGTCCGATGCTGGGAATCGAACCCAGGTTCCCTGCTCCCATTTCGAGAATTTACATATTGCTCGCATGTGTGCGCCGTGCACGACGCGGGACATATTCAGTGGAAGTTGGCTGGGTATATGTGAGTGAGTTTTCGACTCGGAAACGTACCTTGAAGCAGGGGTCGTCCGAATTTCAGCAACTACCTATAGAACAAGCTTAGCACGGAGGGAAAAAAATCAAAGTAGGACTGCTTCAAGTTTCCGTGGGGAGTTCAAGTCGGGATTTCGAGCGCGAGAAAGTAAAATTTATCCGGGCATCCTTGTAAGCGGGGACAAAAGGTACGGGACAACTGAAATCATACATGAATCCGACGCTGGGTATCGAACCCAGATTACCTGCCTACTTCGGCTAAATACCTCACTGCTAATGCTTGCAGGTGTGCACCGTGCACGACGTCTGATGTATCGGTTGGAATTGGCGGTGGATATGTCGGCGAGTTTTCGACTCAGCGCGTATCTATAAAGTGGGTGAGTCGTCAGTTCTTCAACGGCCGGAGAAACAATATTCTTACTGAGAGTATTGAACGGGAAAGCGATAGCTATAGGTATCGGAGGAGGAGCCGGTCGGCGCTTGCGGAGTTCGAAGTCGGGATTAATCCCTAGCACTGGGAAGGGCTGATAAAACAAACGCGGGAGTGTATCCTTCAGCCAAAAAATGTCAACTCCTACTTGCAAATTCCGATGCTGGGAGTCGAATCCAGGTTCCCTGCTCACACGTTGGGGGATTGTGGGTCTATTGCTGGCAGGTGTGCGCCGTGCACGACGTCGGATGTGTTGGGTAGCGATTGGCGGTGGATATTATGTGGGTGAGTGTTCGATCATACATGTGAGGTGGGCGAGTCGTCCGAATTTTTAGTAGCCACAAGTTGTACACGCCTCAGATCCGGAAGGGAGAAAAAAATATCTGAGGAACGCATGCGTTCCGTGCGGAGTCCAAGTCAGCATGCCACGCACTGGAACTCAAAAGATAAAATCTTTGTCTCCTTTGAAGCGGGACAAAAGTTGGAAAACGTCGTGCCAGAGAGATTCCGACGCTGGGAGTCGAACCCAGGTTCCCTGCTCCCATTTCGAGATTTTAGCACATTGCTCGCAGGTGTGCGCCGTGCACGACGTCGGACGTATTGGGTTGGAATTGGATGTGGGTATCTGGGTGAGTTTTCGGTTCATACACTGTGAGGTAGGTGAGTCGTCCGAATTTTAGCAACCACAAATTGCACAGGCTTAAAATCTGGAAGGGACAAAAAAGTCTCAGAAGAACGCATACGAGTTCAAGTCAGCATGCCGCGTATAGGAGAGCAAAAGATAAAATCCGGGCGACGTTCGAAGCGGGGGTAAAAGGTACAGCACACATTATTTAGTTAATCCGACGCTGGGAGTCGAACCCAGGTTCCCTGCTCACATGGTCGTGGAATTCGGGCTATTGTTGGCAGGTGTGCACCGTGCACGACGTCGGAGGTATTGGGTGGCAATTGGCGGTGGATATCCGGATAAGTGTCATCCAAGTACCTGTGATGCGGGTGAGTCGTCAGTTTTTCAACCACCACAAATTGAACAGGCTTAAGATCTGGAATGTCCAAAAAAGTATCACCTGCATTCCGTGCAGGGCCCAAATCGGGGTGTCGAGCGCTGGAAAGTAAAATATAAAATCCAAGTGTCCTTCGAAGCGGGACAAAGTTATGACAGAGAGATTCCGACGCTGGGAGTCGAACCCAGGTTCCCTGCTGACATTCGGCAATTTCCCACATTGTTCGCAGGTGTGCGCCGTGCACGACGTCGGATGTGTTGGGTAGGAAGTTGGCTATGGATATGTGGGTGAGTTTTCGGTGAGTCAGTGAGTCGCCAGGTTCTCAAACCCATAAAATAATATTCTTACCGAGAATATTGAACCGAAGAGAAATAACTTATCAGAATAGACCAGCGTTGCATGCAGAATCCAAGTTCGGGATTCATAGAACTGCACTGCGACGCGGTAAAAAACCCCGGCATACTATATCCTTCAATCAAAAAACGTCACCGAATACTCTTACTTGAAATTTCGACGCTGGGAATCGAACCCAGGTTCCCTGCTCACAAATTCAAGGTGTATGGCATTGTTGGCAGGTGTACGCCGTGCACGACGTCGGAGGTGGTGGGATGCATGTGAACGCGAATTTATGGGGAGTTGGAAGTGCGATTCGGAGGGTGAGGTGAGTTTCTTCGATCCAGGTAAGATTCAGAGTCCTTCAAGTATTATAATTAGTAAATGGAAAAACGGCGGGAAGAGGAGGGTCTTTTGGACGCGGGGTTGCTATCTGGAGTCTGGAATGAGATGAAATACGAAATGCGAGCTGGGTGAAAATGACAGGGTTCGAAAGAGTCTTACTGAAAATCCATCTGTCTGTCGGGGTAATTGCAACCGGCCGCGGCGCTCACCTGGCCTAACGTTCAACGCGTCCTCGCGTTGATGACGCCTTATCGCGTTGAGGCGCTGGATAACTATTGACTCCTCCGAATTCCTCCTGGAGTCGTCGGGTCGTGATTCCAGGGACCGAGAAAGCCGAAAGCCGAAAATCGTCACAGCAACGCTTCCGAATAAGAATTAGTTAAGAAGACAGGAACAAGGCGCATCGCGGATCCTGTGAATGTAAATGTGAAAGTGTGTGTTACAAGTTACATACATGTGAAGGTTGAACGGGACATGATTCATTTGACGTGCGGTCCGGGTGTCCGATGAGTTTGGGTTGAGGTTGGGCAGGATGTGGTTTTTTTTTGCTTTATTATAGGCGGTGAGATGAATAGTTCTGTCTTGAGGAGTATTCCTTTCTTTTTTTCAGCGCGCCCCGCGCAATCACCGCCCAAAAAATACGATTAGGTTGAATTTCCTATGGATCGCCCGTTCAACCTCTTTTTCCGCCTCCCACCGCCCTCCAAACCCCCTACTTACCACACACAAAATAAAGCCCCACTCCTCCTCTCCCCGAAAGATAAAGCCATCAGCGCGCGCGCCCCTCTCCAGACCCCAAAATCACACATTTCCGCGCGCCGAGCCCGGGAATTCCCGTGCCGGTATCCTAAAAAGGCAAGCGATCGGCAAGTGAAATGCACCTTCACAGAAGCCGCCGTCAGGGAGAAATGGTATAAAGAGCGAGCGGGGGCTGGCGCTCTTTCCTTCCTCCCCCGACCTCTCCTCCTCTTCCTCCTCCTCCTCGACTCCCTCCATCCCTCTCTCGGTTGCCGTTGCCGCCCATCCAGTCTAGTGAGCTGTAGTAGATCTTAGGTGGGTGCTTGTCCTCGCCTTTTTTCCCGTCTTTTGGGGTGCTTTCCGTTCTTCTGGGTGTCTTAGTTTTGGTTTGGGATGGATCGGGGAGTCGTGGACGCGGTTGTCTCAGGGAGGATGGTGTCGTGTGTGGTTCTTTCCTTTTCTTTTTCTTACTCTCATCCTTTCCAATATTTCGTATCCTGGATGCCATGAAGAGTTTCCTGGCCACTTTCATCATGGCCGTGTTGCGTGGCTCATGTATCCTCCCGGAGTCTTTGACGCGCCGTAGTCGTGCGCCGTTCTTTCCATTTGCATCTTCTTTCCTTCCTCTCGCCGCGTGGTGTCTGGATGTCCTGGCGGATGACGGCGGAGACACGAGTCACTCATCTTTTTCTTTCCTCTCCGCGTGCGGCTCGGAGCGCGCGCCGTTCCTCGTCGTCCCGTCCGGTACACCTCATCATCGTGTTCGGTACACAGCGCCTTCGTGTCTGTACCGGGGTTTTTCTTCGTTTGGGGCGCATGCGCCGCGGATACACGTATCTTTAGCCTCCCGGAGCTCTCTCTTCGAGCAGCGTGCACGACGACTGTATTTCGTGCTCTCCCTATCCGGCTTCCCGCGTCTCGGAGTCGGGCGTACATCACGTCTGCCAGGCTGCTTTTGCTCCAGCGTTGCTGTACTTCTTTCATATCGCCGTTATCGTACATTCCGCGCGTCTCTCATGCGCTGGTTTCTATCTTCACGCGCCAATGGATCAGG
This sequence comes from Mycena galericulata, assembly GCA_029289565.1. NCBI lineage: Eukaryota > Fungi > Basidiomycota > Agaricomycetes > Agaricales > Mycenaceae > Mycena > Mycena galericulata. Next base: position 203,556 of record JARKIA010000184.1, read on the forward strand.
GGAGTCGTGGACGCGGTTGTCACAGAGAGGATGGTGTCGTGTGTGGTTCTTTTCTCTTCTTCTCCTTGACTCTCATCCTTCCCAATTCATCGTCTGGTATCGTCTGGACGCCGTGAAGAGTGCGGGAGATCGTTTTCTAGCCACTTCTATTGTGGGCGCGTTGCATGGCTCCTGTATCCGGTCCATCGTTGTCCCGCTGCCGGAGTCTTGAACGCGCCGTAGGGTATTGTCCTCGCTCTGGCACTTGTCGTGTGCCGCTCTTATCCTTGCTCCATTCGCCTCTTCTTTACTTCGTCTCGCCCCATCGTGTCGTTCTGGATGTCCTGGCGGGTAGCGGCGGAGACACGAGTCTCTCTTTCCTCTCCGCGATTTCGCTTTCGTTTGAGCCGTTCCTCGTCATCGCGTTCGGTGCATCGTTGTCTATTGCCTTCGTGTCTGTAGCGTGGTTTTCTCCGTTTTAGGCGCCTGCGTCGCGGACACACTACTGCCTGCACATTTTTAGCCTCTCGGAACCCCATGCTACGGCCCTCTCTTCGGGTAGCGTGCACGATGACTACATTTCGTTCTCTGCGTGCCCGGCTTCCCGTGTCTTGGAGTCGGGTATATGGCCCGTCTGCTGGGCTGTTTTTACTCCCAAGATGATGCGACTCCCCTTCATATTGCCGTTATCGCACGTCCCGCGTGCCTCTTATTTTGCCTGGTACCGTCGCTGTTCCCCGTCTTGACGGGCCATATATCATCATCCGAACGTTTCTTTCTTCGCCTTCTACCCGTCTTTATAGAATGATCTCACTCACATCCATCCCAGCCCCTCCACCAATATTAATGCAGCACCACCACCACCACCACCAATCGCCCTTCCTCGCGCTCTACGACCACAGCCCCCCGCCGCCGCCCCCGCGCGCGCCCGTGCCCGCCCCGGCATCCAAATCCTCGGCGTCGATCTGGGCCCCGCAGCCGCAAACGAGCGAGACGACCTGGCCGCGCGCGCTCGACGCGTTCGCGCGCTGCGCACCGGCAGCGGCTTCGGATCCCCCGCGCCAAGATATGGACTTCTTCGCGCCTCTCGGCAGCGTGCCCGTAGGCGCCGTTGGCGATGGGCGCGGCGCCATGACGCAGATGCAGATGCAGAGTGGGGGCAGCGGCGGCGCGACCCCGGATCTGCGCGCGGATAGTGTACGTTTTTTTCTCCCCACCACCGTCCTTTCCTTTCCTTTCGAGTTTCGTAATGGCTGACAGCGTTGGGTGCAGCACGTCGTGCAACTGCTGCGCACGCTCAACCTCAACTCGCCCGAGCCCGAGCCCGCCGCCGCCACGACGCGCTCATCGCCCGCCAGCACGGGGAGCGCGCGAAGCGGCGCCAGCGGCGGGCGGATGAAGCCCGCGCCGCCGCCGCTTGACCTTAGCTTCGCCAACAATTCGACTGCTACGTCTAACAGCTCTGCGTCCATCTCCGCGTCTGCCTCGATCTCCGCCTCGATCTCCGCCGCCTCCGCCTCCACCAACAACACCAGCCTCTCCTCATCCGCATCCCCGAACACCTCCAGAGCCCCGGGGGACGACGACTCCGCCGGCTCGCTCCCCTCGCTCACGCGCTCCTTCTCCTCCGCCTCCTTCTCCGCCTCCGCATCCGCCAACTCGTGCCCGGAATCCCCCGACTTCTCCCCGCTCTCGTTCTCCTCGGCGCTGCTCACGCCGCTCGACTCCCCGCACGGACACGGGCTCGCACTCGGCTCGCCGCTGCACAACGGCGCGGGGATGCACTCGCCCATTGGGCACGGGCACGGAATGGGGCTGCACTCCCCCGCTGGGCTGCACCACTCGCCACTGCACGGGCTTCTGCACTCCCCCACGCACGGCCTCCACTCGCCCTCGCACCTCTCGTTCTACAAGGAGCGCTACGCGTTCGACGCCCCCGCCCCCGGGCACGCCGCTGCGTACCTCCTGGACAGCCCCGGGCGCAACACCGCGCATCATCACCTCGAGCATCAGCATCCCAATACCAACGCGCACTCGCCTTCCGCGGCTGCTTCTCCTTCTGCTTTGTTCGGCAGTCAGCAGGGCCAGGGACAGCAGCACGCGCACTCGCGCTTCCTCCCCCTCCCGCCGACGCCCTCGTCCGCGCTCAACGCGCTCCCGCCGCACATCGGTCTCGGGCACGGGAGTCCCGGGGGCAGCGCGCTCTTCCCCGAGGCGTACTACCGCTCCAGCAACGCTAACGCTAATAACGTCGATGCGGGCGGGGACTGGCTGCGCGCGGAGGACGGGCACGGGCGCGGGCTTGGGCTTGGGCTCGGCGTTGGGTTCGGGCAGGGTGGGGGCGCGTTATTCGGCAGCGGCGGGGAGGCTGAGGAGCAGGCGTTCGCGCTGCGTGGGTCGTTTGTGTATCAGCAGCAACAGCAGCAGGCGCAGCATCAACAACAGCAGCAGGCGCAGCAGCAAGTACAGGCTCAGCACGCGCAGCAGCAACAGCAGCAGCAAGCACAGGCTCAAGTACAGGCGCGTCAGCAGCAGCAGGTGCTCCAGCAACAGCATGCGCAGCAGCAGCAGCACGCTCAGCAGCAGCAACAGCACGCTCGGCAGCAGCAAGACGCGCTCGGGCTCGGGCTTAGCCTCGGGCTCGGTGCGGGGTTCGGCGGCGGAAAGGGCGCGTTGGATGAGGCGGGGAGCGCGGGTGCGGCGGGGGTTAGTGCTGGTGCTGGTTCTGGGAGTGAGACTGTCAAGGGGAGCGGGGGACGCGAGGGGCGCGGGAGCAGTGGCGGGAACGAGGTATTCTTGTTTCTTCTCCTCCTCTTCGACTTCCCTTTCACTGACCCCTACTCCAGCCCATCAACTTCCTCTCCCTTCTGCACCCCGCGTCGTCGCCGCCGTACGCCACCTTCGTCGCGCGGATCATCAAGAACGCCGATCAGCAGGCGAGCATCTTCTTGCAGCAGAAGCTCAAGGTACCGTCGGCTGTCTTCTCATTCCCTGCACACCCACGCTGACACTATCGCTCTCTCTCTTCAGGTCGCGGGCCCCGATGAGCGCGCTCGCATCGTCGACGCGATCTGCGCACGGGGCGGGGAGATGATGATGCACCGGCGCGTTTCTTCTTCCTCAGCGTCATCCGCAGCCCACGCTTACTTACACCGTCGACTAGCTTCGGCAACTGGGCCGTCCAGCGCTGTCTCGAGGCCGCCGCGGGCCCGGAGGAGCGCCGCAAGATCGTCGCCTGCATGCGGTACGCTACATCTCCCACCCTTCTCCCTCCTCCGCTCGCGTGCTGACTGCGTGCACGCACGTCTAGCGGCCGCGTCGTCGACCTCGCGACCAACTGCTACGGGTGCCACGTCCTGCAGAAGGCGCTCGACTGCGAGGAGGAGGAGGTCCGCTTGCTGATCGTGTCCGAGCTGCTCATGGGCGACCCGGCGCAGACGCTCGTCAACAAGCATGCGTCGCATGTGTGGAGCAAGGTGCGGCGTGTCCATTGGCAGTCGTTAGTCGTCGACTCACATTTGCTCTCCCGCAGATCATGGAGTTATCTTGGACGCCGCCGGCCCCGCCCATCTTCGCGTAGTACGTGCTATCGTCGGCGTGCCCCTCGTCCGTTCTAATGGCGGTGTGTTTCTGTAGCGTCAACAAGTCGCTGAAGGGCAAGTGGGCGTCACTTGCGTGCCACGAGACGGGCTCGCTTGTCGTGCAGGTAAGTTACTTCTCCTCCTTTGTCTGATATCGACGGCGCTGACGCGCACCCCTTCCAGCACGCCTTCGAGAACCTCGAGGAGGGCGCCAAGGACGGGATCGTGGAGGAGCTCCTCGGGCAGGGCGGCGCGGTCTTTGGCGAGGTCGTGAAGAGCCAGTGGGGCGCGTACTGCATCCAGCACAGTGCGTTCTTCCGTCGCCGTGTCTACGTACCCCTTCCTCACCCTGTGGCACACGCAGTCCTCGAGCACGGGTCGGACAAGCACCGCCAGATGGCGCTCGACCACCTCATCGCGGGGCTGCTCGAGTACGCGACGAACGAGCAGGGGAGCAAGAGCGTCGCCAAGGCGCTCAAGGAGGGCGGGAAAGAGACGCTCGACCGCGTCGTGCAGCGCATGTGCGAGCCGGCGAAGGGGTACGTCGGCTGGGTCCTCTCTATCTAGTTTCGCGTTGCTGATATCTATTTCGATAGCGCGCGGCGCGCGATGATCGTGGACCTGGCGCTGTCGCTCACGGGAAGTCAGCTCATCGCGAGCGTGCTGCCCACCGTGCGCGCCTTCCTCCATGTGTTACCCCCGACTCACCGGTTGCTCCGTAGGCGGACAAGGACCAGCGCGCGCTGCTGTACGACTGTATCCGCGGGCACATCGTCACGCTGCGCGGGTGCAAGACCGGCTCGAAGGTTATTTGGCTTTTGTATGTCCTTTCTCTTCCTTTTCCTTGGATCCGTTTCTGATGCTTGGTACTTAGCGACCGCATGGTCAGTATGTTCCCATAGTCGGGGTCCATCGACTGATCCTCTTGCAGCGTGCTTATTACGGATATTGAAACTAATTTCGCTCATTTCCCTTGCATGGTCGATTGAAACTCAAGGTGACGCGTCTCTCGCCGATCTATTTACGTTCTGCTGACGCCCCCTCCCAGCACTAAGTTAAACCTCACGATATTACCCGCTCATTTCCTTGCATCCACGACAATCTCAAAATATTAATGTGCCCCGCGCGCACCGGCATCATCTCAGCATCGGAGCTCATTCAAGACTTTTCGACAAGAATCATCCATCGTAGACGAAATCATCAATCATCTCATATCCGGACCTTAACTCGCTCGGCATAACGCAGACGCACCCGCATACCCTGGCACTCGGCTTACGGCTTACGGTTTACTCGCACTCGACCACATCGAATAATCAATCATCAACGCAATCTCGGAACAAAATAGATAAATAAATCATAATCCATATCACCCATCCATCCATTCGCCATCGTCTGCACGCATCATCCAGTGTATCCACCCATATACGTACATACAGTGTTCTGTTTTTCACTCCAGCATAGCCTCGCATCGATATTATCGCATCCATCCATCATCGCATCGCATCGTCTCGCATCCATCCATTTCTTTTTCCTGCTTTTTCTTCGCATTGATTCTCCACCCTGCTGATAGATAGATACCGTACGCACGTACCAAGATTCTTCTTCCTCCGTCCCCGTATTATGATCTTCCTTCTTTCTCGACTCGACTCGACTTGATACTTTCTTTACTCATCGTGACCGCATAGATTCATTCCGATACGAACCGCACATGTATTACTACCCCACAGTCCTTTGTAGCAATTGATGTTTTGACCATTGATTTCGAATTCTTCGCCCGTCTTCTGTCAGGCGATACAATTTCACTTGACCTTCGGCCGAGGCGTTTGACGTTTGGCCTCTATTCGCTTTCCATCACCACTGGACGCCGATTCTTTCTCGAATGCCGAATTCCGGCCGGAATCGACGACGATGATAGTCATTCATGGATCTGTACCGGTACGCACTTATTACGAGTCGCAGACACGTCGGCACCTAATCTAGATGTTGAACCAGGTATCGCATTCAACTGTTGCATTGTTTGAGGGCTATGACGCAGAGGACATCAGGAAAGACCTCCTTTGCAAATGAGGTCAGATTACCTCTAAAAAGTGGGTAATCTGGCCAAATTACCTTGGTTAGGTTCGTTAGCTTTCTAGTGACGTTGAAAATAAATTAGTGGTAATCAGATCTTAGTTAGCCAAAATTCACAACGATTATCACACATCGGATGCTCTCAATTAGGATAGCATTACATTGAAAGCAGAACAAAGAATCGTATTGAGGGTACACACTACATGCAGAAACTAGGACTACTTGTACTACATTACATCCACACATGTCCACATACTTGTCCATGCGCCACCGATCGCCTATGAGTACAGAATTCAGCGAATGAATACAGGCAATGAAGGGAAACATACAACGGCGCCCATGAGAGTACAAATAGCGGAGCTATCATGTTGTACTCCCATGTGTGCGGCAGGATAGATGGACACAGCTGGGATTGCTGGTTAGCATGACGTAAGTCGATAATCGCGAGGAAGGACTTGCTGGGAGACGACTGGGGTACCATTCAACAATAGGGCACACAACCATGGCACGCACCTGGTGCACACCAACATTGGTCTGGGGCCACGAAGTCTGGCTTAACATAAGTGTGGTCCTCGATAGAAGCGACGTAAGTCAAGTGTGATCCTCGGGAGAAGCGACGTACCATAAATGTGAATGGATGTGGGAACAGCTGGAGAGGATCTGGAGAGGGATTCAGCCCGAGCCACGTCGAAATAGGCATACATACATACATAAAGAAAGGCATCCTCGCACGAGATAAGTACAAAATAGCCCCATCAGCTTGGAAGATACAAGGGACAGATCAGCCCAGTCCTCCAGAGAGAGATCATTGAGAGGAGACCATGAGGAAACAACATGTACAGACGTACTGGATTCTAGGCCGGTCTCGCGCTGCCGCTCCATCCACTCGGTACGCACCAACATAGAGATATGTCACCGGTGCGGCCTCACTACATGCAAAAATGTCAGTCAAGACGGTGGGTGGCCGATAACGGGGACATACAGTGCTGGAAGAGAGTGCGAGATGTATGGACAGGCGGACTTAACAGACGATGTGTGGGACTGAACAGGACTGGCTCAGTGGGCTCACAATGAGTGTATTCTTTCTGGGGCTCGGGGGTATATGGCTAGCTAAGTGGCGACGTGGATGGTCCTATTGGTGCTGAGGAAAGCTCGGAAGAATGTCAGCAAGTCTGCCGCTAACAGAGCAAGTACACACACCACTTCTTGGACCATCCGAAGGTGCTGAAACAATGTCGAGGGCGTGTATGATACTCGGTTCGTGGGTGGTGAGGAGGCCACGAAGAAGTACAGGAGCCCAATGGGAGCGAGCGACAGAGTGGGAGAAAGAGAGAAGGTTTGTTGACGAGTATTGTCTCGACATCTATTTACGGACTCGAACCACTTTTTGCCAGCACGTGCGGTCTGTGCCTGGGCCAGGCCCTGCCGGGCCGGTAGCTCAGCAATGGACTTAGAATGTTTTCGAGATTTCCTCTTGCCTGATTCTCAAGTCGGCCGGTTGTTGGGTCCCTATATAACAAGGATTCACCGAAACTGCACCCCCAGAAGTCCTGACATGGTCCCCTTACTCCCGGTACCACAAGACGATATGCTCCGATGCTGAAACAAATTAATGCTGGAAATCCCGCTAATTTGGCCACGTTGTCCCGCATTACCCTAATTTGAAGTCAGGAACTAAATTAGCCCTAACTTAGGAAAGGAGGTTTTTTCCTGATGGAGGTGCGCGAAATTTAGACGTTGTCATGAAGGACCTGTGGAGATAACTTGGATTAGCGTGAATGTCAAGAGATAGCAGCGGAACTCTTCACTCATTAACAACACTATGATCTTCAAGCTCGAACATGGTGTTGGTTCAATTTGGTTGACCCCCGAGTCCCACGCATTCTAATTTTGTCCAAGTTCACGGCATGGCAAACTCTATGCAATTATAGCACAAGATGGTTTGTCCTTTACCTGATGGGACATCAGGTTTTATTTCTCCACCAGAGTTGATGCTTTTTAGAGAGGATGGCTAGACACAGTGTGACTCTTTTCTATTTCCAACCTCAATTTGGCTGATTATGTTGAATATCCAAGGTACGAATCCCGCGAGATATTTGGTATCAGTGTTGACTCAGATGTTATAGCTCATGAGTATGTATATTGGACCCTGGTGTGGGCAGCTGTGGGTCCTGATTCCTCATGCTAATCAGTAACTAGAAATTAACTACTCTGGCCTGCCCACCCATATTTCATTCTGTCTGCTCCAATTTTCCTTACAAAGCTCCCTGAGCTTCCCCATTGACAATGCAGCCTCCTACCAGCATTGGATTATTGTACTATTTCGACCAAGTGTTCAGTCACAGGTCACCCGAGATTTTTTGATGTGTGTGAAAATCGCCTTGAAATCAAATGAAAATTAGGCTTCTCGGGATAAAAACTGATGAGCACTTGGTCAAAATAGTACAGTACTTCATTTCAGTCTGGAGCAGCGAGCCAAGTCGTCAAGCCTCATCAGCTTAAATAGCCAACAGGCAGATCATTATCTGTTGTTACAGCAATCTGTTGAAATTTGAGCCCACACCAGCTGTTCTGGTGAAAACTTACCAAAAACAGAAAAAAATGAGCCGCACCCCAAGTTCTGCAATGCAAACAACTGAAAGTTTCTCATCCAACGTTGTGGAAAAGTCAGGCTGCTGGACTTCTGTGGTCGTCAAGTTGTCCGAGTTGAAGTGAGTTCAATTCAGTACAATGCAGCCCTCAGCCAGCCATGCTTCCTCTTGTTTACTATAGTACAGTGGTTAGCTGAGTGTTCGCCCAGCATATAGTGCAAAGACTCTGACTCTGTAAAATATGTGGCCATGAAAACTTTAGCATTGCCTTGGGCCTATAGAGAGATGAGAAAATGACGTAGTAACATTGGTTTGCAATGTTACTACGTCATTTTCAAGACATCAATGGCACATGATGATGGTGACGAAATCAATTTACCATGCTCGATCTGAACTATAAAACACTATAATATCTATGTGCAGTAGAAATTGGTTCCCAAATAACATTTAGATGGTAAATTACCAACTTTCTGGTAATCGCTAGGCTTTCTTCCGCAACTCTAAGGTATGCTACAAAATTCTTTACTTCTGTTGTGTAGTGGACCAGACCTGGTGTTGGCCGGGTTTAACAGTATACCAGCGTGATATTCATCTGCATGATAATGAAGGGCATCTCAGTTGATTTCTGTCTAACTGCCTCAATTCCTCATATATTTGTAAATAGAAAAGCTTTACCCCCTATAATCATATCCTCTGAGTCTCTGTGCCATCACTTCTACTGAAAACAAGGTACTGGAAGAACCTTACATCAATTGATCTAAACCGAGGCTTGATGCATATATCCAAATGCCCAGATCACTGTCTCTTTTTGCTGGACCAGTTAAATCCCATTTAGCTGCGGTCTATATAAGTGAGGATGTGATCATCTTTTCTGACATGTTGCATCCATTGTTTCTTTGTGCTCCACATAGTATATATATTTCTGTCTTTTCATCATCTTATATCTCACTCAATAGTATTTGTACATCATTGCTATTTTCTCTCTCTCTCTCTCTCTCTCTTACCACTTGCCCTTTTCTTTCTCTTTAGATATGCTTGTCTCATGTACTATTTACATTCGCCTGTGCCAGCTTGAGCTTGGCCTCCCTGTTCCGGGGAATCCGGGTGAGAGAGCTTTGGTGACCAAATTTATATTTGTCCACAAACCATCTCCCCCTTTTCCGCCACTGACGAGCAAGGCATAGACCTCCGTGTTTTCCCAAAGCACTCTGAGCTCTTTCTGGGCGGTGGCAAATGGTCTGAGGACTGTCTGATGAATGAACAGTGTGTGTAGAGGGCCTCCACTTTTGATTTCTAGGCATGATAGCATATAATTTCTGGCCACCTCTTGAGAAGGTACGGAGTGATGCTCGGATGTCTTTTCCTATACTTGAAAACACAATGTACACAGCCACACAAAAAGTCACCTGAAAAGCCACGTGCTTAAGTCATGTTTCACCTGTCGAGATGTTGAGATTTCCCTTGGCCGACGGCGAACCCCCGGGACTCGGAATACGCCGTGCATTGGCGAGCTCAGAATCCACTGGGGTTTCCCCAACAAGCTGTGGACCCTGCCGAAGGTGCAGACCCAGTGCAGCGAGTGTCCACGTCGAAGGCACGGGTCCTAAAGCTTGTATACTTGAAAACACAATGTACACAGCCACATAAAAGTCACCTGATATAATCACGTTTTCCATCCCATGGTCCTTGGAATCTTGTTTTCCATTCCAGAGTGGGCTTGAAATCCACCAGGGTCCCCAACTGTGGGCCCGCCAAGGGTACACGAGTCCATGCCGAAGGCAGGGTCCCAAAGCTTATGTGAGTGTCACATGATAAACCACCAAAGTCACATGCAACTATCTATTTATATGCCCATATCTATTTATACATTTGCATGACCTGTGACACGACCCACACTTGTTTCCGACCACCACATGTTAGGATTTATCCCTGGGGAAGTAAGTACAAGCCAATCCGGGCTCTGAGCTGACTCATTCTGCTTAGCTACATGATGACACATCCCTAGTATATATAGACGTGGCATTATGCAGTGTAGCACCTTGCTTATTTGTTCCCAGTACACGTTCTCAGCAGTTTCCCCTACAAACCTCTGACCCTCTACCACCATGGTATGTGCAAGCATACTCCCCTGTGCGCTGGTTCCTCACTGCCTACCAGATGTCATCTACAGCCCTCAGCCACCCCGCTTTACCTATTGGTGCAGTGCCTACAGAGGTTTTGGTCAAGATATTCCAATCTGTTTGGTCATCCTTCCCACCATTTGGCAAGTACCCTGCCCTGCCTGTGGAGACCGAGCTGGACCGTCTGGCACATGCACCCCTGCTTGTACTCTCTCAAGTGTGTTCCCAGTGGCATACAGTGGCCTTGGGTACCCCATCACTATGGTGCACCCTTGGCCTGGATTCAGTCCTTTGGAGTACACCGACCAATACACAGAAAACCATGACATTGCTTCAGTCAGCTCTAGAACGTGGGGGCAACTGCCCCCTGAGTATCAGCTTCATCTGCATCAATGCAGTGCTGCATATCCCAGCTTTACACCTCCTCGCATCCCATGCTGCACGGTGGTCTAAGGCCACATTTGCAGGTAGCTCTGCCATGTTCCAAGGGATGTGTCAGGTCAAGGGGCAGCTTCCACAGCTGGTCTGGCTTGATATATCCATCTACAACTTCAAAGATGTGGCACATCAGGACATATCCAGTTGTCTGGACATGTTTACCAATTTATCCAGCCTCAAAACATTCCTGTTCAACGGACCTATCGCTGCCGTCCCTCCCTTACCTTTGGATCAACTGTCTTACCTCCGATTCCAGTATGTGACACCAGAGGACACACCTCCTCTTTTTGCATTCCTGCAGAAGTTGCCAGGGGATGCAGTGGGTCGTCTGGACCTGGATCTTGCACGTGCCTCTCTCCAACATGTGGACATGATGCATCTTGACCTACCATCGCTGGACCTACATCTCAACAACTTCACTGCCACTTTCCAAAACCCTTTCAATGTGATGCATTGCAGGAAGGTGTTACACAGCATCTTCACGAATGTGACCTTTCGGACTCTGCGCCACCTCCACTTCCATGCGCATGACTATCCACACTCCATCATCCCATGGCCACAGACCGACTTCATCTCCCTATGTGCCCGGTCCTCTTTCAGCCACAATCTGCAAACCCTAAACCTTGAAAGTGTTGCCATTTCAGAGTCAAACCTCCTTGATTGCCTCTCGGAATTTTCCGCCTTGGAAATACTGCTCATTTCCGACCACAGGCCGCGTTCTCCCAGAGCAGTTGACTTCCATATCATCAACAATTCCCTTTTCAACAAGCTTACCATAAAGAAGGAAGGTTCCGATTTCGTTCCGCACCTACGATGTTTGAGCTGCAGGAGCTTTTTACACTTCAATGACAGGGCTTGTTTGAGGTTGATCCACTCCCGGGCTGGAGGGAGGAGCGGAATTCCCTTCCAAATGACTCTGGAATGGCTACCCGGCTTTTACCGGTCCATGCCTATCATCTTTGGCGGAATCCAGAGTCTCCAGAGTAGTGGAATGCTGATGTTCAAGGTGACAGCAGCTTGATGGGTTGTTGTTAAATCTCATTTGTCTAACCTCTTATATATGTATGCCTGTGTGGTTTATTGCTTGCTGTTCAACCAGCAGTTGGAATATTTATTCTTTTTTGATAGTCTTCTGGTCTTCCCTTGTATAGGGTATTCACTGGGCATAAATGTTGACGCAATGAATATCGCCACTTGCAAGGTTTGCAGACATGGGACCATCATGGGTTACATACATACATACATGTTGTCACGATTTCGATCGTTCCAACGCCACGTGACCAGGACGATCTCGATCGGGTGAAAGGGGTGCACGGAGGTATCTTGCCAGCCGGCGAATGTTGGGAGCTGGTTGGCAGGGGACTCTAGATTGGAAGGGGCTTCGTAGGGCGGTGCATCTGATAGACGGGATTGGGGCACGTGGGACTATGACATCATAGGCACATGGAAGGAGAGAGGCGCTGCGGCATGAGGCCTAGGGACCGCTTGCGTTGTACATTTAATTATATACGACAGGTTGATCGGTTTCATGATATTTATAGAATACATGTAGAGTACATGCACCACTGTAGAATAGTATAAGTAGTGTAGCTTGACGCTGTATTCTTTAGTCTTTTATTCCAGTTTCTTCTTCGCTCCTCTTACCCTCCACCCCCCAATCCCTTGTCACTCTGACTTGGGATGGAGACTGAGCCTAGTTGTGACATAATAAAAGACTACCTTTCTTACCTTCGTACCGCCCCCCACCCGACCATCCTTTCCCTTTCCCCCTACCCTCTATCCACTACTTGGTTTCTTACCTCTGCTTGGACTCTCGTATTTGAAGATCCATTTTCCTTACTCCCCACCCACCGACATTCTCCTTCGTCCACTGCGAAGTAAAACAATGGCAGCGCCAACTGTTTTCGGTCTATCATACAGACAGACGCTAGGCCACGGGAAACGTTGAGTCCGTCCCAAGCCACATAGCAGTCGTAGGAGTGCCAGCCGGACCTTCGGGGAAGACTGCCTCGCTATCGCCGGGAGGGTTGTAGAAGACCCGGGATAGTTCTGTTGCAAGTGATCGTTACAGCCCCACCCACCGCTCCGTGCGAATACAGCACGGCCCGTCGCAACGTATCGCGACACTCATACCCCATCGGACACCTCGTCCTCATCATCTCGATCCTCATCCCCGCCATCACCCCTATCCCTGTTCGAACCCCGACCCCCCACACCACCAAACCCGTATTTTCCTACACCCGTTGTAATTCCCCTTCGGCCCGCCATGCCGAGTTCCAAAGTCATCCTCGCCAACCCCCCGCCGTTCTTCAACGGCAACAAAGCCAAGTGGAATAACTTCCATGACACCCTCAGCACCTACATTGCCGCATACGACGATGAGTTGGACACCCAGAAGAAACGGGTGTTCTTCACCATTTCGTTCCTCCGGAACGAAGACGGCTCGGACTGCCTTGCGGCAGACTGGGTCCGAAACTGGAAGAAGCGGACGTTTGTCGCAGGAGTCCTTCCAGTCACCTACACCCACTCGGCACTGTTGGCCGATTTGGAGAGCGCGTTTAAGGATCAGAACCTTGCGCAAGTGGCGCACCAGCGCCTGACGGCGACGCGGCAGGGAAGCCGCTCGCTTGTCGAGTTCATCCAGCAGTTCGAGCTGGATGCGGAATTGGCCGGGTACAGCCCAAACTCGGCCAACACCGGGTACAACGCGTTCCTGGTGGAACTCCTGGAGGACTTGGTCGCCAAGGAGTTGGTCGAGCAGGTGTACGCAGGCGGGAACCAGATTCCCGACACGTACAAAGAGTTCAAAGATCGCCTGATGGTGATCAACGGGAACCAGGAGCGGAAGAAGCTCCGAGCGGCTCAGAGGAGCCGAATGTTCTGGACACCGGCAGCTAAGACAGCCCCGGTTGTCAAGGGGAACAGTCCAGGTTTCGGCTCGGCGCCGAACTTGGCAAAGAAGATCGGACCGGGGGAGGTTGCTCCGATGGATGTGGACAGGGCCAGGCAGAATGCCCGCCCTTTTGTTTGCTATAATTGTGGCAAGGAGGGCCACATGAAGCGGGAGTGCCCGGAGCCTCCCAAGAAAAAATTCAATATCCGGTCGATTAAGGCCGAGGACTACTCACAGGAGGATTTGGAGGCCCTGGCGGCCATTCTCCGTGAGAAGGGTTTTTAAAGGGGCCCCCGCTTGTGGCCAAAGCGGTGCCCCCTGTTCCGAAATTCGAGCGCTATTTAAATATTGACAATGTAGTTACCAAGGACTCTGATGATGATGATATATATACAGATGTAAATGCTAGTCTACGTAAGAGTATAAACGATTTTCTAGTAGCTAGTGTAGAAAAGCAACAAAAAATACGTATCTTGGAGAATCAGAATCGGAAACGTAATTTAAAAAACAAAAAGATGGATGAAAGGAATAAGGAGTGGAGCTCCTTCAAGAAAGCGTTCAAAAAGGCCCCTGGAACCCAAACCAGTGAGAAAAATAGCGAGACTAAAAAGGGCGGCGATGCCGCGAGGGCTCAATCCCAAACGAGGGAGGAAGCGCCCAAGGAGAGGACGGAACGGTATGGAGCAAAGCCGATAAAGGTGCCGTTCGGCTTGAAGAAGGCCGAGGCGGCAAGGTGGTTGGCGCGGAGGGCAATGGGAATATCGGAGAACAAGCTCAAGGAGGAGCTGAGGGAACTCCAGAAGCAGAGGAAGCATCATGAGATGCTGGTTCCCGTCACATTAACGGCGTTGGATACTGGAAAGACACGTGCTGTCAAGGCTCTTCTCGATAACGGTTGCACCACCACATGTATTGATCGAGATTATGCCAAGGCTGAAGGCTTCGAACTCAAGGAGCTCGACGTGCACATCGTCGCCCGCAACGCTGATGGAACGGAGAACTCTCGGGGCAAGATCACTCACTATGTCGAGTTGATCATGTCAGTTGGACCCCACCATGAGCGCCAACGATTCCTAGTCACAGGACTTGGAAAGGCTCGTGTCTTCATCGGGTACGACTGGTTGTTCAAGCACAACCCCGAAGTGGACTGGCGATCACAAAAGATCACTTTCTCACGCTGTCCGTCAGAGTGCAATATGACGGGAACGGAGTTCAGGACCGGAGTGGGGAAGGAGGAGGCGATTGAGGAAGGCGAGTCAATCCTATTGGTCGACTTCGTGGAGGCTATTGATTTGCGGTTGAAAGAGACCCAGGCGCAGAGGATGGCGGAGGAAGCAGGGAGAGAGCGAGAGAAGATGACGGAGGATCAGATCCCGGAGCAATACCATGACTTCATAAAGGTGTTTGCGAAGGAGTCCTTCGATGCGCTCCCAGAGAAACGGCCGTGGGATCATGCAATCGAACTAAAGCCAGGATCGAAGGCTGTAGACTGCAAGATCTACCCGTTGTCTCGAGAGGAGCAGGGGAAGTTGACCGAGTTCTTAGAAGAGAATTTGGCGAGTGGGAGGATCCGGCCGTCCAAGTCACCGATGGCCTCGGCATTTTTCTTTGTGAAGAAGAAAGACGGCAGCCTGCGACCTGTGCAGGATTACCGGAAACTCAATGAGATGACGATCAAAAATCGTTATCCACTTCCGCTAATCTCGGAGCTAGTCAATAAACTCCGAGGTGCCAAGATCTTCACGAAGCTGGACATCCGCTGGGGCTACAACAACGTCCGGATCAAGGAGGGAGATGAGTGGAAGGCAGCATTCCGAACGAACCGAGGGCTGTTCGAGCCCCTCGTAATGTTCTTCGGACTGACGAACTCGCCGGCAACATTCCAGACCATGATGAACGACATCCTTCGCGAAGTAATCAACGAGGGAAAAGTCATCGTCTATCTGGACGATATCCTGATCTTCACAGAGGATCTGGCAGAACACCGAGCAATTGTGAAGCGAGTGCTCGAGATACTTCAGAAGAACAATCTGTTCTTGAAGCCACAAAAGTGCGAGTTCGAACGCACGGAGATGGAGTATCTAGGTGTGATCATCTCGCACAATTCGGTGCGGATGGATCCTGTCAAGATCAAGGGAGTGATGGAGTGGCCGGAGCCGAAGAACCTTAAACAGGTTCAGTCCTTCCTCGGATTTGTGAACTTCTACCGGAGATTCGTCCGAGGATATAGCGAGGTCGCCAGACCGCTCACACGGTTGACGGGAAAGGAGGGATTCTCGTGGGGACCAGAGCAGGTTGCTGCGTTCCAAAAGCTGAAGGATCGGGTCGCGGAGGACGCGGTGCTGGCATTGCCGACTGATGATGGGAGGTTCAAAGTCGAAGCCGACGCGTCGGAGGGAGCAACGGGAGCAATCCTGTCACAGGAGCAGGATGGAGTGTGGAGACCAGTAGCGTTCATGTCACATGGATTGGACGAGACGGAGCGGAATTACGAGATCTACGACAAAGAGATGCTCGCAATCATGCTCGCGCTAGACGAGTGGCGGTCGTTACTGAAGGGGACCAAGCACCAGTTTGAGATTCTTACGGACCACAAGAATCTCCAATACTTTAAACTACCGCAGAAGGTCAATCGGAGGCAGGCACGATGGATCACGGAGCTGTCAGAATATGACTTCACCTTATCGCATCGTGCAGGGGCGCTAAACAAGAAAGCCGACTTGTTATCGCGCAGAGCAGATCACGACCAGGGGAAGAATGATAACGAAAATGTCATCCTTCTCAAACCGGAGTATTTCCGATCACAGGACATAGTGATCGAAGGACCGGAGGTTGAGATCTTGGAAAAAATTAAAAATACAAAAAAAGTAGATAAGAGTGTCAAACTGGCGCTAGAAAAGAAGTTGCCCGGATGGGAAAAAATAGAAGATATTATATATTACAACGGACTTATTTACGTACCACGAGATGAAGAGCTTCGCGATAAAATTATTGGACTACACCACAATTCCCCCCTCTTGGGCCATCCCGGAGAGAACCGGACCCAGGAGATGATAGAACATAATTATTGGTGGCCGCGGATCGGCAACCAGGTTTCCAAATATGTAAAGGAGTGCGAAGCGTGCCAACGGACGCGGGTGCAGCGATATCAGCAGGGAAAACTGAACCCTCACAAGATCGCGGAGGGACCCTGGCAGATAATATCAGAGGATCTTATCGGTCCTCTGCCGATCAGCAACGGCTTTAACGCCATACAAGTTTGGGTGGACACATACACCAAGATGATCCACTGTGAGCCGACCAATATGGAGCTCACGAGTGAGGGGATGGCCCGCTTGACGCGGGATAGAGTGATCCGGTACCATGGGGTGCCGAGGAAGATTATCTCGGACCGGGATCCGAGGTATGTGTCTGGGTTCATGCGGGAGTTGAACCGGCTTCTCGGGATCGAGATGAACCCGAGCACAGCCTTCCATCCAATCACGGATGGCCAGACGGAGCGGATGAACCAGGAGATCGAGAAGTATCTCCGGGTGTTTGTAAATTATCGGCAATCAGATTGGGCGGAGTGGCTTGCCTTGGCCGAGTTCACACACAACGACAAAACTAGCTCGTCGACGAGCATGTCGCCGTTCTATGTGAACACCGGGTACCACCCCTGGAAGGGGATAGAAAACGCAGTTGAGTCGCGCAACGAGGCTGCAGACGATTTTGCCAAGAAAATGAAAAAGATCCGCGATGAGGCGGCAGCTGTGCTGGAGAAAACACAGAAAACCATGAAAAAACAATATGACGTGCATAGAAGAGATGCGCCGGAGTTTAAGGTCGGAGATAAGGTGTGGCTGGATGGCAGGGACATCGCCACCGATCGGCCGACAAAGAAGCTGGACGATAGAAGGCTGGGGCCTTATGAGATTCTGGAGAAAGTTGGAGCATCGGCATATAAGCTTAGATTACCAGAGACGGACAAGTCACACCCGGTCTTCAACGAATCAAAGCTGACGCTGTACGTGGAGCCGCCGGCACACAGACGGGAGAACCGGCCAGCACCGGAGATCGTGTCAGGACACGAGGAGTACGAGGTTGAGGAGATCCTTGATCACCGGAAGCGTGGAAGAGGGGGTTATCAATACCTCGTGAAGTGGAAGAACTATCCGCTCGGGGAGCGGACGTGGGAACCGAAGCGACACTTGACGCATGTAGGCGAGCTCTTGCACAGATATAATGTCGAGCACGGCCTAGCGGTCAGAGTTGTCGGGATGGACAGGGTTATCGCAGGAATAGACGCGATGCCGGAACAGGAGAAGGTGGCGCTAGCCACGGAGTTGCGGAGGAAGGGCTTGATGCCACCAAAGGAGGAAGTGCCGGCTCAGACGGAGGGTTTACCCGTCCTACGCCAAGGGCACTGGGACTATTTAATTCACCGGTATAAGCCGAAGATGGAATCGATCGGCTATCCGACACGCTATTTATGGGACCCGATTACGGACCGAAGGAATATTATAGAGAAATTCCCTGTGGACGGGGAAAAGGGTTTTTATCGGGACACCTCTGTCGAGGTTTAAATCTATTTTCGACTTCCAAAAGCCCGGACTATCCCTCTTTTACTACCGTTATGTTGGAGAACCAGTGGATGTTGAACGCCATCCTCGGCTTGAAAGGATGGTACACAAGTCTCCTCCCTGTTGTTGGTATGGATGAAACCGTCGGTGCAATCGTCGGGACGACGACCCTAGGAGGGGGGTAATGTCACGATTTCGATCGTTCCAACGCCACGTGACCAGGACGATCTCGATCGGGTGAAAGGGGTGCACGGAGGTATCTTGCCAGCCGGCGAATGTTGGGAGCTGGTTGGCAGGGGACTCTAGATTGGAAGGGGCTTCGTAGGGCGGTGCATCTGATAGACGGGATTGGGGCACGTGGGACTATGACATCATAGGCACATGGAAGGAGAGAGGCGCTGCGGCATGAGGCCTAGGGACCGCTTGCGTTGTACATTTAATTATATACGACAGGTTGATCGGTTTCATGATATTTATAGAATACATGCAGAGTACATGCACCACTGTAGAATAGTATAAGTAGTGTAGCTTGACGCTGTATTCTTTAGTCTTTTATTCCAGTTTCTTCTTCGCTCCTCTTACCCTCCACCCCCCAATCCCTTGTCACTCTGACTTGGGATGGAGACTGAGCCTAGTTGTGACACATGTACAATACTGTTGTGACTTCAAATGTTAAGGTACCACATCCTGGAGATTGTGCAACTTCACTATTTGGCCTTTGGGAGAGAGGCATTTTAGCATATAGCGATTGCGAAGACTTACCCTAATAAGGCAAGAAAGTACAGTTCCTTCCAGGCTATAGGGTGTTTCAGATATACTATTTTGAGCCCAACTTCAAGCCCGATTTCGAGCCCAACTTGGTCCCAACTTCAGACACAATTTTTCACCATTTGCTCCCGGGAAGCACAACGGGTGGGCCAAAATGAGTGGGGGAAGTTGGAGCATGAAGTTGGGCTCAAAGTTGGATGTCAAATCGTGGTCCGTAGCACGATTTGACATCCAACTTCGAAATTGGAGCTATTTCGTGTTCCAACTTCATGCGAAGTTGGGCTCCAAGTTGGGCCTCAAGTTGGGCCTGAAAAAGGATATTTGAAACACCCTTATGAGTCTGAGGCACACTGCCCTGTTTTTTTTATATGTGAATCCAATGGGCTATATTGCAGAAGTGGACTCGAAAATGTTTAGCTGATTTAAGCATGATAGGAACGAGCTGTAACGTTTCTTGTCCAAGCAAGGCATGGCTTATGTCAGCTTCGGCCGAAAATTTGATTTTCAAGAAAAAAGTATTCGGAGTGTACACGTTTAAATCCCACCTACATCCACATGTGTAAAGCTGTTCAAAATGTTCAAATCTGAGTGTGTTCGGGCTGCTCTTGGTTATCTCATCTTATCTTACCCATCATTTTGTTACCTCACCGACATTTATTTCGATTTAGGATTCAAGCCCTTTTCGTCCCTTCTGTATGAGGCAATTTCAGAGCTTGAGCTGGTCTGGTAAATCCCGGTATTGAAGTAATAGAAGAAGAGCTCACTAGAGGGTCCGCACCTGCATCCATATTTGCAAGGCTGGTTCAAAGTGCAGATGCAGGATGCCCGTTCGATTCGGGGGCGAGCGTAGTAGCGTTGTAACTTCTTTTTATTCAAAAAATGTCACCGGTAGACTTTTGATGGTTTGGGACATGCAGAGGTGCGGTTAAATTGCATCATTGGGATCCCTTTGCGCAGAATTTGGGGAAGGATTTCATTTCCAGCTGATAAGACTTCAAATCATAGTCCGCAAAATATAGGTTACAAATATAGCTTGTTAACGGTGGTCTGTACCTGTGCCAATTGTTTTCTTTAGCCGTGGGAATGGAAACGGTGCCTGTTCGATTCGGGTGAGCCATCATAATTTAGGATGTTTTTTCGTTCTTTTTGCATGAGGCAGTTTCAAAGTTTGAGCAGGGATGAGGGGCTACTAAATTCCCGTTTTGAAGTAGTCTGAGAACGGCTTGCTAGCGAGGGGTCCGCACTGTATCCATATGTTCGCCATCATTCCATGAGTGTATATGCAAGGTGCCTGTTCGATTCGGGGGTGAGCCTGGCATTGTTTAAAGTTGTGCATTTTTTCCTGCATGGTAAATTTAAAGGTACTGATAATGAGATGGATGGGTTACAAGACAAAATTACGATGTCCCTTCCAGCATCAATTTAGCAGAATTTTGGGGATTATTCATATGCATTCCACGCAGGTAAAGCTCGGGATACATGAAATTGATTAGGAACCTGAGGCGAAGAGAAGCAGATAAATCCCGTGAAAAAAAGCCGAGACTGATGGTGAGCACTGAAAGGGATGAAAGAAAATTCCAAATCCGAACTTGAGCCAGGAGACACCGGAACGGAACGGTTGATGTACAGCCACCATCTCCGTTCCGTTCCCTTGTTGATCTCAGCGCGGCCATGTCAATCCAAATTCATCGCAAGCATCGACGCATCGATTCGCGCGCTCGTCTTCTTGGGAACGAACGCATGGTCCTGGAAGCTGCCGCTGGAGCCCTGTCGACACGAAGGCATGCAGTTCCACTCTTCATGGCTTGTGCCTGAATGGGAAACGGATGTGACGATAGAAAGAAGGTGTGTAGAATTTGCGACTATCCCAACCGGGCTTTTATGTATCTCAGTCTTAGACCGTGCGGTTGGCGAGCCTATATTCACGGCGTCATAGGTTCCGACTCCCGAGGCATCTTGACCCACATCCCGGACTCTTCATGAAAAAAAATGCGACATCGTGTCGCTTTTTCAAGTCTTTTACGCTCAAGTACTCTATAGACGTCTTGTTTGCACCGACTTCCTGGCGAAGGATTCTTGGAGGGCTTGAGAAACGGTTGAGCCTCTCAGGTCCGCTGCTCATTTTCTATTTTTCCACATCAAGCCTCGTCAGTATCTTGGACACCTTATCTATTACCCGGCGAGTCCTCATCGGCATGGCGGTCTTCGAACGTGCGGAACGTGTTCTAGTCATTCAAGGAGCCGTCTCATCCATGAGTGCCTGCAAGAGGCCATACTCGTCGAAAATCGCCCCTTCTTCCTCTTCGGCACACCGCCCAATCTCGTCTGAAACCGCCCGAGTTTCCTGCCCCGCCGTGACACTTTTTTTCTTCCAATATCATTATCCGTACCGTGTCGCGATATTCGGCCCACCTCCTCGTCCGTCCTCTGGAGCGCGAAGTGCGGGGGATCATGGACGATCGGTGGCCGACGGTGCCCCCCGCCTACAGGCTTCCTTCTTTCTTCGTCGTGGGATAGATCGGACTCCATGCGCTGACGCCTTTTCATCGTGTAGCACGCAATTCCGTCTCAATGGGTTCCCGGGTCTCGATGAATTGGAGGTAGACGGCAGCGCACCGTTTCTTGGCATCCATCGCGGTGCTCGGAGACGTGCACGACGCGCGGTCTGATATTATGTCGGTATTGACGGCACAGTCGGAGGGTAGCGGCGCGACGCCGACCTGTTCTCCTCAGCTTCCGTGTAATTGGTTTTGCGATCGCGCCTGCGCGAATCTCTCGCGACGCGCGTGGATGTATCATCGTGTCTCCGCGCAGGCGTGGATCCATCCTCTACTCGAGACGCCCTGGAACGCTCGCCACGAATCGCGCCCGGCGAAGGCAGTAGCCAGGGCTATGGAATTTCTTCCCCTCCTACATACCCGCGACCACATTCTATTACTGCGCACCGGCGCTGGACTGCGTACTCCTCGCGCGCGGATACCTTGTAACCTCCCCCCGTTTCCCCACAGTCCGCGTATCCCGCACCGCGATAGTGTTTGCCGTGCTTGCAAGCGCGCCCTACCTGAGTCTTGCTGCGGCGCCATCATCACTTGCACGGACTCCCACTGACGCGGATCCTCTATGGCGAGAATGCTGCGCGCGACTAGCCCTGGGACGCACGTCAGTCTGTGTTCTACTCTCCGCCGAGGATCGTTCGTCCTCGATATAGTTTACGTAAAGACCACCTCCGGAACGCCGAAGATTAGGGAGGCTCGGATTGCGCGCACCCTCTGGGGAGGTGGAGTATCTAGATGCCGACGCCCTCGCGTGAGGTTACTGATATCCATTCGCCGCCCCCGGACACCAGCCGTCAGCGTTAGCGCAATAGTGGGGCTCCCGTGGCAGAACGACGGATGGGGCCAGGGTCGCAGTCGGAATCGAGTTACTCCTGTAGTAGCACTTATGTATCGAATAATGTCTGCAATTGAATTCCACTGGGACACAGCAAAGAGGCTCAATTAATTATGATTGGTCAAAAGATGTATGCTATTGTCTAGCCGTCATTCCCGCATTATTGAGTAAGTGGTATAAAACATGGGAGAATGAGAATAGGAAACGCTAAACGCCGCGGGCCAGTCTTGGTCGAAGGTCGTAGAAAACCTGCGGAGGGATCGAAGCTTCGCGCGTTGCCGAGTTAGCGGTTGGCTGGAGCGGGAGATCTCCCTCGTCAGGACCGGGCGTAAGGACCTCACAAGTGAGGTACGTACTTCGCTTTTTCTTGACGGGCAGCGCTTCGTCGTCCGAGTCCTCTTTTTTTCGCTTCTTCGGGATGAATTTGGCGGAATTCTCTGCGAGGCATGAGCGGCAGGTAGAGTGAAACAGTGGCGTGGACTGACTGCGAGTAGGCTTAGTAGGAGGAGCGGCAGCGACTATGAAGGAAGATCTCAGATGTTCTGTCGATGTTGGTGAGTAATTGGACTCTGACCCTTCGACTTTGGTTTCGACTTGGCGGCTGAATGGTCCCGTCAGCATAGAGTGGAAGTGAAGGGGTATTACGGACTCACTCGACATTGGCTTCGAAGTGGCTATCAAGAACGGGATTAGGGACGCGATTCATGTCAGAGGGAAATTGGATACCCACCCTGGGGTTTGGGCTTTGCCGGAGCTCTATCTACGGGGCGTTAGCAGCAACGTATGGGCGCGAGAAAATAGTGCATCCTCACGAGTTCGTGTATTCACGGGGACTATTAAGAAATATATTGTACGCGCATTAAGAACTGTTGTAAAGTAAGATCTGGAGGGACATACCTCTAGATGGCTTGTGCTTCAGCTCCTCTTCATCCTCCTCCTCCGACTCGTCGCTTTCCACTTCCGAGTTCTCCTCTTCCATCTCGAGTTTCAGGACGGCCGCGGAGCCGACGACATTGGTTAGCGCCACCAACAAATCCTTCATAACTACGCTCAGGAGCACATAGGTGATCAAATAAATGGCGCTTACCTCCAAGGCGGCACCTTGTTGAGTGGCCTTGGCCTTGGCCAATTTCTGCGAAGTCAAGAGTAGTGGCCAGACCAGGCATGATCGGATAAAACAATAGGCACCTTGGGGGGAGCGATGGATACCTTTCTCGTTTTAGGTGGGGGAGTTGGCGTAGGTTTGGCTGGGGAGATAAAAAAGCTAAATCAACGGGTAAGCAGTTGAGCCGCGGAAGGCCAAGCACCTTCCTCCTCCTCCTCCTCTTCATCCGACGATGGCTCCGTTTCTAGGGCCCTGAGAAAAAAGTGAGAATTATTAAGGCATTAAATGTGACCATAGAAAACCCTAACCCTGCTTGTCGCTGCCGGGCCACTTGCAAAACCCTCCCGTCGAAATCAGGGATGGCCGTGCTCCGACGCTTCCAAGCGTCGGCTTTATGGAGGCGGCTCCAAGCGAACTCGCTCTACGACAGTCAGCTGTAGCGTACATTTATTCGGATTGCATTACCTTGGGACCCAGTAACTTGAATGCAAGGGTTCTGTCCTCGAGGAGTCGCCCCGGATGGGCGAAAAACTCGATCAGATTTGCGTCGTCTTTTTCATCAAATCTGGATGCCAGCCAGGTATCAAAAAGTGCGAAGCAGAAAGAAAGAGGGACTCGTGCCTTGGCCCAGCCATTGGGTTGCGCGCTGGAGATGAGAGTAGGTAAGAAGAAGGAAGGAAGGAAAATGTGACTGGGCCGAAACGTATAAGGACCGGTGATAATCGGGTGGGAGGTCCGATCCCGATTTTCGGCCCTCAGAAAATTTTGTCCGGACTTTGGGCCCTTCGGGAGGACCAGATTTTGTCCGGACTCCGGCTCTCACCCAGGTCCGAATTTTTTTTTGTCCGGACTACAGATCAGACCTCGAAATTATGTGTAAAAAATCGTAAAAATCATAAAAAAAATCCTCCTCGCAATCGTCTTCCGGTTGCTCAGTAATGTGAAAATCTGCCTTTCCCCTTTGCCGTACTGTATTTAAGTTTGAAAACACTTTTGCCAAAGCCTTCTTCTCCAATAAAAGCTCCTCAAAGACTTTGTGAGCCCGGAGTGCGATTTCTACGTGATTGTTGAACGTCTTGATGCTCTCGCTCTCTGGCAGGAGGGCCAAGAAGGAGTTGGCTAGCAAATGTCCCGCCTCATCATGGATAAGTCCATAACAGTATGTAGATCAAATGAGATGAGTGAAACAGAGATAAGAATGAATTGTAAGGAGGAGCTCAGTCTCAAGGGCCAAAATTCAGTAATGCATATGGCACTATAGCTGCCATTGTTCTGTCTCTCAATCCACGAGAACGAGCTCTCGGGAGCCACCACCGTATCCAAAATAGGCAATGTCCGGATGCGGGATCAGACCTCTTCGTGGTACGTGCCCATTGTCCGGACCTTGCCTCAGACCTGTCACGCCCGGTAGGGCCATTTGTCCGGACTCTGGCGGTGACATCGAGAGGTCAAAATTCAAAATTTGTCCGGACCCTGGATCGGACCTCCCAACCGATTATCACCGGTCCTAACGTATATAGACAACTTCTCGTCGATCCTGTGTCTTCGGAATGATGTCGGAGCATGGGCCGAGGCTAAATGAACTTCCCTTGATGTGTCGGACCCTAGAGTTTGGGTCCGAATGTCCTAAATAAACAGGATGAAGGACAGACAGTTTTGGCAGCGCACCTTTCTTGTCCTCTCCCCGAGCGCAGGCAAAGGAAATGCGTCGACGTTTGTTGTTCTATCTTTTAATAAGATGCGGTCTCGTTTCCTCGGAGCTGCTGTGAATGAACAACGGCAGGATTCGTGTGGCTAGATTCGACCACAGGTAAAAACCATGTGAAAGAAATGCTGATTATGGGACTTCTGCTGACAATGCTGGAAGGAGAATGTACGCGAGACAAAGGACGCACCAGGCCTCCTCGGACGTACGATACGACGTGGTATCCCCTTCCAACATGGGACACACAAACGCCGTTGGTTGAAAATAGGTTTCGCAGGGTTGTGTTTACATCACGTAAGAACATCCAAGTGAAAAAGCAGCCGATTGCGGAAGTACACTTCTGTCGGCAATGCTGAAACCAGCATACCTGAGATGGAGGACGTACCACGCGTCCTCCCACTGGATATTTTTACGAATGCTCTGGCCCATCCCCTTGGAGCGGCGGGCCATTGACAATCGAATCTGAAACGTTTTGAACGTTTTGATGCTGCAGCCTGAACCAAAAGTCTAGACCATGCCGGAGGTCGGAACGTGCTCAAAAGGAAATCAACCGACCGAAGAAGATAGCGGCAAATGAAATATAGCACATAGAATAATGAAAAAGCGCGGCGTGCAGAAGAACTTCAGTGGGTTCAAGATATTTGAAGCATTCAAATGGTACATCCTGTGATTTCCTGTCTATGGAATATACCCAATCCTGTAAAGATTGACCACAAGACCAAACCCATTAGCGATACGCGCTTCCGATGTAAGAGTCGTCGCTACTGGTTCTTGAGATAATCTGCCCGCGGATCAATTGTCAGGTCGCCAGCGCAGTTTTGAAAACGGAACACTTACATGGTCACTCGCTACGTTAGAGAGGCGGGGCCAGCAAATGCATTTTCCTCTGTCAATGCAACTATCCATTCCCTGACTGGACAGGTCAAGGGGAACGCTGCACATTGCGGACCTTGCTGTGGTACTACCAGGGGTAACCGGAATTTGAAGAACACATGCGCGAATTTGTTGCGCGTCGCTGGGGGTAATAAATGAAATGAGGTTTATGTCAATCCACAGTCGAATCTGTAAGCACTTACCTTGATAGAATATCTTTCCAGATGACTGGCTGCTCGACTGCTACCGATTACTGCGTTGCGAACGTGTTTTTCTGGGTATATCACACGTCTGAGGGTGCAGTAGGAGGAATCTCTGAATCGGAAGGACAATTTAACACTCGCATTTCCCTAGTCGAGCCATCTACCTTCGAGCGCAGCACGTAGCGAATTTTCGTGCTGGCGAGGGATGATACCTGAAGGGACATCTAAACATGTGTGGAACGTGGATGGATCGGCGTGCGAATTCGACAGATTTGATCGGTGGTGAGAGAACAAGGTTGAGTTCGAGACTGTGGGTGGCTGTCGGTGCTGCGTGCGATAATATGTCGTGCAGCCATCCGAGTGTAAAACCATTGATAGAGCACCTTTGAGAAAGTACGGTCTTGCGAACGGGAAGGGAATCACTGAGATGTGCAGCGAGAGTCCGCTGAGTCTGAGCGTCGGTCCCGGATTTCTTGTGACTCGAAACCCCAAAGGTACACCGGTGAGACTATGTATGGGATAAATCGAGAAGAGAGCGTGAGTTTCCTCTGGTCGCGAAAGAGGGAAGAAGGCGGGTAGACGGAAGGTTTGGCGTCGCACCTTTGCCTCAACATCGCATCGCGGGGTTCTATTGAGAGGGCTAAACGGACCAGCTGATAGACTGTAGTTAAATGATGTAACGAGCGGCTTTCGGGAGAATTAGGACCTTCAGTTGGCAAGAACGATAAGACGCGGCGCTTTGATGGGAAGGAACGCCAAGAGTTCGTCAAGTCTCGGTCAGATCATTTAGTTGAAGTCCACGAAAAAGTCCATACCTGGCTGAGGATTTGGTGGTTGAATTTCCAACACCTGGGTTGAACTCGAAAGTCAGAGTACTTTAACTGAAGAATATACAGCGTAAGTGGTAAGTCAAGAGTCAGTGAGGGTGAGGACTAATGCAGATATGGATTGGAGTCGATTCAAGCCCGTTTGGTCAGAAGTCGAGTTTTGTGTAACGGGGTCAATGTGAGTACAGCTGGCCCGGCCCCATTTCACGAGCGTTAGGTCCGCAAAGCGGTGGTGGAGTCGAGACACACAGTATTAATTTCCTGCCACTGGATGATCCTTGGGGTTTGGAATTCGAAGAGTGGGTCTGAAAACATAACCTTAGCATTACACTCGCCGACAGAAACGAGGGAGGGAGGGAGGGAAAAGAAATAAAAGGACGTGAATCATGAGGAACGACGACATAGCTAGCCCGGATCAATGAACAACTCCAATTATTGCATGCATGGGCAAGAGAATCGGAGAGAATCCACGGCGGGGCAAGAAAGCGATCTTGAATTCGTCAGGCAACGTGGAAGCAACAAAATAGAAAATAGAACTTGGTATCCCAGACCATTAACCCAGAAAGTATCCAAGCCAGAAGCTGCGATTGGCGTGATGACGAAAAAGATGGTCAATCTCCCAATGGGTGCCGAGGTCCGACTATATCCATTCTTCGTCGCCGAGAGAGTTCACACGCAGATGTTGGCCTGGCGTCGCTGGGATCTGCATGGCTTCGTGTGGGCTTGAACACATTCAGGCGTTCAAATGGTTTGCAGAATCCAGCGGAGGCGTTGAAGAATGAGGAAGAGGCGGCGTCTCAGGAAGCATGGAGACAGAAGCGCAGAATGAGGTCGGTGGCACCGGTTTTGCGAAAGATATAAAGGAAGTGGAGAGTGAATTGAATTCAGAAGAGGAACACATTGCGTAGTATGCTGCATGCATGTAGCACATATTGGAGTCGGAGCGTAGAGTGGACGGGTGATGCGGGTTCAGCGAATAAGAGCTCTGTTGGATACGGAGATCTCCGGCCACTTCAGTTCCTCAAAGTTCGAGAGAATTTGTTTGCGAGGGGAACTTGAAAGCTGCCACAGCAAAACGGAGGATGGGAGTCAGGAGCAACCGGCAGATAGGCAGATCAGAGATTGATCGGAGACGGCCGGCCCGAATGTTTCTTTCCTTCCGCGGTCATCTTCCGGGGCCATCTCTCCTACGGCGTCGTCTCGGAAATGGTGGAATCGGGGCCTTTTTCTATGTTTGACTCTCTCTCATCTTGACTAGTGGATCTCAGTCAGTAAAAGCCCACGGCGTCCCAGTGGTCTAGGCTTGCTTGATTTTGCACCGGCTCAATTTTGACTCTTCTGTGTCCATTCTGCGGGATCATCTAGCCTCCAGCGGCGTTAAATCTTGAACACGATTGCCTTGTCTTGTTCCGGGCTCGATGCGAATAAAATGACTCGTCGTACTCGATTCTGGACTCAAATTCAGCTCCAACGATCACTCGGTGCTTATGCCAAGATGTCCGACGGAGAACCTCCCAAACCCCAGACTCAACTACCGAAAGTAACTGAAAGTACGTGTCAGCTCGTTTCATTGACATCGGCCACTTGTTCGGCTCCAGGTCTCTATTCTCGTTTTCTTTCCGGATTAATCGGGGCCGGATTTCTATTCCCTCGCTCTCGACACCTTTCATTTCGACGGCCTTATATTCCGCTTCAAGCAACGCAAGATACAGACTCGATAGGCGATGAATACTACTTCTGCTCAGCGATCCAGAAGTTGCCTGTTCGACTCGAGCTCGAGTCCTTGCTCCTCGGATTTTGCCCACTGAACGAGATTCTCTTCCTCCTGCCCATGCCCGTACCTTACGACAAAAGAATTCACCGGTTTTTGGTAAAGGCCCGGGTCTGAATCGAACAGACTTTCACGATACCCCGTCAAGTGACATTAGACGCAGTACGCGCCGCGCGCCGCCGGGATCCATTCACTCCCTTGTCTCGCTCTATTTATGCGACACCTTCCAGATTGACCCCGGCCTGGCACTGTATTGCCTTCGAGATCTTGCGTCCATGTATTATCCTTGATTATATGTGCGCATACGGATCCTAGAATTATCTAAATCCGAGATGATAACAGAATAAAATGGGAGGGAAGAAGGGAGAGAAAGATATTGAGCGAACATTAGAAGATGCCCGGATGCGATTTTGCGAGAGGCGCCTTCGCCTTCGCCTCCGCCTTCCTCCGCCTCTTGTTCTCGCCATCGATGTCATCCACCAGCCATCGGAGAGAGCCGCCTTCTCCTCAGTCACCGCCTTGGCCCTCTTGCATTTGCGGCTGACGCCGTGAGCCGGCTTCTGTCAATGTTCAAGTGCGCGTCAAGAGGGTAAACTGGTAGTGTGAGATCCAGAACGTACTACCATACAGCTGCCGTCCAGGGGTCAGACCAATGTGGCGTCGTCCCGCCAACAATACAAAGCATGGACTTTCGCCTTGTAATTTATGCATCCCGATGAACCACATTTTGTCCGTGCAGAAACAATTCATCGGTCTGAAGAAATTTTGGTTCAGTGAGAACCCCAGCAGCTCCATAGTGATTCGTGTAGACCATCTCTCGTTCTTCCGACCAAAACCCTTCGTACATTCTCTTACAACCATCTGACTTAGTCTGCAGGACCCTCCCTATCTAGTGTTCACCCTTCCATTGCTGGTCCATTCCCTCCATGCGAAAATTTCTTCTTCTTCACGTGGCACCTCTTCCGCTTCCCTTCCAGTTCCACCGGTACCTCAGCTCCAGCTCCAGCTCCACCACCCTCACACTCCGCCTCCGTCAACTTCATGCGCTTCCGCTTCCGCGTGCCCACTTCCTCTTCCTTGTAATCCGCGCCCACACCAGCATCACTACCCAGCATATTCACAGGCACCTCCTGCTTCACCGCCTCGAGCTCAGCAAATTTCTGCCCAGAAAGCAAATAAAACAAATCTCCGTCAGTCACACTCGGTAGAGAAACAAAACAAAAAATTGGCCACATACGGTCTTGGCCGCGCGGCGCCCAGCTTTGGCTTTTTCGTACTTCGTTCTCAGCTTCGCGAGGGCCGCCTAATCATGTAATAAGCGGTCAGTTCCGAGTCCTTCTAAATACGAACCAATACGGTACTCACATTATCGAGAAGAGCCGCTGCCTGGAGGCGTTCGACACTCTCACTAAACTCATGGCAGGTCTGCGTTAAACAGTAAATCAGTTAGCCCGCCCCGAGGTACACCGTACCGCAAACAAGCATTTACCACCTGCAAAGCCGAGAGGTCCGTCTCCAATGCGGCATGTTCAACCTGCAGCGCCGAGTGTTTCGCCTCCAGCGCCGCGTACTCCCTACAAGCCCGCCTTCTGGCGATATCCCGCATCCCGCTCTGCATTTTGTTCCGGGCGCGCAGCTTCGCAACCATCTGCGCTCCGCGTCAAATGGTATTAATATTTCGGTGAAGAGAGAGGGAGATTGACGCTTACCGAATTGGCATTTGCGATCGCCAGCTGCACCGCGCGTAGCTCACGCCGCGTCTATGATTCACGAGTATTTTAATCGCGTTAACGACGATAATTGCAGCAGTGATCAAACGCACCGTGACAAGCTCCGCATCCCGCTCCTCCACTTGCTCGCGCACCTGCACAAGTGCCGCACGCGCCTATGTCGGTGGTCAGGACGAACTCTCGGCGCCAGAACAGGGAAATGAATGAACTTACGCGCTTCATCTTCTTTTTTTGTTCGTCCTCGACTGCGACGTGCGCCGCAATGAGTTCCTGGGTGATTCAAATGCGACGTAAGCCTCTGCTCAATGTCTTATTACGGAGGAGCGCGTGCCTTGTATGGCCGTTCGATATTCTCGGTGAGACACTGCTGCTCTCGCAGTCGACCTTCCTAAACGTGATATATATGAATAATGCGTATGGGAACACGGGGAGCCGAAGTCACCAGATCTTCCGCATGTGTTTGTGCATTGTTCAACTCCTGCACGAGATTGTGTCAGACGATATGGACAATGGCACAAGTTGGAAAGAAAAATACAGGAGGACGAACCTGTACGAGAGCGGTGTTCTCTTCACTCTGGAGCTGTATTTGCGCTTCGCGTGCTTCAGCGCAGGCTTGCCCGTCAGCGAGTCTCTGCAGAGGAAATTTTAAGGGTACATGAATATAAGTAAGAACAAATGGGTCTCACTGCTGTAAGCGACGCGTTCTCATCCCCACAGCGGTCGATTTCTGCGTCGCGTCCGGTCAGGCGCATCTGCACGCCGACCAACTCCTGCGGAGACCGCTCAGAAGGTGTACGGCAGATCGTAAAAGGCGAGGGCATGACCGACGCCCACCTCTTGAAGCGCCACGTTTTCCTCGCGGCTGCGCTTCAGCTGCGCCTCGCACTCAGTCAAACGGTCGTGCGTTTCCTGTAGCTCCTACGAGCGGTCAAACCAGAGAATAACGCATAACTGAGGGTCAGAGAAACGCACGAGAGCAAGGTCAATCTGAATATAACCGCGCGCCTGAAAAAATGACCACTACATCCAGATCCAGAAATATTCGAGAAAAACAACGCACCTTGTACAGATCCACGGAGAGCGTTTGGTTTTCCGTGAATAGCGCGACAAGGCGTTCTTCCGCCTCCAGTAGCGCTATCTTGAGTGCCGAGCATTCCTGCGCCTCGTCAGATCTTACCCAGTTCTTCAGATTACAGACAAGGTAGCGAAACCCACGGTCTGCATGCTCCGCCTTGCGATGCGCTCCTGCGCGAGGCCTCTCCGAGACGCGGTCAGCGCGGTCAGAAATACCCAGAGCGAGGGAATCCCCTCCTCCGGTTCGTCCTCTTCATCCGAGTCTTGCTCTAACGGATCCTGCATGTACTGTACGTATCAAGGAGTATTGAGGCTGGACAAGGCAGCTTACTTGCGTCTCCGGGAGATCGGGCTGTCCCGGATGGCTATCGGCGAGTCCCGTGATATCTACGAAGGGATCCATTGTGGGGGTAGGAGAGAGGATTCGGAGGGCGGGATGGCGTACGTAAACAGCGTAGTGGTGGCAAGGTCCGGTTCAGAAAACGGTTCGAACCTGAACCGGACCGAACCGAACGCGAGGTTCAGGTTCAAGGTTCGGCAAAGTGCTGAACCTGAACCGGAAGTTCGGTTCAGCGTTCGGGCAGGGGATGGTTGCGTTCGAACCTGAACCTGAAATTGAACCCGAAGCCCCGAATTTCTGAATTTGGACTGACAATTTGCATCTTGCGGGGTAAGAAAATTGTTTCATGATGGACCAATAGCCCTCTGAAACGTTTCATCCTCCTGAAGGACTGGAACTGGAGGGAATGGGGACATCGGGGATGCACTTGTTCTCGAAGGTCAGAGTCATGTGACATCATGTTGCCAGTGTAAATATTCCCCAGGCTTCCTTCGTTATCTCCGACGATGTTCTACAAAACCCAAGAGGACAAAAGCGTCCGAAATAACATTACTAGACATATTTTGATCCAAAAAAATAACGTATCCGGAGAGTATTAATTTTTCGGTTCGAACCGAACCTGAACGCAGGTTCAGGTTCAAGGTTCAGCAATCTGCCGAACCGAACGCAAGGTTCAAGTTCGGCGTTCGAAGAAAGTCCCCCCGAACCTGAACCGAACCGAACCTTGCCAGCACTAAAACAGCGTGAATTTACGTATTGTTTCGCAAGTCGAATAGAGTTGAATTTGTTCCGTGCTATTAGGTACTACCCAGGATCCAGAATTCACAAAAATATCATCGTATATATGTAGTGTTCAAAATCGACTTGGACTGGCGACCGTATCTGCTCAAGAGAAAGAAATGAAGAAAAACTAAATCACTCGGACTCTCCCGACGCATGCGGCTAGTTTTCGTTGAGTGAGAATGGGACCAGCGTACGCTTGGAGAGTATTGAATTATCACAGATGTGAGTCATGTACTCCCCGAGTCAGCCAGGGAGAGATAGAGCACAGATATCGAGGCAGAAGGAAAGAGGGAACTATTAATCATCTTCCCGGACGCAGACTCGACCTCACCATACCTCGTTCTTCGCGTCCCATGTGTCGCCGGAAACTCTGCATATGTCTGAGCTCAGAGCCCTGAAAACCAGGCCCGGCTGCGCGTTGGCGCGCGTTTGCGCTTGGTAAATCATGCGCCTGTTCGCGAATATTTGCACAAGTTGTCCGTTCGATTCGGACCCAGCTCATGGTCTTGGACATTTGCCCTTTTTTGTCAGTTGCCCTGTTTTGTGCCAGTTTCCACTCATCATAGTCAAAATGGATCAACTCCGATCAACAGGAGAACTCACCTATCTCCCATCTCAAACTCCTGCCCAGGACGCATAAACCTCTCCGAGGCTCATTCCTCTCCTCGCATCCCATGCGTCGCCGAGAGATTTACAAGGTTTGGCGGCATGGCTGCCTCCCTTCAAGATACTTTCCCGCGTAGACAAAGAGTCCCAACCACTGGGAGTCCTCATATCACAGGTCTTCTCGCTTTTTTAACTCATATCCGTTCATCGAACAAACGACCTGGTGATAGGTAATGAAAGGAAGTTGGAATCAAGATAATAAGCAGACTTCCTGTACTACGCTTTCTAATCGGTCTCCTGGATTTACATCAGACTCGACGAACACACAAGAATATAATCAGACGAACCCACGTCACCTTCTAGTTGTTCCCCTTGACCTTCCGACGTTTCGTGCCCTTGCCCTTCTCGTTCTGCTTCTCCGCTTTCCGTTTCTTCTTTGCGTCCAACGCTTCGAATCTCTGACGCAGTGATTCGTACAGCTGGTGGTTGAATCCTACACACCGGAGACCTACGGCCTCGATCGTGATATTTCCATCCGGAAAATGTTTCCGGATTATCTCTTTGTAGTTGGACGGACGAGGAATACCGAGGGCTGCATCTATAATTTCTGACCCCGACTGACAAGCAGTTCAGTCCGGCATTATTGACAACAAGGAATAACTGACGACAGAGCCGGGCCGGTTTACTCCCTCTGGATTCACGGGGCTGAGATCGTGGCATTTGTACGATCCAGCGTATATGATCTGTTTATTCTTCGCCATAAACACTTCGCGCGTGGCGCCATCCAAGATGGCAAGGTCGGATCCCTCGACCCATTTCTGCGACTGGCGATTGTAGCGATTGGTTGGACCGAATGCGACGAGAAGATCCAGGCCGGACAGCTCCACCAGGCGTCCCGGCAGATACAGGATATGATTCAGGAAACTGTAGAATTGTAAACGATCTGGAGGTCTTTCGAGAAGCAAGTCACTGACATCCAACTACCTTGACTCTGGTCGATGTCAGTGAAAAATATATATTGCTGATGGATACATCGATGTCATACCTGACCCAAGTAGGAGTGTAGATTGAAACCCAGACCCTTGTCTATGGCCAGATCAGAGAACTTGGATCGGTCTACCACCACAGGTAATAACTGAGATGTCATATGCTGGCGATATGCCGACATCTGTCGGGCCTTAGTAATTATGAAAGGAGGAATTTTCGAATTCGCACCGTTGGTGGGCCCGTAACCGATGTTTCCGCCGCCGCGTTTTCAAAGGTTGCGGGTTCCTGGCACACAATGAATGAGGATGATATTAGATCAAAAGCAATTCTACTTGCCTCGTCCGCGTCCTCTTCTCCATCCTCCGAACTTTCGTCGTTTTCCTCTATGTCATCGGGTGTCTACAAAACGTTCAATG
Source organism: Mycena galericulata (assembly GCA_029289565.1). Taxonomy (NCBI): domain Eukaryota; kingdom Fungi; phylum Basidiomycota; class Agaricomycetes; order Agaricales; family Mycenaceae; genus Mycena; species Mycena galericulata. The sequence continues at coordinate 238,368 of JARKIA010000184.1, forward strand.
AGATGAGTTTGGTGATATAGTACTGCACTTGCCCCGTCCGTGTCCTCGTCTCCATCGTCCGTGTCCACTTCTCCGTCGTCCTCCGAACTTTCGTCGTCTGCCTCTTGGTCATCCGGCATCTACAAAACATTCAATAAAGTGATTTTGGACCTTGTTTTCCTCACCCGAGTCGACGGTGCGTTCTGAACTTACTGTAAGCCAAAAGTCGGGAAGGGAGTACATGATGACGCACTCACCGTGCTCGATTCTTCTCGTAAGCTGTCCGCTACTTCGCGGTAAGCCTACGGAGATCTTGTGAATTACATCCCAATGAGCGGCATCGGAAACGTACCCTTTTCCAATCGGTCTTCTCACTCTTGACCCGTTTATATTTTTCTTTCAATTCCGACAGACTAGTCTCGAGGGATGCGACCTCCGCTCTGAGTCCCTCAGAATTCTAAGACACACGCTGAGTGTTGTGTATGGAGGAATATATTAAATAGGCCGAAGCGATTTCACTCGCCTCAGGAACGTTATCTCCGTCGATTTCCATGATCTCGTCGTCTTCCTCCACGTCATCTGGAATCTGCGGGGTATTGATCAATAAGATGATTGGTTATTTAATTCACCTTACTTGAGTAGACTGTGCATTCTAAACTATCTGTAAGCGAAATCTTGGGAAGGGAGTACACACGTACGCTCTCCGCCAGTTCATTATAGGCCTACGACGATCCTGTGAATTAGAACCCAGCGAGAAATACTGGAGACGTACCCTTTTCCAGTCAGCCCTCTGATTCTTAACGCGTTTGTACTTCTCCTTCATATCGGAGAGGCTGGTCTCGAGGGAAGAAACCTCTGCTTTGAGCCCTTCTGAGATCTATGAGACGAACTAAGCGACGTTGATGGTGTGCAAATGAGGAAGTAACCGTGGACGAATTCTTCTTCAGGGCACGGTACTTTGCGCGCAGTGTCGCGATCGCCTACAGAATCAACATAAGTCTGTACGTTACCACACCTGGGCGAGAACAAAACTGACCGACTCATTGGCCTCGCCGCTATCGTCTTCCTTTGCACGCTCTTCTTCCACGGCTTCCCCAACCTGGTTGAAGAAATACGAGTCTGTGTAATTCTGCGATCGACACCGTCGCACTCACCGGTGCCAGTGGCTCCGCGGCTTTCTTCGACTCCTCCAATTCGACTCGAATCTGATCCAGCACCTGTCCCGTCTCAACTCAAAAACCTCATATGATGAAAGGAGGTAATGTCACCTTCTCCCCTTCCACCCTCTGCGAAGAGGTAATCATAACTTATATCCGCCGCGTAATGGATGGGACTAGAAAAGTACATACCTCCCGCATTTCCTTTGCCGCGATCTCGGCGCTTTCCTTGAGACGGGTTTCCATCCGGGCGCATTTCTGAAACAATTGGTAAATCTTTTTTATTGTTCGTCGATACGGGAGGGCATACCGTGCTCAGTGCCTCGTTGCGGAGCTGTTCTTCCCTCAACATCTCGCGTATCTTGGTGAGGTCAGCAGCCGACACTGCTGTCTATCGCAAACAAAGCATCAGGAACGCAAGAGGAACATATGATTCAGAGTAATGGCTTACCGCGTCAGAGGGCTCGTTTTTAACCTTCAGGCTATCCTGCAAGGTCGCAGTCTCTTGACGAAGCGCGCTGTTCTCGGACTCCAGATGACCAAGTCGACTCTTCGCAGCCTCCAGATCGTCCTTCGTAGAGGTATCTCGACGCTGGATTGGGTCGAATGTCAGCTGGGGGGGTATGATCTCGCGAGTCGCAACATCATACGATCGTGTCCAATTCTTGTTGGAGCGCCGTGCATCGAGCGTCAGACGCTTCGATGTATTGCGTAAGGAAATTCAAGCTCTCGAGAATCGTGTTGGGATCCATCGCGGAGGACAAAGCCGAGCGCCACTCAACAGTGGCCGGAGGAAAAGAGTGGAAAATTTGGCCTATTACGCAACCAAGTGTTGGGATCGGCTGTTGATTGATGGCCGATTCGGATCCATACCCAGTGTTTCTCCACCTCAATTATGCGTTTGGATGCCGCGCCATATACTGATAGCACCAGGTATGAGATAGAACATATCGATCTTGGTCGATATCATGATTCAAGAACAATTGAAATCAACCAAAAACCACACGCTATGCATCAAGGTCCATTCAACGTCGCGGCGATTCAACGTCTCGTTCGACTTTATAAAATAGGAAGCGCTTCCTATATACAGGCAGGATGGTTCCCGGTGCGCGTTGAGCTCCAATGTGGGGACTCACATGGTCGTTGATCCCAAACACCCTCGTTCGACTCGAGGTCTTGCTTTGATTCTTAGCTCCCCATCGTTTTTGCTGGGTGTATACAAATCCAAGGTGTGGGTCTCCACAGAATTTGCTGTTACAGTGGGAACACATTTGAGTCTACAGCACCGTACATATGGGTCGGTGAGTCAGACACTCGCCAGAGTACGCCTGACGCCGCGTGGGGGGCTAACAATGCGTGCACCACAATATCCGAGGAAGGAAAACAGATCAGAGACAATGAGGAAAAATCGACAAAGCAAATTCAAACACTGGGAGTCGTACCTATCTCCCGCTCACAACTGTTAACCATCAACCTACCAACGAGAAGGAGGGTGTGTAATGCAGACTAAGGGAGAACGTGAACGGGCATATCTGTCAGAATTATCAGCGTGAATGAAGGAGAAACGGAAAGCCAGAACGGAAGGAAGAGGAAGGAGTATTACAAATTGAACTAGGGGTCGTCTCCTTGGTGTTCGGCGTTGGTCCGGCTCTTGCGTTGTATTCTGCCAGTATCACTCGGTATCTTCTGGGAGAATCCGCCAGGTTGGAAGTCATCCCTGCAGTATACTTCCTAAAACCCAGTCTCCGACCGAGCGTATCATCTCTTGAACGAACTCGAATGCCCATCTGCAGATCTGGACAGTGGCGTTCATCTTCCTCCTGCTATATTTCGTTTTTCCGCGCTGTAAATCCAGTATATCACTGCGCCTTTTTCTCTCTCTGATCCGCGTAGGAATTGATTTCGCCCCCGCGCACTTTTGGTGCGCGAAAGTCACTCCGTCTCTATATCTTTCGATCTCGTAACCTTAAAGCTGAAGGAGGGATGCTGGTCCTAGTTATCAACGCGTACCTCCATCCCAGCGATGTGGGTTCTTCGGCTATATATTTGCGCTATTTTTGCTTTCAGCTTACAGCTCGGTTAAATTCTCCTTGGATACTCAAACCAACATGACATGGTATATCGTAGCTCGATCTAAATGGTAATTTTTTCTTCACGCAAGCCTACGGCTCAGTCAAAATGTCCTTGGATAAACAAACCAACATGACATGAATAAATGGTAACAAGTGTCCGGTATAAGAGCGAGAGGGACTGGAAACGTAAGGTACATTGCCCAGAATACCCCCTGCATAAGAATACATAGCAGCTTCCATTAGATATGTCGTAGATGTAGAGCCGCCGTAAAAATCCAACGAAATGGCCTCATAATTGGGAATGTCATACCAGCGAGCCGAGCAGCACGACGACCGCCGCGATCGCGGGAAAAGACGCTCGCATCGCGCTTGCCCCACCCTGCTTGCTGTCGGATTCTTTGGCTGGCGTCTGGCTGGTGGCACTCGGAGATGCGGTGGAAGAAGGAGTTGAAGAGGCGGATGAGGAGGCCGAGGCGTTGGTTACGGTCGTGCCACTGATATCTGGGGCGCGACAGCGTTGAATCGGTGACGAAATTCGAAAGGGGAATAAGGACGTACAGGCCGCAAAGGAGGGCATGGTGTAGTTCGTTTCCACGTACGGCTGAGTCCGGTTCTGAGCGACCGCAATCGGGACGAGGTGCTACGGCGAGGCGTCAGTAGTGCGTTCATTCTTGATGTACACGATGGTGTACCTCGAACGCCGCCAAAAGCTTCGGGTGGTTGTCAATCGCCATCTGCATCGTAAAATTCGTCAATTCGTGGGTCAACATTATTGCGCCGATCTGGATTATCCGCAAAACAATCAGCTGTTGGATCCGGCAGGAGAATGGCGTCACGCACGGAGTCGAACGCGCCAGACGTGGCGTTCGAAATGAGCGCATCGTAGTTTGCCTGTACATCTGCTGCCGTCACGCCGTTGGTCCCCTCTTCCCAGTCATTTGAGTCGTACATCCATATAACCGTCTCCAGCCCAAGCTGGGCGGCGATATACCGGATGCGGTCATCGACGTCGCCGTATGGCGGCTTCCAGCAAGTCAGTCGGTAATAGACACGGAGAGGAGGTACAAACGCACACGCCAGCAGGTTGGAGTTACACCCGTTACGAACTTGATTGCTTTCATTGCGTACCACAGCTCGGCAAATGCGCCTTCGTTCGACGTTGAGGTCATATAATTGTGTGACCATGTGTCTGGGCCAAAGGTCGGCATATACTGAGACAGGAGGAGGATCGACACTCACGGACGCAAATCTGGTGCCCGTCCGCAATTGCTCGCTGGGCCTCGAGCGGGTAGTTCATGACATTCGAGCCGATGTAATACATCGCTGAGGGTAGAGGCGTCGGCTGTAGAAGATAAGAGACAACAGTTGAACTTACTCGCTTTCTGGTTCTGCGATGCCAAATAGTTATAAAACACATTGTGCCCGCAATATGGGCCATCGTCGAAACCGTAACCGAGTGTGCGGGGCTGCGATTGAGGGTCAGCGAGAGCGTCGGATGCAAAAAAATAAATAGGTGCACCTCAGGAACGCTTGCAACGTCCGGCTCGAGGCCGCTAAGTTTCGGCGTGACACAATTGCTGTACGTCCACCAGCAATCGGGGTCCGAGTCACTATACGCGACAGAAGAAAAGTCACCCGTGAGGGTGCCCTATAAAGCAGGTGTCGGCGGTATGTATATAAATGAATTGGCTATACAGACTCTCGGAGCGATCTTGGGGATGGACGAATTCATAGCAGCAAACTTTGCGAGCCCGGCGGTGTCGTTCGGTAGGATATTGGCAGCGTAAACCCAAATCCCAGGGAAGGATGACATGACCTTGTCAACGGGCGGGTAGTCATATGGTTCGCACTCCACGGAGGGGTCTGTGGTAGAACCGTATGAGGAGAGCGCCTTTTACACCATGAGATTGCACATACTCGTGATAGCAGCCTCCTCCGCCTCGTCGGAACGATTCTGGCCCCGCACAGTAGAGACACTCAAGAGCAGAAGGACAGTGGTAACTGTCGAGGTGCATGGCCACATCGTGAACTGGGAGAGCACTCGAAGGTTGGCGCCGAGAGTCGGGGGAGGAAGTGAAGCAGAAGAGAGACCCAAATACTTCCAGCCAGACTAGTCCCCGATAAGTACGCCTGGGCCAACCTTGGTCCACGGTCAATTCAGCCCATACAGCCCTATTTTTGACTCGAGCCCTCAGACAGGAGGCCGGGAAACCGCATGTAACGCCGCCGCATTATCGAGGAAGGAGAAATGAATCATGATGCCGAAAGATGGTGGTGGTTTTACCTCAGCCAGCAAGTCACGGTCACGCTGGTTCGGGAGATGCCGATCCCGAATATATCTCTTCCTGGCTCCTACTATAAAGAGGGAGTGTTCCTAGCCGGCCAACTCTGTCCGTCGCATTATGTTGTTCGTTCGGGACGCGGCGTGAACCTCAAAAGGACAATCCTGCTGCCCAAAAGACCTTTTTTCTAGTACGGCGCTACTATTTATTCATGTTCAAGACACAGGAGCATCCCCGAAACTACCATAATAAAATCCAAAAGGTGCGGAGGGACACCGCACCAGACATCCGAGACCCAACTATTGAGGTGGTTCTCCAGCGTATTATCCGAAAAACAACTCAAGTACAGACTGAGGACCTGCGAAAGCAGCTAACACGAGCCGATGTTGAACTCGCATTGAAGATGTCAGCCAACAAGAAAGCACCAGGGTTAAATGGCATACCCTACGAAGTATGGCGCAGCCTGAACGACAGATTCCTAACCAAAACATCCCAGGGCAAACCTGCCTTTGACGTTATTGGACTGCTGCTCCTGCTATATAATGACATTGAGTCACATGGTGTCACCCCCGGGACGGGTTTCTCGAAGAGTTGGATGGCACCCATATACAAAAAGAATGACCCTGCAGACATTGCCAACTACAGGCCAATATCACTGCTCAACACAGACTACAAGATATTCACCAAAGCCCTTACCATAAAGCTGGCACGAATTGCACCGGACTTGATCCATCCGGCACAGGCTGGATTTGTCCCAGGTCGCCATATATATGACCAAGTGTGGCTCACGAAACGCATCATTGAATTGGCAGAGGCAACTGAGCAAAACGGGATAATAGTTGCTCTCGATCAAGAGAAGGCATATGATAAGATCGAACATGACTACCTATGGAGGGCCTTAGAGCAATTCGGGATCCCAGAGGAATTTATCAGCACAGTCAAGGCACTGTACAGTGATGCATACACAACAGTAGTTGTCAACGGTATGGCGAGCGAGCGCCCCTTCAAGGTCACACGTGGAGTGCGTCAAGGAGATCCCCTCTCGTGCCTGCTCTTCGATCTGGCTATAGAACCACTGGCTGAGGCATTGAGACAATCGGGTCTCCGAGGCTTCCGACTGGAGGAAGTTGATGACAAGGTCGTCGCCACCTTGTTTGCGGATGACACACTGGTGTATCTGAATTGCCAGGATGATTTTCAGTCCCTACTCGACATACTTGAAGAGTGGTGTATAGCATCAGGAGCGAAATTTAACATCGGAAAAACTGAAATCATACCCACCGGATCACTCAACCACCGGAACGGAGTACGGAACTCACGTACAGTCAATGGAGTGGATGGTACCAGGATCCCCGACCACATCACCATTGCCAAAGAAGGCGAACCCATCCGCACGCTCGGCGCCTGGGTGGGAAATAAAGTTGACCAGGTCGCAACCTGGACTAAGACAATCGATAAGATTGATGATGCTCTGGACAGATGGGACAAGGGAAATCCTACCATGGAAGGACGCCGACTAATCATCATGATGGTGGTGGGAGGTATGACCCAGTACCTTGCCAAAGTTCAAGGAATGCCGCTTGATGTGGAAGCAAAACTTGAGCGCCGCATCCGAGCATTCCTCTGGAATGATAAGACACTCATAGCAGTTAATAAAGAGACAGTATATGCACCAATCGAAATGGGAGGACGCAACCTCCTCGACATCATTGCTCGCAATGAGGCTATCACTGCAACATGGCTGAAATCATATCTTGACTTCGGCCCATCGCGGGCACTGTGGACATTTGCCGCTGATGAACTTATTGCACTTAATATAGAGTCTAAATCAGCAACAGTAGTTGATAAGAACCTACGAACCTGTGTGTTCCTGCAAGCCTGGGAATCCGGGCGAACCCTCAAACCCCGAGACCTAGTTGACATGTTAAAAGTCGCAAAAAAAAGAGGTGTCCAGATGGATGGACTCGCGTTCTCCAGAGAGATCATGCGTGACACCCAGATCTGGTACCATGTTAAAACCACCGGCACACGAGGCATATTCAATGTTGGCCCCGAGGTCAAGTGCCTGAAAGAACAGCACAAAATCAGGACAGTGCGGGAGGCCGAAGTCCTCGCACGGAGACTAACTGACCGACATCGCCCGAGGTCCAACTGTGCATGTGAGAATTGTAAGACAACAAGGAGGGAGTGTCCGGGATGCACCAACCCAAACAAGTGCTACTTGAAAGCACAACAGCTATTGAATTCATTAGAGCCCAAATGGAACCCGCTCCAACCCCAACCGGAAGATTACGAAGATGAACCCGTAGCACCCATAGTATTGGGGGAAGAAGAGGAGGTCTTTGACCCCAAGATCACAGTCAAAGGCAATTTAGGCAATGCCTTCCGAATTTTCACGAGCGGCCTGAGAGGGAGCTTGATAGCACCAAACACCCGAATGCAGCCTGACCCCAATGCAGCTGAACACATTGTCTACACAGATGGATCTGCAACGAGCAATGGCAGGGTAGACGCCCGTGCAGGCTCCGGAGTCTACTACGGGCCAGAAGATGCTAGAAATCTTGCAATAAGAGTCCCCGGAGAACTGAAACAGTCAAATAATGTGGCCGAGATACTTGCAGTTAAACAAGCCATTGAACTTTCTCAAAAGGATGCAGTGCTAAGGGTCAAGAGTGACTCGAAGCTCATCATAGATGGCCTCACAAAGAACCTGCACAAGTGGGAAGATGAGGGATTCTTGAACACGGAGAACGGTCACCTGATTCAAGTCACGAGCACACGTCTGCGTGAGCGTAAGGCACCCACAACCTTTGAATGGGTCAAAGGCCATGCGGGCATCGAAGGCAATGAGAGAGCTGACCGCTTAGCAGATGAAGGTCGACAGAAAGACACTGCCCCCACTGTGGATCTCAGCATCCCTGCCCAAATGCTAGTTACTGGGGCTAAACTACAATCCATAACCCAATCATCAGCGTACAAATTCATCCGGGCCCAGAAAATGGAAACGGACCAGTACCAAGAGGCCCTCGACCGCAATGCTACAGCTCGGAACATAATATATGCACAGGATGCTGCTGCAGGAGGCGACGATGATGTCCCAACAGCACGACAAATATGGAAATCTGTAAGACACAAGGACATATCTAAGAGCATCTCTTATTTCCTCTGGATGAGTATTCACGAAGGCTACGCCCTGGGAGACCACTGGCGCCACTTCCCGGGATTTGAAGACCGAGGGACCTGCAAAAAATGTGATGTTCCCGAGAGTCTAACGCACATTCTTACCCAGTGCGAGGAAAATGGGCAAGAGAAAATCTGGGAGCTTGTCTCCGAACTCTGGCAGCTTAGAACTGGCACTCCAATGCCCCCTCCCTTGATGGGAGAAATCATGGCCTCTGGCCTTATTAAAAAAGGGAACCTCCCTGGTAAAACCGACGCGGGCACGACGCGTCTATATAGAATTCTCATCCCGGAATCCGCACATCTTATTTGGCGCCTCCGCAACGAACGAGTCTTGAATGGCAAGGACCCATCGACAATAGCAGAAATATGCAACCGATGGATACACACCATAAACCTGCGACTCAGAATGGATTGCCTAATGATCAATAAAGCGAAATATGGCTCCAAGGCACTCAAAAAATCACTAGTGCTCAAGACGTGGACCGGAATCCTTCGGGATGAAGACAGACTCCCCGCCGACTGGACGAGGGAGACCAGGGTTCTAGTGGGTATCGGCTGATGAAGGGTAATGATAGGTTGGCTCACACCAACCTTGAACCCGGAGGCTGGAGTCCCACACAGACGTCGATCGAGACGTATCGTGCGTAATGCATTCCCTGGGGTGGCTGTCAGGTGGGGTTGAAAGAACGTGGTCCCCGCCAACCTTAACAATTTCGTGGCAAATTATGGGACGACTTGGTCGTATTTTCGAGTGATCCGTACTTACGGTGACGGAAAAGTACTAGATAGTACTACTCTAAATGCCATATTGTTCCACTTAAGACACAGGAGCATCGCAAAGCTTTCACTTCGATCATGCTGTCTACCTATCTGAAAAAAATGCGGCACGTTGAGCACGCACGTCAACACGTACCTCCACACTAGCACCTCTGTCGATTCTACGAGGCTCCAGTGTAAAACCCTGAACACGCATTGCTGGAATGTCAGGCAAACCCTGAAGTCATAAATATGCGCAGCACATTTCTGGGGAAATTAATCCACGCCGTCCCGAGCATGTAGAGGAGCCTCATTGAACTTGAGTTGCTGGAAGCATTGGTTTATGAACGCTCGATAATTAAATACCCTCCTCCCACTACTGTAGAATTTGTGCATGATGCCCTTGAAGTATTCAACGCGTCACCCGCGTATCATCCAAGTAGAAGTAGTATTGGTTCCCCTCTCAGTCACCGTCACACTGGTTCTCTCAACCTCGGCGGGTGATGCCGACCCCGAATATATCCTAACTCCCACTCCCTCCCGGTCTAATATGCCCGTCACATTAGCTTGTTCCAATCCGGGTTTGACATCTGACAGAACAAGCCACGGTGACCTTCTCCCGCGTTGCTTACGGTCTAGGCGCCCTCACCGCACAATCCTGTTACGACCATCTTACACCTTCACCCGCCTTGTGTCTTTTTTGTTCCTCTGTGGCGGTATAGACGCCACTCCAAGTGGTGCAATTGATATTGAACAGCCGGTTGATCTCACATACTGGCTACAATAAGTGGCGAATTTGCCAACGCGCGAGCCGTCTACAATGAGCTGGTGTTTGGAACGCGTGGACGGTTTCGGGTCGCAGGCAAATCCCTCATTCAATTTCTATCGCCTAGTAGACTACTGGTCAGAAAAAGGTGTCCCAGTAAGAGGCTGAATTGATTAATCGAGGGTGTTTATGGCGGTATTATGGATAAGGATCACAATTCTGTCTGTCATATCAACGAGTCAGATTGTGAACATGGTAAGGCGGGATGCCTGTCAGAATGTACGTTAACCTCGATTTGGTCATGTAGGGAGACTTGCCCGTGGCCACTGAAGTCCACGTCCCGCGGGCGAGGCGGTAGCGAGCGGGGTTAGGCAGGGAATGTCTTCCAAGTATGAGGGCCTCAGCCATTCGACTGAGTGCGGTATCCCAGGTAGTATCCCATGCATGATAGATATCTTACACAGTATGGCCCTCGAAATATGAAAGCTGCCTTGAGATAAATTCGGGAAAGGCGCAGGACAGGCCACAGAACCCGAAGTTGGAACGCAAGGGAGAAATGGCGGATCCTGGGTGCAAAGAAGGTGCTGTGGGGATGGCCCACTGAGCTAGCAGAGCGTAAACCCAGACCGACCAAGAACTGCCGTCCTCTTCCTCCGGCACATAGGCGGTGCCATACACTGAGGCACGTTCCTCCGCGTCTGGTGCCACATATGGCCAGCAGAAGACGAGGAGCTTCCTTTTATTGCTTTCGTTGTCGAAGAGGAAGGTGGCGTCCATGAAGGTGATGGCAAACCGAATACCGCCGATCGCCGTACTCACAGGGGGAGAACGAAGGCAGAAATGGAGGCATCATGTCCGTCCTTGGGGCGTTCCCAGCCGAAACTGTGGAGAGGCAAGGCAGTTTGAAACCGCCGAGCAGTTCAATTAAAAGAAGGCGCAGCGGAGAATATACGCGAGGTTCCGCAGAGAAAACGTGCCGAACAGTAGGTGGCAAGAAAGGAAGAAAAGGTAGCCAATGAATAGAGGAGAGAAAGAGGACTAGTGTGCTGTCCCGCCGACTCAACGCGGAAGAGGAAACACCGCTGGAGGATGCAGAGTCGTAACGCCGCGCTTATTAGAGACGGAAACTCCGTGATACAATGTCGTACATCTCACGTCGCGCGTGGTGGATTTCGCCGACATGAGTGGAAGATGACATAAGAATAAAATAAATGTCATTGAGGAGCAGGTGGAGGGAAACGCGGATATGGACTGGACCCAGGTTCAGAAGCTTCTGGGACGTACTGTGATAGATTGGATTATTTCGATTGTAAAGTAATTCTCTAGACAAATAATCAGCACAACGCGAAAGACACCCATAAATGACATGTCGCCGACTTGCACAAGTCGGGCCCTCAATCCATCACGACCCTCAAATGCGTGTCCGATCCGGACGAGTCGTCTTGCTTAAAAGTCAGCAATGAAATGCAGCCCGGACGTCGGAACCAAGCTGCGGGCCCGAAGTGGCCCATGGTTGCACGGCAAGGTCGGCACCGAGTCCCGGCTTCGGATCGGCTTTATCGGCGCTGATTGCTGATGACAAAGATTTTGCTGCTTGATCTGGCACACCGGATAAAATAAAATATTAGCCTAGGTCAATATGTACGCATAGAGTAGATAACTCAGTAGATAATTCCAAACTTGTAGATAGTTGGTACGTCCAGTTGGTGTGAAAGCACCACGGAAGTAGCCACAATCAGCAACTCTTTCCCCAGCCTTGACTTTGTTCCCTTTCAGCAAGCTAGGAAAGCCATGCCTAAATAAATTTGTTTAGCTGTGCTTTCAGGTATATTGAAAGGAGAACTTTCGGGGTAACAATCTATTTTTCCTTTGTTCGAACAAAGGAAAAATAGATTGTTACCCCGAAAGTTCTCCTTTCTTCTCGCCAGAAATGGCTCCTGAAAGTTCATCTTTCAGCAGTCCTTTCAGATGTGGCGGATACTTAATAAATATACCACTTGTGAAACAGCCCCTGATTGTACCTACTTAAGAGTCCGTTTTGGACCAAATCAATTTATTAAGTCTTTACAAGGTTTTATTTGGGTGCTGAATTATCTACTGTTCGCTGACATATTGACGTAGGTTAATATTTTGCTTTACCCGGTGTGTGGAACGTCCAAGTCTGGCAATTGGTACGCCCATTTTGGCGATTCAACGCCACAGGGCTCGGGATGTGCACTTCCCGTGGATTACGCCACCTGAAAACTGTTCTGGAGCGCAAAATCCCCGCTGCAATTTCCCCTGGAAAGGGCCAAAAACAGCTACGTTGTGCGGAACCAGCGGCTGGAACTGACGACGCTTGATCTCAACAAAATGGTCTTTCAAATTTTGATTTCCCTCCGCAACGCGAAACAGCGGCGCATCCGGCTTGCTGCAAGCAGGGAAGTCGGCCTGGGCTCTGCGCGCTTCGCCTATTCCTCACAGCATCCGTTCCCCACGCACGCGTCTGGGTTCCTCTATTACCACACGCCACCCTCTCTCGACCTTACCGCAGCAGGTATCCGCCTTCGACTCGCCGCCTCTGCCAATGTGAACCCCCGCGCCCCTCCGTGTATCGACCTGCTTGCGGCCACCGGCCTCCCTTGGTCCCTCCCCATCCTCCACCTCGCGTCCCTAACCTACGCGCCATTTGTCGCGCAACTCCTCGCCGACGAACTCGTCACTCCCGCGCTGCTCCACCGCTGCCGGAGCCGCTCCGTACCTCAGTAAGGAGAGACCACTGCAGACGCCGACGGTGCACTGCATCGGGCAGCCGTTCCCGATGCGCTTCGATGCGTGGAGCACGACGATCGTGATGGTCGATTCCGCGCGCGGGGAGGCAAAACACGCCAATCTCAAGCAGCTATTCGTCGACCTCACTTCCGAGGACCCAACACTGTGATTTCCGTACTCCGGTACGTACAGGTGCAGGTGCATATATACATCTAAAAAAACCTCATTCTGATGCACGCACGACAGGCGCCGCGCTAGTGCGCTTCGAGCTTGCGCACAATACGACCTCGGACCTCGACCTCGGAATTATCAAGGTCGTGGAGCCCTTCACACGCACTGGCCGGACAGGTGCGTGGATGGAATCCCCGTCGGCGAGGGCGAGACGCTCGTCCCGCATTTCTGAATCCGGTTCGGGGAAGCGCCCTCTGGTCATTTTGGCAGCTATGCGCCATGGCGCTGGATGCGCAACGACCGGAAGAACGCCGACCTCCGCGGGTTGCGGCTCCTGTTTGATCCTGATGGGCGGCCGAGGGTGGGTGGGGGAGTTGGCGGAATTCTTATAGATCAACCTCGACGTCACCTGCGAGCGTTAGGCGATGGTCCTTGTAATTCGACGCAACCTGTGAGGTCTCTCTGAATGCTCAATAGAATCCGAGTCGTGTTCCGTTTCACCCTGATTATATTTTATCCCTGCCCAGTGCCGTCGAAGATTCACCAATCGCGTGCCCAGCCTAGCAAAATTCACATAACAGCGGAAGATATGGTAGGCTGCGTCTATTCTCCACCGTACACTGCCCACCACGTCCGACGTCCCCCACAGTACCTTGCCCTTACTTGCATGTGCTAACATCAGATTACACCTCTTTAAAGTTTACACTCTTCCATTCTGCCTAGTCTTCCTTGGGAGCGCCCGTGACTTCATCATTTCTTAGCTCCGGCTCCAAAACTGGCTCCACAATTATATTTTCATCCGTGTTGACCGTGTTGACCGTGCTTGAAACGGTCAACATGTTGCACGCTCAACACGGTGTGAACTCACACATTATGTTTTTCTGCGTTGATGACAGATGTGTATGTTCGAACCACCGGCAGTGCATTTCTTGGATAATTCTAATCAGCAACCCCCGTACTTTCTTGTACGGGGGTTGCCGCTATTCAGCAACCCCATGTAACTTTACTATTCAGCAACCCTCCTTTAGGATGCCGTCGGATCACAGTTGCCGATCTCTACCAGTGTTGCGGCTGGCGGCAATAGTACTGTGGCCCGTACTACTAGTACTACTAGCTAGTACGGGCCTGCCACCTGACCACCACATGATTATTTCCCTGTGCGGCAATAGACCTGTCGTATCCATACCGCAGTTGTTACCTATCCAAGTACCGGATGAATCCACATGAGCTCTGGAGTAATTATCAAAAAAACCTATGCTGGTTGGGTCGGCAAATATCTCAGGTACCTCCGGCTTGGGCCAAACCTGGTTGGGTTTTTTTTTCAGTTGGGCTGAGGCATTCCTCACATTGTAAATCTCCTGTTCAATCCAATTATACACACTCCATGTCACTTCAAGGAATTTTGAACGGTCAGAAATCAGCTTTTGAACCTGTATTTCCTGATTCGGAACTTCCTCAAAGGAACAATACTTTTCATACTGTAAACTGCTGTAAAAAAAGAATATTTGAGATTGATGGAGTTGCGCCAACAGAGAGCGCCACCATCAGCGGGCGGAACACGGCACCACTACAAATCACAGCGGGGTATCAATTCCCGTCGGCGAGAGTATTACGTAGGGGTTGCTGAATAGAATTTTCTATTCAGCAACCCCCCGTACCGCGACTACGGGGGTTGCTGATTAGAATTATCCGCATTTCTTAGCCTAAGACTCCCAGAACTGGATGCTCCACAAATTTATTTTCAGCCCTTCAGTAAAACCTGATTATGCTCCACAGGACTACGGAGAACTACGGAAACCGGCATGAACACAACTACGTACATGGTACCCTAACTAAAGGTGAATCACATTTTGCTGACGCCTCGCCGATCAACCACCCAATTTCCGTAACCACCTCTTGCGCGGTCCTTCTAGCTTTTACGTACTACCATATCGCTTCCCAAGCCGAGTAGGCCCGTATTGATGAGAAGTAATGTTGAAGCTGTGGATGAAAGATGACTTGCAGTAGACTCTCAGGCGTCTTGGTCTGCTGAGCCAACACTCGAGAACTAGCCGAGGAGACTGGAGAAGTCAGACAAGGTGCAGAGGAAACAGCAGCGGGAAGTGTTTGTCTGCAATCGTGAAGAATTCAGGTCGTTCAACAGCGCCAACCCCATGCGCACTTGCACGGCTTGGAAGGAATCCTCATGGACTTACCCTGCATTCTTGGGCTATTATCTCAACTTTTGCTGATTATCGTTTCCGCCTTTGTCGCGTACGCTACTTATCTGTACGGGATTTACTTACTTGTAGCCGGGATCTGTCTTACCGTGTTCTCTTGCATCCCCTTCAAATCTTGTGGTCGACACCTTGTAAGAACTGAAAGTCATGGATTACGCCGCACAAGGGCATGAGTTCAACCTGAGCATCCGGATATTACCCTCGGAGCTCATAGTCCGCTTGAGAAAATCGGTGGAGCAAACTGTGGGTTCAGCCACGCCGGTTTCCGTAGTTCTCCATAGTCCTGTGGAGCACAATCAGGTTTTGCTGAAGGGCTGAAAATTAAATTGTGGAGCATTCGGTTCTGGGAGTTTAGGCTAAGAAATGCACTGCCGGTGGTAAGAACATATACATCTTACATCAACGCAGAAAAATATTCACAGAATATTTTTACACGGGTTCAGACGTCGAGCATTGTTCAATAAAAGAACACAGTCCAGAACCGTGCTAAGGAAGGATTCACTGGGCAGCACCTCCAAGTGTGATCCAGCCTCGAAAACAGTCGAGGCTCAGGCGGATTTTGTCGTAGGTTTCGCCGATCAGAGCGGCAATGATGATTATATTACAAACCCCGCCGACGGCTTGATTGCCGGGACCGGATGTATCATCGTTGGAACGAGTCCCTATGTACGGGGAAGAAGTAAGGTCAGCGTAGCTTTTTTTATTTTACGTGATAGGCATGTGAATTATTTATTGAGGTAATTACAGTAGTATGATTTGGTTTCAAGGGGTGTGTATTTTTCTGCACGGAAGTTGTGAAAAAAACAGTGAATTGGGTGCCGGCGGTAAATTTTTGGATAACAATACGACAGGGTGGGCTAATAAGCAGCCACCAATGCACCAATAATTATGGCACACTATTCAGCCTCAAGGTAATCATATATCCCTTACAGTGGCCGAGTAACATCGAATACCACACTTTGAAAGTCGCTTCCAAGCTATGGCTCAAGCCAATGATTTTAAATTGGCCTCGCTTCTGATTGGAGCAAGGTTGGAAACTGAAGCGAGCAGAAGGGGCATCTTCAGATCACATTAAACAGGTACACGTAACTTCCGGACATCCGCCAAAGATACCGGCAATTTGAACACATCCTGGAAAATCCGACTGACCTGCGGTTGACCACTTGGCCGCAGTATGCGGAGAGCCAACCTCGATCTACTCCAGTAGGAATTCTCAGAATGAGAAACCCATTTGGAGACCTCGTCAGGTATAAAGCCAGCTCTCCTTCTTGCATACCGAGCAACGGCCAGTTATCACACCTGGACTCAGTCAATCTCCTGCACTCTCGAAGCAGCCAGCAAACAGAAATGTAAGACTGCATGCCTCACCAGTCGTATTTACCGAACTCTGACCTCGTCCAGAACCTCACCATGATCTTGAACACCGCCTTCATCCTCTCGGCCCTGGTCTTCTTCCAGGCGCGTGCCTCCCCCGTGGCCGATGCCGCCTCGGACCTCGTCCTGCTCAGCACGCAGGAGACGGCCAACGGGACCATTACCTTCTGGGGCTACCCCGATGGCACCTCTAAGCGCGCTGTCGGCCTCGAAAAGCGCCAGTGCGGCAGCAGTTCCGTTACGTGCAGTGGAAGCCACACGGCCGACGTCAACTCGTGCAACCAGCTGATCTCGTCGCTCAACAGCAACAGCGGCCAAGGCTTGGGGAGTACGTCCACTTTCTTGTGTTCCCAACCCCTCTGTTGCTGACTCCGGTCAAAAGCGTCCCCCCGTTCCATCTGCACCACTCAGAACGGCAACCAATGCTGTGTCAGCTGGGCCGACGTCGTCTCGGGCCTCACCCAGGGCGACCTGGTCGGCGCGGCACAGGCGATCATCAACGACTGCGGTGGCAACACCATATCGGGCGTGTCGCGCGACACCAACCTCAACGGTGTGTGCACGACCGAGTGCCTGTCTAACCGCGCCACGGGTTGCACGGACTAAGAGAGGTTGGGATGGCACCATCGAGTTGAAAGTGATTGTGTCACATTATGTCGCTTTTTCAAGTTGTACCTGTTTTACGCCGAATGCACCATCGTTTTGCTTCTACTCTTGCCCAGTCTTCAGCTTCGCTAGACGGCATGCCCCGCTTGTCGGAGTTTGAATTTGGCCTTGCGGGTTTTGATGGTTTTGGCTTGTCCTCGGTTACATTAAACATCTCCACTGTACTTAGATAATGTGCCCGTTACTGCCTTTTCGTGCGCCTGGTGTCACATGTTCGTTCAATTCTTCAAGTCTTCATGTTGGGCTTGTTCTCTGGTTCATTGTATTCAAATGTATTACCGCATGTGTACTATACTCGCCCGAAACAACAAACGTTGTGTGTCAATAACCTCGTTGCATCAGTCAAAACTCTGGTTATCAATACAGCCTCATTTACTAGTAATGAGGGACTGCAGGTGTACGTCTCAAAATAAAAACAATGCGACGAAACCA
Organism: Mycena galericulata; assembly: GCA_029289565.1. Classification (NCBI taxonomy): domain Eukaryota; kingdom Fungi; phylum Basidiomycota; class Agaricomycetes; order Agaricales; family Mycenaceae; genus Mycena; species Mycena galericulata. Next base: position 256,176 of record JARKIA010000184.1, read on the forward strand.
CTGGTTCGCAATGCGGTGGACAGGGAGAAAGAAATCGTCATCCTTGACAACACGCGACCTTAGTTTCCACCTGCTCAGGTTCGCCTTGATAGCCGCAAAGCGAACGACCACTTCATCCATGGATGGGCGCTTTGCAGGATCTGTGGCCATCATGTCTTGGATTAACGGTATCATGAACTCGAGGCCGAGCAGTTTCGGGCTAAAACTCCTACTCTAACCCACAATAAATTAGTGCCTGTCAAAGAAGATAGATAATGCCATACCTCGAGGAACTCGCTCTTGATCATGCTTCCCAAATAATATACGTCGGTGGGGAAAGGGTCGCAAGGCTCGTTTGTTGCGAACTCTGGGATTGGTGCAGATCGGTCGCCTCCTCCACTAATAGGTGGTTCGAGCGGGGGAGGGTCTCTTGTGGAGTACTTCCGTGAAAGCCCAAAGTCGATGAAGTAATATTTCGGAGGACGCTGGGTCCGGGTATAGAATTTTGCTTTCCCGGAGAAGTCTCGCTTTTTGTTGATCCACCGGGGGCTGTATCCGTCTGGAAACATTCTCGAGGCGTCCATCATGATGTTGTCCGAGTTGCCACAATCCCTGCGATGCATCGGCTTAAGTTAATGTGGAGATATAACCATATAGGCGCACCGATGGGCAACATTATGGTCGTGCATGAATTTCAGACCCTAGAGATAACTGAGCACCTCGAGACGGGGAAGGAAAAAGCAGAGTGACATATACCTCAAAGATCTGCTCGAAGAAATCGACTGCTTCGCCAAAAGTGTCGAATCGCGGACTTGTAAACGGGCGTAAAAGAGGCATGACCATGATCCAGCAATCGTTTTCGTCCGGAACATCGAGGATTTCGAGGATGGGGACGCAGTGGTTGTGAGGATGGTCTACGAGAGAATTCGATTGGAAAAACTGCGCAATTTCAATCTCTTCCCATTTCCCCAAATCTCTGATGTAGTTACTCTTCCACAGAATCTTCAATGCAACGTCCCTCTTGTCTCGAATACGAATAGCATCAAGGGTCGGTCCAAGCTGGCTCGCTTTTCTGTTAGTGAACAGTCAAAGAAATGTCACGAAAGGCATTACAAGCATTTTCCCGTCAAAGCAGTCGTTCCACCGTAGGATGTCCGTCCCTTGCCAAGATGGAATCCAGTCTGGCATATACCGAGGTGGTAACATGTAGCCGCATTTTTCTTGGAGCCAGACCTGGTGGTCACGGAAAAAGACTTCAGTTTCGTTCAGCGTTCCACGTTGAGGATGAGGTTTCGTAGGATCAACAGCCGGGGGAGGGGGAGTAGCGGACATATGCCACTACGGTCGCTGGTGGGTCCAGCGTTGGTCATGTTTACGTGCTGTTATAGGTCCCAGGGATATAAGCTGCTGCCGTGTATTCAGATAGAAATCAATTATAACCGGAGATGGCAAGGCAGGAAGGCGCACGGTGCGCATTTGGATTCGATAGTTGGTGGAAGTCCTTCATCCCAGATACTCTCGTTCGACTCGAGATCTTGCCGTTCCAGGGCGACAACATCATTTTTTTCCCTTCAAGCTGCAAGTCGCAGACCAGGTCCATACATTCAGCTAAAAATGATGCCAAACTAACTTCCGAAGGCAGGAAGGCCAAGGTGCTCCCGGGCTTCATAGGCCGTTTTCAACCCCAACTAATGCAATGCCTAACCAGGGATGATTCTGCTCGTATTCAGACGCAAAGGTATTACAATCAAGGCAGAAGGCACACGGTGCGCATCGGGCTCCAATAATGCTGCAGGATTTAGTACATCCCAGATACTCTCGTTCGACTCGAGATCCAGCCGTTCCCAAGGGTTTCAACAAGTATTTTTTCCTTCAACCTACATCCATAGATTTGGCTAAAAAATGATACCAAATAAATTATGAAGGCAGGGAGGCCAAGGTTCTCCCGGGCGCTTCATTCCCCGTTCGACTCGGATACCTGCCTTATTACGAATAAGAGGATGTCCCCCTTTTTTTCTTTTGAAGGCTGTTGATTGCTCGTATTGGATGATGACAATGCGGGGATCTTGCGTCAAACACTTCGGGGCCGAGTCTCAAAGCAAAATCTGTTACATGTAAACGTGGGTGTCCGTGCATTCAGATTGAAACCAACCCAACCTCCAACCCACGCACTCACACATGCCAGCAAGGCGGGAAGGCGCACGGTGCGCGGTGTGCATCTATCCATGCTGGCCAAGTCGTTCTCAAACACCTTCGTTCGACTCGAGGTCCTGCCTTGGCTGACTTCGACGATTTCTTTTGTGGTACGTGTGACGAGTCGCGACTTTGGTTGTTCGTATTGCGCTTTACACAGTACATTTTTATTAAGCACGTATCACAGACTATAGCGGCTCACCTACAATGAATTTTTTGAGATCGCGCCACAATAACTGAGTAAGTAGTAAGAGCATTTTACTTCCGACAGTCCAAGTCCGACTGTCGAAGGTATTAAATCTGCTCAAATACCAAACTAAAGCCAGTTAAAAAGCCAGGAAAGCGCACGGTGCGCATCGGGCATTAATAGCTGTCATTCCTACCACTTTGATCCAACCCACTCGTTCGACTCGAGATCCTGCCTCTTTAGTGCCTCTATAACTTGACTCCGTATTTTTGGTAAATCTGTTGAACGCATGCATCCTAAGAATCAGGTCAAACCGCATACCAAACCCAGTTGAAAAGGCAGGAAGGCGCACGGTGCGTATTGGGCATTAATGGTCCGTTGTCCGATCACATTGATCCAACTCACTCGTTCGACTCGAGGTCCTGCCTTCACTTGGCTGATACATGCTGCTCATTTTTGTTGCCAGCACTACGTCTCTTTGTATCCCGCACTGTACTTAGACTTGCGCGATACAATTTTTATAATGATATTACGCGCTTCCATGCAGTCGCGCCTCAAACGAAGTGGCCTCAAACGGAGTGCAGTGGCTCCCCGGCGAAGATCTGCTCCCAGATTTCAAGGGCGACTGCGGGTTGGAAGGCGGGCTGCGAAAAAAAAAAAGAATAAAGAAAGAAAGAGTGAATGCGCTGAGCACGGAGAAGGAGAAAGGAGGGAGGGATCAAAGAAGGAACGAAGGAAGGAAGGAAGGACGAAAGGACTTACGGAAGGAACGAAGGGACGAAGGAATGAATGGTGGGAAGGATGAAGGAAGGAAGGAAGGAAGGCAAAAAAGCGGCACGCACCACCTCGTGCCCGGCAGCATACATGCGCGCGAATTCACGTTCTGCACAGCGGCGATGGTGCCCACGAGGGTGGTGTTCAAGTTTGTTGGCGAGCGCGGCGGTGGCGGACCACTGCATCGCGAGCACGGCCGCATGCCCGCCGAGCCAGTTGCAGCTGTATCAAATAAAAAATATAAATCAAGTGTATGTGGTACTGGGAGGGCGCACGCACATGAAATCCGCGTCCTCGGCCGAGACCAACATCCTAATACCTAAGTCGACGACCGCCCCGAGCTGTGGAGGAGCGTGCGCGCAATGCGCGCCGTAGCCCGTCATGGTGAAAAGCTCGTATGGCGCGGCGCGTGGGGGCACTCGGCGTACGTGAAGGATGCGAGTCCCGCAGATGGCGGTGGTGGCCGACGCGAGGCCGAGGTAGTTGGTAGTTGACGTAGTGCTCCAGCGGGAAGGGCGCGGCGGATTACTAGGACTGGCGCAGGTCGTACGGGTCCCGGGTGCCCACGGCGTCGGAGTAGAGCGTGGACTGCCGCGCGCTATAAGTGAAATTAATACATGGAGTGAGGGAGGGAGGGAGGGAGGAAAGAGGGACGCACGCAGAAGTTGTCCGCCTTGGACCATATGCTGTTCGACGCACTGGATTTGCCCACGGCGTAGCACGCCTGCGGCTGCGTTCTGGATGAGCGGCGCCACGAAGAACTAGAACCACTGAAACGGCCGTATCAGCCCACATTCATCCTTCATTACGGAGAAGACACACCTTAGATACAGTCGACGAAATGTCGAAGGGCGACTGGAAGGCGTGGATGACCGGGCCGTCGTCCTCAGCGGTCGGGAGCGTGGTGGTGCGCGGGATCACACCAGCAGCCAACAGAGGGGCGATGAAGTACATCGTCGGGCGGGTGAGCGACAAGGGAGGCGGAGACGAACGGAACATGTTTTTTTTGTCTCGTTTCCATGGTTGTTCCGTGACTTTCCCAGCACGTGGTCATGTTCAATTTCGGCGCGCGTCGAAGGATTTGGGAGTCGTTGGCTACAGTTGAGTCGAAGCTGCACTAATTGTGAAATTTGTAATAACATGGAAGTTGTATGCTGAAGGAGAGAAAAAATTAACCTTAATTCAAATAACGGCAGGGCCTCGAGGGCCTTCGATAGAAATGCTGCAAATCCTTAATGCTGTCCGACGCGCCCCCAGCGCCTCCCTGCCCCGTATTCGTCTCTTAGAGCACGATTAAGTATAACTTCGGGAGGATGTCACACTGTTACCACCACGATGATATGGCGCCGGGCGACTGCCTGGCGTCCCCGCCACCTTCACTGCCCCTCTGGTCACCGGAGGCTGATCACTCCCCATCTCAGGACCACTCACTAGCCCACTACCGTCGCCTGGAACATCTTTTGGACTCCGCACTTGCCACATTAACGCTGATCCGGGACGCTGCCACTCCTGCCGCACCGGCTTTCACTCTCCACATGACCGAGGTGCTTCAGGCCTTGTGTCGACATGCCCTACCTACGCCCCCTTCCCTGCCCTCTTCACCAACTCCTCCGCCCACAGACCTACCCCAAAAGAATGCCACGTACGCACAGGCGGCACACACAGCCACAGAAGGTCCCGAAGGACCGAAAGCCGAAAAGCCGAAAGTCAGCTCCCTTCCGCGATCCAGCGCTCGACCTGAGCCCGTACGCCCCGATCTCGTTATCCGATTTGACTTGGAGGAATCTAAACCTCCTATACACCCTCCCCCATCAACGCTCTTCCATGCTATCACACAAACCAGAGAATTACGTCTTGACGGTGTCCGATGGACGCAGAACGGAAATTTGGCGATACAGTTACACCCCGACGACAAGTGTAGGCCCAAACAGGGCAGAGACACAGTTTCTATCATTTGGGATGCCATTCGCCCTCTCCTCAGATTCCCGAAACGCCGCGCATGCCCTCGCGTCGACAACGGCAGTTCTTGGCACTCCGTTGTAGTGCATAATGTCCCCATCGTGAAGAATGATCCCAGCTCTCCTCACCTGTGGCTCGAGTCCGGCGGCTTCACGGGCCGGGTGGAGTCCATATCAGTTTTGTGCAGCGATGATATTCTCGAGACGAAGAAGACCGCTCCGATCAGACTGTCTTTGTCAAGCAGAGCCGACGCCGAATTTTTGGTCACACACGGCGCTCTACTCTTTGGTTCACGATGCCGCGTCTCGCACTACGTCGCAAAGCCACGTGGTCGACAGCAATCCCTACAGTCTTGAAACACTCTTCCCCTATTATGCTTTCCTCTTTATTTCCTACATTATCCACTCCGCCCGCCCGTGGGGCCTTTACCCCCCCCTACTTTATGCTCATTTCCCACTTCCCCACAGCATTCTCATTAATGCGCCATGGCGCCTACGTCCGAATACAGCTTTATGTGGGCTCAAAGGACATGATTTCGCAGAAATCCACATTTTTAGAGGTTTACTCACTCAGATATACAGCGGTGTAGAAGTATGGCTACCATAGTGTACGCACTCGAGGCCAAATAAAATGGATTCAAAAAAAAAAAAAAAAAAAAAAAAAAAAGTATAACTTCAATCAAGAACGTATTAGAGTATTATACGTACAGTCTCCCTATCCCTCCCTACCCAATTAAACATGCGAACCACCCCGCTTTGCCGGCGACCCCGCCTCCGCCACACTCTCGTCCATCGAGCGCTTGCGCTTTCCGCCGACACTACTATCCTCCTCGTAATCAGTGGAACCAGAGTCCGACTGGACACGGTCGCGCAGTGCGTCGTACAGCGCCTGGTTGAACCCGATGCACTCCAAGCCCACACAATGTGCGGTGAGCATCCCCTGTGGGAAGAAGCTCCGCAATATGCGCGTGCGCTCGGCGGGGGGCGTCGTGCTGCCGAGGTGCGCGGCGTCGAGCATGGCGAGCGCGGACTGCAAATACATATGTATAATTATTTGCTTTGCTTTGATTTACCAGACGCTCTGGGACTCACGACGTTCTCAGGCGCCTCGCACCCCCCGGGACACAGGTGCCGCAGGTCATGGCACCGATATATCCCGACGTAGTACACGGACTGACCGACATCCAGGAAGAGGTCGCGCCACGCGTCGTCGAGGCTCGAGATGTCAGAGCCGGGGGTCCAGTGCGCCGTGTTCGCGTCGTAGCGGTGAGTCGGCGCGAATGCGAGCGCGTGCACGCAGGCCGCGGACGCCCAGATGGTGCGTTTGGGGATGTAGAGCGCGCGATCGGCGGACCTACAGGTTACGTGCGGAGCCAATAAGATGAGAACGGGGCGGACGGTGAATATCGCAGGGTATAACATACGCTTGGCAAGCCGGATCCTGCTGGAACATGAGCGACAGCCATTACATCTATTTACATCGTGTCGCTGAACATACCGCAGCCAAATAATCGCGCAGATTCATCTCAACCCTCCCAACCAGCTGCAATGAATGGAAAGCGGGGCGGGCGTGCACAGCATAGGGAAAGCGGTCCATGAACGCGCTATACTGGGCACACGCCATCGACGTCTGTCTCCGTGCGTAAGATGGAGAAAGACGGTCTGAAACACAAATAAACCCCCAACCTGAATCCGCTCGTTCTAGATTCAGTGTAGTAATGAGTAGGCGCCAACCATGCTGCGAAGGAGAGGCGCACCATTCGCGATTGGAGGGCTTCGTTAGCCTCGGTCAAGTTCCCCACTCTGTTCTCGAGAGCCTGAATCAGCAGTCAAGTAAATGTTCATACAGCACGCGGGCGAGGAGTCAGTTTTCATACAGTGATAGTGCTCCTGGTAAGCCGGGGGTGCATAAGCGCGTGATTAATTGAACCACCGTACTGCGCTCGTACCGAGACTGCATGCCCTCCCGCTCCATGCGTTCCGCCGCATCGCACACCTCGGTGCACGTCTTGGATCACGTTCAGCTATATTGAATTTAGAACGGTACGGGACTACGACGCGCCTTCGCCATCTCCTTCTTGCTCGTCCAGAGATCGTGGCACTCCTGATTGAAGAAATGAGAAGATGTGTTACGGATGAAGTGATGCAACGAACCTGCTGGAGCTGCCCGTTCCGTGCCTCGAGGTCGCTGAAAGCCTGTGAAATACATTGCTCGTGTGCACGCTCGGAGGACGGGGGAAAGTAGACGAACCGTCTTCAAATTCTCGTGGCTGATCTTGAGCTCCGCGTACTCCTGACCAAGGCCGGACTCGGCCGTCGCCTGCAGGTCGCGAATTCAGATCCCGAGTTACAGCGCTGAGAATTTTAACTCACCTTGGACGCCTTCTCGAGGGCGATGCACTTCTTGGTAACTTCTTGATTGGTGGCAGACAATTTGTCGTATTGCTGGTGGACAGTCAGGCAGAGTTTAAATTTAAATAGGGATGCGAAACGAGCGGACACGCTGTAGCTCCCCGCTCAACTTCTTCTGCTCGCGATACATGGACCGAAGTTTCGATAACTCCTAGAAAAAAAATCGAAATGAATCCAGGTGCGATGATGAAGGAAAGAGGTTGAACGGGTACCTCTCCGGAGGCCTTCTTCTACGAGTCGGTATGGATTTTTTGAGCGTGTTGGAAAAGAGGAGCATAGATACGCACCGAATCCGCGAGATTTTGGGTCAAGGTGCTGACCTCGTCGGTCAACAATTCGATTTGCGCTGCAGACTCCTTGGAGTTCTGCGATAGCGTGATAAACGCCACAAAATATAAAGAGGTACGCGATTCTAAACGAACCTCCTGCGGATTCTTGCTCCTCTTCTTCGCTTTCAACTCGTCGTACCGGCGTCGGAGGTCGCGCAGTGCCTGTACGTCAGGACATGAGTTTCGAGTCCGAATAATGAAACGTTGCAGCTCTACCGCTTCTGCCTCGGACTTCTAAGGTAGCACGGATCCAGGTGAGTCTGCACAATATATATATGATGACTTGCGTTCGTACCTCCCTTCCAGCATCCAGCGCCATTTGCTCATATGCAGCTACATTCGCCGCCATTTCTTCCTGAGCGGCACTCAACTCAGAGTAACCCTGCCTGACGTTATGTAAAATTCCACAGAACATCAGATGAAAACACACCCGTTTCAACTCGCGATAGCTTTGTTTTTGCGTATCGTACTTTTCTTGTAACCGCGCTTCGGACTGTGAATAGTATATATTTTGAGGTGCGAGCGAGAGGGAGGACGACTCACCTCCTCTGCTTCCACTTTCTAGTGCATTTTTGAGGTCTCCGAAATCATGAGAGGAAGGGGGACTCACGAGCTGCGTAGCCGCGATGGATTCCTCCGTCATGCCGGCGAGCTTCCGTGCCAGCTGTCGGTTCTCTTCCCGGAGCGAAGCTACGGTCTTCTCTGCCTCGGCGCATTTCTAATCAGATTTGAGGTCGCCTCGGTGCCGGGAATAAAAAGGAATAGACACCACGTACCGCTCTGACCACCTCAAACTTCGTAAAGTCTTCCAACGCAGTGCTAAGTCGCTGTTGCCACGAAGTGCCCTGCGAGTCAGCGTGCAGTTTTTCGCTCTCCAGTCTCTATGCGTCACAACGATTAGTCCCTGAAACGCTTGCGCAGCTACGCGTTTGGTTTACCTTCGTTTCTGCCTGCAAGTCGGCAATGCGTTGGCGGAGAGTCCTAGCTTCAGCACCAAGGGTCAACGAGACTATGGCCCCGTTCGCATTGGCGTCAGACAGCGCCTCTTGGAATGCCCTCCTCTACAATCCAGTCAGTCAATCGCGCGCAGGCTCGCAAACACCAGGGTTTTCCCATGCGCACTTCTGAAGTTAAGGTGTCCTCCAGATGTTGTATCCGGTTTCGTGCTTCGCTAAATCCATTGTGAAGCCGTTGGATGGCCACGCTGGGGTCCATAAAGCGCTGGCGCCGCGAACGGACGAGAGCAGGAAAATATCATGGTCGTGAGGCGTGACCGAGCACGTGGGATCCGGAGACGGCATCTCGGCGCTGTCCGCGGCATTTCCCGCTCCGTCTTCTCCGCACATCCACCACAAAGCGACAAAGGACGGTCTTTGTGCCCGTCCACGACTCTAGGCTCCAAGACGGGGCTATGTCGACGCGAGCATGAAACTCTATATCTTGGTTACCAAGTAGCAAGAAGGGCCGGCGCTCTCGTTTTTCTCACTAAGATCGCAGCGCGCTAGTAGCGGCGCTACGTTCTGTCTCGACAGGATTTGAGACCTTCTGACGGGAACTGGCTCAGTAACAACTATTCATCTTTAGTTACACTCTATCAGGCTGACCCGCACTCTTGGAACCTCTGCTGGAGAAATCCCTTCACAAAGGTCGCAGCTCCAAAAACGTGCCGAGGCAAATGATATCACGTCTCATCCAAAAAACAATGAAAACACCTGTTGCGACGCTACCGGAACTTTCCCGCCCCACCCTCTTTGTTCGACGCTCATCAACGCGCCTCGTTCAAAGCTTCCTGCCCGGTCTGAAACAACGCAGTACGCTCCAGCGATTTCCTAACCCGGCTGTCTTTGTGAAACAGTCAGTAGCAACCGCGCCTCGTTGCGGTGGAGTCTTTGTGCGATGTGCTCCTCGAGCATAAACGCCACCAACGAATGCGCGCAACCCCTTCTGGTAAACACACCAGCCAGAAATGTATAAAAGCCACCTTCAAGAGACTGTTCTCGCCACCCACCTTCCAACCACCCACATCCTCATCTCACATAGAATCCCTCAGCCATTTTTATACTCAGCACACTCGCCGACTCTCACACCCGAACGCTGTCCCCAGAGCCAACAACCCGGTAGGTGTTCGGTCGAGTGGCGCATGCCTATTTCGCACGATTGACTGCATGGAATAGTCGGACAGACTCGTTACCCTGAAGCAAAGTTCTCATGGTATGTTCCCTGTTCGCAGCATCGCAGAGTTCGCTGACACCATGAAAGGCGTCACGGTCGGTGAAACGCAAAGCCGAAGAAATGGACGAGGTGTGTAATTGACTGCTGAGCCGTCCATCGGCCGCTAACAACTCTCGTAGAATAAGGACACTGAAAGTTCGGTGCTGAGGCCTCATCAGCGGGTGAGCCTTCCGTGTCTAGCGGTCTTGGAGAGGTTGACTGTTGTGTCCAATCTCCAGAATATTCAACGGAACGAAACGGCCCCTTCGAAGGCCCAGGCCCAAGCAAGCGGCGCCAAGAAGAAGCAGGTAATTGCCGACTTTGACTCACCCGCGCACGGTTGTCGCTGACCACGTGAAGCGAGGGAATTCGATTGTCAATGACGAAAATCTCCCGCCCAGAACGAAGAGCGAGAGGAGTTCCGTCAACAGTCACCGAATCGGGACACCAGTTCCGCCGGCGGTGAGCAACTTGTGTTCGTACGAAGGTCGCAGTACTGATGTTATACCCACTCCTCTACAGAGGATCAATGTGAATTCCATCCCGGATACGCCTGTGGATCCGGAATATGAACGCGAACAGGAAAGGTTGGGGGAAGCGCTGTTCCAAAACCGAATTAACAACTGGGCCGTCGAAGCTTCAGTGAGCCCACCCATTCCAGGCTCGGAGATTTCATATCTGACAAAGACCGACTCCCAGATTGCCGCCCTTAGCGGGTATAAGAAACGCGAAATAATAGTAGCTTTCTTAAAGAAGGACGCTGCGCTCACTGCGGTATGTCTCAGTGAACACCCTCGACAGTCGATCTTTCGTGCTTTATGCTGATGAAGTTGCCGTGTAGGATTTGGAGCTATCTCATGCCAATGAAGAGGCAGCCGTGCAGGAGAATCAAGCACTGAAGGCAGCCCTGGAGGAAAGCGAAGCTCGCCTGAAGCAGAGCACTGCCGTATGTCTCATGGAACACTCCATCATTTTCAGGGTCTCATGCTGACACAATTGGTGTATAGGATTTGAAGTTAGCTCATGCCAAAGAAGCGGTAGCCGTGCAGGAGATTCAAACAATGAAGGCAGAACTGGAGGAAAGGGAATCTCGCCTGAAGAAGAGCGCTCCTCACACTGCGGTATGCCTCTTTTACGCCCCATATCTTCATCCAGGGCTGTATGCTGATGTGATTGTCGCCTAGGATTTGAATTTGTCTCATGCCAACGATGAAGCGGCACTCGCCCAGTACGAGGAGCGTATTACGTTGCTCAATACCGTTAGTCGTCCCCGTATATGTACATCCTGGGATGTGACATAGACTTGTTCCGTTGCTTTGCTGATTAAATTGACGTATAGGCTCGGCTGATATCCAATGCCAACGAAGCGAAGGCCCTCCAGGAGAATCACGCACTCAAGACCGGATTCGCCCAATACAATGCCCAATACACGGAGCATACGCAGCAGCTTAATAATGTTAGTAGTACTCGCCCGTACATCCAGGAACGTGGAATTGACTTGTTCCTTTCGTTTCCAGCAGATATCGTATCTCAAGGCGCTGCTCTATTTTGATGGATTTGAGGTGGTGCGACTCGGCCCTAATTTTCACTCCCACCAACCTGTTAACCGTTTCTTTCCAGTAAGCGACTAGATTAGGTCAAGAGGTACGAGTTCGCGCTGCAAGTTTTCATTTCACGGGGCTAACATCTGGCCAGAAGTTTTCAATACGGAATTGCGGGTACTCCAGTGGATGGGAGACCGAAAGGACAATTATATGCTTTATGATTTATGATTATGCTACTTCTTCAAGTTCTTGTATTTGATTCCCTTTCAATGTATGCTCGAACTCACTCAGGCCTCATCCATGAGTCGCACGATCCGCCGCGAAGATACGCTGCCACGTCCGATATATACTGTGGGTGTGTGAGATCCTCACTAATACTCGCCGCGGAGCCCATCAGCCCACCGCCGTAACCACGTACTTCGAAAAAGACGCTGCAGGCAAGCGGGCGCGCGAACCCTGTTCACTGCCGGTGTCCACCTTTGTCTATCTAAGCATCGCAGCTATTCGGTCAAATATTCACATTCCGGGCGAGAGTACGAGGGAAAAGGCGAAGAGGTTCAATTTTCGAGTCTTGGGCGCCTAAAATCAAGGCATAATTTGACACGTGTACTTGAAAGAATTTGAAAGAAAGAATTAAACCTAACCTGGACTCGGAGTCAAAGGAAGAAACAAAAAACAACATACCCTTCTCATGCCGGAGTAGGGATTCGAACCCTGTTGACTGCCAGAGACAAATAGTACGTACATGTGTACTGAACACCACAACCGTTCAGCTCAATCCCATCATCCTCGAGCAATTATGATGGGTGAGAGTAGGAGGGACGAGGTGTGGAGTTTTAAATTTAAATTTTGAGATGACTCACCGCCGCCGTCTGGACTTCTTGACAAGGAAACGTACTCAAAAGCGGTTGAAAAAAGGATCTAATCTGAACTCGGTGCGTTTGAAAGAAGGAGTCCAGCCTCACTCTAAAAAAATATTATATTTTCACGGTTACGCGGGCGCAAGGAGTCGAACCTTCTCTACTGCCCACATTTTTTCTTGAGATCAGAAAACACTTCGTAGCTGTGCATGCCTGCTCTTCTCAAATCCCATCGGTGGCCTGCAAGAACAAATATCGGTCGGTTATCAGCGAGGATGATGGGAAGCTGAGGTTCAATTTCGACACTTTCGCTCTCACGGTGTCTAATCCTCTTCCCACTCGAACTCGGAACAGCTAGTGTGCAAAACAAAAGTCAGTCTAGTACTGCGTACAGGCTGGCTGATTGGACCAAGATAGAACTCCACGCAGAACGGATCCTCTTTAAAACTTGATGCACCGAATTCGAGTCGGACATGCCGTACGTAAACATCCGGTCACTCTGCCCGTGACCGCCGCCTCTTCGTCTCCCCACCACAAAACTACTTCCCAATGGCGCACAAACATTTCCTTTATGGCGCCACCTCTCTCTTTGCATCTCCTCCTCACGGCTGAATTAGTGCATGAACGGGCCGGGCTCTCAGTATCGGGGTGCGTGCCACTGGCGTTGTTCTCGTCTCCCGGCGGGGTGCTCGATGCGGGGATGAAGGGATCTAGTGCGCCTTCGCGGCCGTGTGGGAAGTTGGAACAGGGATTGGGATCAAACTCTCGGGAGGTTATATTTGCTTTGCTTTTCTCTACGGGGACTGTCTTGACGTCATTGTCAGAGTTAAGGTTATTATTAAATTTATTTACAGGATTTCGGACTTGAACGTTAACAGCTTGAACGATGGCTTTCCTCCTGAGATGGAACCCATGTATTATTTTATCGCACTTCAAAGCAAATTCGATTGCTTACCGGGGCGGCTTACCCGTACAGATCCGAGCAGATCCGGGCACATATCATGATGTACCCGATTGATACGCGACCGCCGACATGATTTTCGTCCCAGGCTTGCCTCTCGCGCTCATCTCAAAATGCCAGTGCATCCTGCGCTTCGCCGTGAAGCTCTGGCGCGTCTCCCGGTCTCCCTTCGGGTGTGTGATCTATTTCACTCCAGCTTGTATATCGACTCATGTTCCCGACCTGGGCAGAGGATGGGCAATGCAGCAATGGACGGCTCATTAATTGGAGATAAAGATCTGGAAGGCTTCGCCCAGCTCTGCCGATTCACTCCAGACGACCAACGCCACCTCATGCTCCCTGCGTTCTACGCCAGTCTCAATCCCGCAGGAATACCCAGCCCCGATGTTCTCGACAGAATGCTAGTTACCACCGATTCCGTTGCGATTTCGGCGATTATCAGGGCGAGTATGGCTCTGGGAGAGCTCGCCAGACTCCCAATGACTCCGCGCGCCGCATTTCCGGACCTATGGGCGCGCGTGTGGCCGTGGATAAAATTTCTTCATACTTATCATGACTCTCTGACTTGTATCCCCGAGGACAACGAACTCTACTTCAACTTTCTGGATTTATTCACACATTTCAATTCAGAGGGAGGAAAAGCGGTCATCGGGACAACTCCTGGCGTCCGAGAAATCGCCGGTCACGCATGGACAGTACTTGAAGATGAGCGGGAGGGGATCATAAAGCTGTGCTTTTACTTGAGGCACGACGAGGGCCTCGTCAATGCCTCTGCGCTCGCCGAAATCGCGGAGGGCGCCGGGGGGATAACAAATCTAGCATCCTTGACAGTGAAACTCCTCAAATGCGCTCTGGTCGACGGAACGGACGCTGTTCCCTTGAACAGCGATGATTTCTTCGTCGCTTCAATAGCCGTCAGGTTCATGTACGACGTCAACATGTACGGTGGAGCGGAGGGGCCTTTCGGGAAGGCCTTACTGTCTCACGGACTCGCGGAAATCCTGCCCTCGGCCATGTGTCGGATGAACACTGTCCGAACCGCCCATCTTACTGGACCTGCCACACTCCAGCTCGGCCTCTCCGTTCTCCATCGCTGGATATCTACGGTCCCAGGATTCATATACTTTTCCGACGCGATCCGGGCGGGCCTGCTACATCTTCTTGTCTCTGCCGCAATCAACGACGGGGACAACAGTCGTGACCACCTGGAATTCTTTCTGGATGTCCTCCCCGCGTATACGGTGTACCATAGTGTTCTTGTGCACTTACGGAAGGCTCTTCGCGACGTTGAAGTACTGGCCGCCCAGCCGGCGTTCACAGGGTCCCGATATCACCCCAAATGGCGGGCGTTTATCGATCTGGCTCGGTCCCGGCTCGACTTTTTGGCGTTCTTCGAATCACCCGATTATTACTCGGAGAAGGCATGCGATAATCTCGAAGTGAGTTCTGCATCGTCCAAATCTCCTGGTATTGAGCACCATGTATGGATCTAGTGCGATCGGATCCGCCTCAAGGACGACTTCCGGCGGTGTTCCTCGTGCCAGGATCTCTACTACTGCTCAAAGGAGTGCCAAATTTCCGACTGGAAGACTGGTCATCGAAAAACGTGCAAAACATTCGAAACTCTCCGACAGTTTTCGTGTACGTTCCTCACGTTCCTTCCTTGTTCCCAAATTGACTAATAATAATCTTCGTGAACAGGGGAACGCCTCACGACACGCGATCGAGGCTTCATGCGAGCGCTCCTCCACAACGACTATTTGGCGCTCCGCCGGGACATCCTCATCCGCCAGGTTGCTTTCCTCATCGTCAACCCGCATATTCCATTTTACACTACGTTCAACTACACCGCGGGGTCCGTTACCATGACGGTCTCGGGCGTACCGGACGATGGCCGGGGAGAGGAGTACCACGAGCCGGAATGGGTTGCGCGCTGGGAGGATCAGGTAAGGCGCGCGTCCAGGAGCGGCGGCCGGATGGAGATCCACACAATGTCGATATTGGTGGGGAACCGCCAGCATTTACTGATTGTTCCGCTACGGAGTAACAACTTGGAGGTATATGATGGAGTGACGCGATTGGCAGAGATGTTTGTGGAAGAGGAGAGGCGCCAGCCAGGTGGGGCATCTACGTTGGTGGAAACGGGCGTCGATGATTTGATGGAGATCTACGAAGCATCTATTCATTAGTCTAATCTGCAACGGAGACCTGGATTTTCCTGCACCAGAAATGTGCCATATTGTATATTTTGGGCAAGCACGCAAGATTTCAAAAAAGTAGGTCTCTCGACTCGTTGGAAGAGAAGAGACACAAGAAAAGGATGTTCTTCATCTATGCAGGCGCAGGGAGTCGAACCCTCTTGACTGCCAGATCCTATGTCCTCGGTTCTAATATCCAGGTGTGTGCCGCACACCACTCCCGCTCTCTCTCAAGTCCCATGGGCCTCAAACAATATCATTATGGTCCAGAGTAGGAGGGAAATGGTAAAGAGATTCGCCTTAAATTGCTCACCCCAGCAGACTAGTTGAAAATCCAACACGCGGGTGTGAAAGGATTCGAAAGGAAAGCACTTGAGCTCGGAGTCAAAGTCAGAAACAAAAAAATCTCTTCTCACTGCCCGACAGATGCGGCCACAGTCTAATGGAGTTGACTGCCAATGGTTTCATTGTCTACGTCGAACAAATCGAAATTGCGTGCCACACACCACGCCCGCTTTCTTTAGATCCCATCGGTCTGAGATAATGCAGAATTAGAGGAAACATGTCAAGTTTAGTGTGCCTCCGATTAGATAAAACCCACCCCCGACAGAACAAATTCAAATCCAACAAACGGACTTGAGAGAGTCCGAATGAAAAATAAAGCACTCGGAGAGGAATAGAGATTCAAAAAGTTGCCTCGGTCTTCCTTTATGCTGGCACAGGGAGTCGAACCCCGTTGACTGCCAATGTGCTAGATAGACCCTTGAGGTCACAGGTGTGTGTCGCACACCACACCCGCTCTCTTTCGAGTTCTTTCGGTAGACATATTGGTATTCTTTTATGAGCGAGACCGAGAATGTCGGCCACGGGAAGCTGAAGTTCGATTTTCAATTTCAGGCGCCGAGAACGTACATACCAGTGCTTGGCCTGCGAAGGACAGCGATTATGTGTCATATCCAGAATCTCTGTGAGATGAGAAGTTGGAGGGAGAAGAAGGACAGCCAGAAGGGTGATTAATGCTCTACTAGTGGCTCAAAAAGCGGCGGTCCGTGCATGCTTTAACTCTCACGCTATTTAAAAACCTACTCGAACAGCTAGTTCACGGAAATCCGGTCCACAGCGTCAGAGTTGACTGAACTGCATGCAGACTTATCCGTCGAACAGTTTGAGTACACCCAACGTACTACTCTTGCCCCTGATACCCAACCCGCAACTGGTCCCGCAGAATCCGGCGCAGTATCTTCCCGCTCGGGCTCTGCATGTGCAAGTATCTCTTCGTCAACGTACGCCGTATTAACGGTTATTGCTTACCTTCGGAACGGAATCGATGAACCGGACTCCCCCGGTGAGCCACATCTCCTTGACTTTATGGTCGGATACGTGCTGGCGTTGAACGTAAGTAAGGTTAGGAAGGAGTTGTCTCCCACACTGAGGTTACACCCACCTTTTGTATCGCCATCATAATTTCCGCCTTGATCCTATCCTTGTCCGTATTGTCCGTAGCATTTTCGATCGTGGCTTTTGCTGGTGCACTGAGAACTACGAATGCGAGCGGGCTTTCGCCGCGATATCTAGGTATGGGTTGATGTTATTTGGATTGTTAGATCGCCAATGCAGAAAAGCATACGTGTCAGGCGCAGGGATGGCAACGACGCATGCGTCGGCGACGTCCTCGTGCGCCATGAGATGGTCTGTCATACCAATTGAGTTAACAAACTTCCTCAATAGGAACATGAACAGGACTTACCCTCCAGCTCTGCAGGGGCAACTTGGTGTCCGAGAACTTTAATCAGTTCCTGGAATATTCATTAAAAGAGTATCCCATCAAGTGAGATCTTAACATACTTTCAGGCGATCCACGATGATCAATTCCCCGGTCTCCAGAAATTTCACCTCGTCCCCGGAATGGATCCATCTAATACATATTCGGTTGTATTTTGCATCAGCGGCCATCCTTGGCATATCTCAGCAGTGACGCACCCGTCGACGAACGTCGCCTTCGTCCTTTTTTCCGCCCGTTAGTGAGAATCGATTGGACGTTGGAGTAAGAGTGGACTCACGCCTCCTCGTCCCCGAGATATCCCATGCCGAGTGACGGGCCCGTCATCACGAGCTCGCCCATCTCCCCCGGACCGCCATACGACATCGTACCATCCGCATGACGAACGAGCACCTTGGCGACAAACCCAGGGAGCATGGGCCCGCAGGTACCATCGTTCCGCCGCTGCAGCGGGGATTGTATAGCCGCGATGATGATCTCGGACATCCCTAATTGATGGTTGAAGTTGGCTGAGCATCAATAGGTGGTAATGAAACCGATAGGTAATAGCATTCACCGTATCCCTGAGATACCGACGCCTTTGGGAATATTTCCAGGGCTTGGTCCATGAGATGCACAGAGAGGGACGCCCCGCCAGTGAAGATCAGCTTGACGTGGCTGTAGTCTCGCGCTCGGACGGAGGGATCCTGAGGTAGGTCTATCAGCACGGACTGTGGCGGAGACGAGATACATTTATGTATATACCTTGCACATCAGAACGACGACCGGCGGAACCAGACTGGAAATCGAGGGATAAAAATACCAACAGCGATCTTATAACGAGACTCACAACAGATGAGAAATACGATACTTGGTGATGCTGGCTAAGAAATTGGAGAGGCTGAACTTT
Organism: Mycena galericulata; assembly: GCA_029289565.1. Taxonomy (NCBI): domain Eukaryota; kingdom Fungi; phylum Basidiomycota; class Agaricomycetes; order Agaricales; family Mycenaceae; genus Mycena; species Mycena galericulata. Next base: position 274,451 of record JARKIA010000184.1, read on the forward strand.
GGGATGATGTCCACGACGAGCTTGAAAGCGTCGTGAGGATTGGAGGACGGAATAAGAATTGGCCATCACTCACTCCGAGAAAACATGCCCAGTACACCTGGAAAGATCACACCTTCAGCATTCAGCGCAAATAAAACACAATCTCGAATACTCGCGTTCACAATGAGTCCATACACATGGAAGAAGGGAAGCACTGCGCATGGTGGAAATCAACTCGGAGGATACAGTCAGGAAATTTGACTCCGTACCTCCTGAGATAACCTCTTCCGACAGAAGCGCCCACTGCTCCGGACCGCGCGGCTTTCCGCCGTCGCGCTGAAGCGCCGTCATCTGAATGACGTTCGCTATCACGGCGTAGTGCGAAAGCAGCACGGCCTAATAAATAGTGAATCGTCTGCACAGTAGCCAAAATAGATTCGAATTACCTTGGGCTTTCCGGTTGTCCCGGACGAGAAAAATATCAACGCCGCCTTCGTTTTACCCCCGCCCGGTCCCAATTTCTGATCGGGAGCCTCCTGCACACCCGACCTCTGGCCCTCGGCAACTAAGGAGGAAATGAGGGTATAACCCTCCTCCGCGTCGCTAGGCGCCTCGGAGTCGGTGCCGATGAGGATGATTGAAGTCAGCGGTATACCAACCGCCGCTGCCGCAGCCGTGACGGTGTCAAGAAACCGCTCGGTGGTGACGATCTTGGTGGCTTTGCATAGGTTGAGGAGGTTGATGAGCTCTCCTACCGTGTACATCGGGTTGGCGGTGCTACAGTTGAACGGTATTCGCGCGTGAGTTTGAACAGTATGTCATGCAGATGAGACGTATCATACGCGACGATAGCACCGAGGCGGTGGAGCGCCCAGGTGGCAACGATATAATCTGTTTCGACGGAGATTAAAGATACAACAATGGACCACGCTTGAGAGGCACTTACCGACATGATTGGGACTGAAGCAGAGGACTGGAGGTCGGGTAAGCAGACAGCCTCGTTCCCAAAGCAACTCACGAACCGACTTCATCGTTCTCTATCCGCCATACCGTCAGACTCGAATCACACGCACACTCAGCTCTAAAAAGACTCACCAATACCATACGAGGACAGGCCTATCGCCAGATAATTGGAGCGAGTTTTAAGCTGTTGGTGGGTCAGAGCTGCTGTGTTCCCAGTCCTACAGTAGGATTCGGAGTTGGAAGGCCACGAACCTCCCCAAACGTGAACTCCCGCCCACTCAAGTCGTCGATGAACCACACGTCGTCGACACCCCTTCGCATCTCCCCGATCGGATGCGCGTAGTCGTCGAGCAGGAATTGGGGAACCGTCAGGTCGGAGGGGATGTGCGGGAGCGGGATGGCGGAGCGGAATTCGGTCATTCTGGGGGTGTGAATGGAAGGGGGATTCGCTCCGTGGAAGGATGTGGGTGGAATGTCTGAAGGTGTCAATGGACACACAGTACATGTATGCATACCTATAGGCCTGCTGACAGCGGTGATTTGCCTTCGGCGACCTTGATATGGGTTTCCCGTGATTCATGGGACCCACAATTGTACTAGTGACAGTAGTGAGGGAGGACCGGTGCATATGCCGGTTGACGTAAGATACCGAGTCCGGACAAGAAAAATCAAGATCCCGACCCAACTAGGGTCATAGTCCGGACAAGATCAGACCCTTGGCCAATGAACTCTGTTCAATCAATCCGGACAAGGTTCACGGCTGGGACCAAGTCAGATCGCAGTCCGGACATCCGGGTCAGCGGGGATCCAGAGGGCCATCGGCAAATGGGAGTGTATATAGTTGCCATGTCTGTACAACAATGAAGAAGCAATGCTGATGTGGACAATGTGTGGCCCAGGACATAGTAGCACATCAAAGCTACGAGGGTCTGGGCTGTAACCAGCCAAACAACCGTACATGGAGGTCTTGATTTTGCCATTTTTTGCGGTCTCGTTCGACCAATTATCAACCATTTTGCACAAAACCTTGGAGTAGATTGTTGAGGTATATACCATTAGAACTCCTTTGAATATTTTCAAATTTATCTGTGACCCCATTTCTATCTACTGAAGGCCGCAAAGTTCTGGGGTCCTGGTCGGTGGCTGTGAGCGCCGGTCTCTTGAGTGGCGAAAAAGCCGGGGTCCTCGTTTGAGAGCTCCATGTATGGTTGTTTGGCTGGTTACAGCCCAGACCCTCATGACAGGGTTCCCGAATTGGGATGTCATGAGGGGCTGTGTACGAGACTAGGGCCACCGTGGCACAGGCTTGCGAGTAGTTTTTTTGCACAAAACAATCTTATACCAGTCAGAGCAAAGGGGCTTGGTTGTGGGGGTTACTACGCTAAACACAGTTCAGAGGCATGGAAAATCTAATATAAATGTCGTAGATATAGAGGAGGAAGCCGATGTAGACGTGTAGAGAGCATTAGGATTTTTTTTCGATTTTTTGGGGATTTTTTCGAGGTCTAAGCACGATCCGGACAAAGTTTTGGCCAAAATCGAGGGTCAGAACATCATCCGGACAAATTTTCGCGACCCCTGCTAAAAAAAAGTCCGGACAAGAAGTTTCCAGCTGGGATTTTTGGTATCAAACCTCAACCCGCATATGCACCGGTCCTAGTGAGGGCCGTTCTAATATGATGGCGTGCGTCACTGACCGGCAGGGAGCCGTAAAGCGCATCGATGAGCAGCGAATATCTGGGGTGAACCAGAATCGAATACATCCTCGGCCTGCGGGTCGTCAGGGTTCGAGGTTTTGTGATCACCGCGATGCGTCTTCTGGGTCAGCCTGCAGATTCCAGCGTCCGAGTACAACGAGCCACATTTTTCGCGGGTTTTGGGTTCCGCGCACCTATATGCATGCGTGCGAAAAACGCACTGACAGTGACACAAGGACAGTTGCGTTCCAATTTCGGCATGTGTGCACCAAGGTGGCAAGGTAGGTGCAGTCGCGATTCGGGGTGATGCCTTTGCAATTGAGTGATAGCAGATATAAGTGTGCACCGTGCACCGTGCACCGTGTCCGATTTAGTATTGATACTGATACTTCCTGCAGCAGCCTGAGGATGTGACCGTGGCATCTTCGAGAATGTCAGAATCTAAGTACTAGTATAGCACCGTACTAGTAGCGTCAAGGTCGCAGCGATTGAATAGGAGTAGTAGCCTGGTAGATTCAGACTGGTCGTGAGGAGCTTCGTTGACGAGAATAACAAACGAAGGACGGTGGCGGAGGAGGACAAGAAGCATCTGAGCCGAGTTCCAGTGCAGCGGCAATCACCGTCACGGCATCGGCCCGGCTCCCTCCGCTTGCATGGCGTTCAAGTTGCAATCGGAGGGATCGTACAGTGTACATCCTATATTTCATTTTGGGGAGATCGAATGTGTTTACATGGCTTCACTTCGAATCTGCTGCATTACTGTACAGTAATCCAAGTCAGATCGTATCCCGAAAAAAATTGGCATTTGGGATGCATCATGATACAGATTCGGAGTCTTTTTAATGCAAATGCCTGCGCGTCTTCCTTCCTCTTCCTCGCCCCCAGGAATTTGTTCAGCCAGCGGAAGATTCACGGCTCAATACATATGCACTCCTCACTTCCTTCAATTCAGAGTACGTGCGAACTCGGACTACAGAACCCGTCCGAGACTATTACACATGGGTGGAGAAGATGTCATCATTTGGGTCCCAGTGGGGGAATCGTGTGTCAGTTCAGGACTCGCAATTACCCGGCGGTCCTGTTCCGCTTTCGAATTCCGACGCCCCACGAAAAAAGACGGCGCTTCAATACAATCAAGAAATGACTATATAGACACAGCGACGAGAGCACCAGAAATACAATATGTGCGCGTAATCATTAAGTAGAAAAATCTATACATCAGTAACCGCCCGCTTTGAGTCCGAGGAGCCCTTCCTCAGCGTAATGGACGGCCACGCCCACCGCCGCCTCCGCGGCTTGCACTGCTCCGACTCCCCAGCAGATTCAGGTTCGGCTTCGTCCCCCGCCTCCCCCTGCTGTTCTTCTTTGTCCTCGGCAGCGGCGGCTCTCCCGCTTCCAAAGTACCAGAGGCGCCGTAGGAAGTCCCAGTCGCCGCTCTCCCACGCGGTGAAGACGCACCACAGGATAAGCGCCACGACGGCGGCCCAGACAATAGCGACGAGCGTGCGCGTGACGCGGTCCGCGTCCTCGAAGCACATTAAGGAGAAGGCCGCGAAGAAGGACACCATCCTAACGGGTGATTCATCAGCACAGTATAGACACGGAATAATGCACTCACGACCAAATCAGCATCGCATATGGTAGCGAATGCAGGACAGCGAGCCTCTCCAGCCCCCAAGTTCGATTGGTGAATAGTTGCTGCTCACACCATCAATGATCCCCATCCACACGTTTGAACGTAGAAACTCACGGCTTTCGCAGAGGTCAAAAAATCCCGATTGCGATTCTGCTTCACGAGCAGCAGCCCGATGATGACTGCACCTATACTGGTCAAGGTCGAGAGATAGCTCGAAATCTGTGCAGCCGAGCGTGTGGGCACGGCGACACCGCCTTGATCGACGCTCTGGATTGAGAGAAACGCGACGTTGGCGTTGAGCATCACGGTCCCGTACAGAATGAACTCCTGCCACTCGTTGCTAAGCCGCGTGATGAATTCGGACCAGCTACGACGGTGGATGACCTTGTCCGTAGATACCGTGTGCAGTCCAGCAAGGTGGAAATCCGGAGCGTAGAAGAGCAGGGGGCTCAGTAGGGATATGAAGGGTGTCCACTTTCGGACCTCGGCGTAGACCGATTGCTCGACGTTCAGCCGCGCGCCGGGCTCGCCGTGAAAGTTGTAGACGCGAGCGCTAACTGGCGGAGACTCGGATCAGTTACACCAAGGTAAGTGTGAGAGATAGGATGCGTACCGAACATATGCATCAATCGACCTGCAAAGACAATCACATCGGCATCCGAGTAAATTCAAACAGTGGTGCACGCACCCACTAGGCAGTTAGCGCCGCTGGCTTTGTCGCCGATGCCTTTGTCGACATTTTCTGGGTGCATCAGATCAGTGGCCATGTTAAGCACTGAAAAGACTTACTACCGATGCCGTCGATGAGGTTTATCATGCGTTCCAGCTCGGCCACGTTCCAGACAACGGTGGATGTAGGGGAAGTGGCAAGATCTGGATGCATGTGAGTCACAAGGAGCTGAGAAAGATAGACTGAACGGACCTCCTAGCGCATGGAGAACGATGTCCCTGAGCTCGTCCACTATTTCATGTGTAATCTCCACAGATCGCGGAAAGAGTTCGCAGTGATACCTGATAGCGGTAAGCGTTGCGAGAAAACATCATATTCAAGTCGTTCACCAATATTGCGCCTCCAGTTCATGCCCTATACTTTGGTGAACAACGCCCCACAGAGCGAACGGAGCCAACGTACGGATGTGCGATGCAGAGGTGATCCCGTTTATCCTGGTGAGGAACATATCCGAGTCGACCCGGTCCATCCAGAACACAGATCGGTCCTTATGATTCACAAAGTAGTACTGGCAACCCTTGGTCATGTCCGAATACTCATATTCGTCCACGACAAGGTCCACGCCAGCGTCCAGGCTGACACCATGGACCAGGAGGAAATCGAGGATGACACGAACGTTGTCGGTAATGAACTCGAGTGATCCAGCGTCGTAAAGGTTCGCGTCCGTGAATACACGCTATGGAGAAGTTGGTGGATATCGCCTGCAACACATGGACGACACACCTTCTCCTCGTGAAAGAAATACCGGGTACCTTCCGGGTGTAGGCAGGCAGTCCAGCCTTCTGGGGGTGGAACGCTGGCGAATGCTTCGTGAGATTCAGCTGAGGCAAAAGGGGCCAGAGCACTAACGGGCGCATCGAGATGGTGAGAGGAGGAATTGTGTACTGTGTCGGTACGTTGGGTCTGTGAACGACACGGTTATGTAATTCCAGGATTTACATAATAAGGATGAATATCGGACGCACACAGCGACCTTGCGATCATATCTCCGTACGCTTTCCGGAGTCCCAGGGAAAATACGTTCATGTGCGTCATTAAGCAGTGGTAGAACGGAGGTCCCTGCTCCAGCTTCTAACACCCTGGATGAGCGCGGCGATTGGTTAGGCGACTCGGTCTCGGCGGCAGCGTTAATGTCTATGACGCTGGTGTTTGCAGATGGCAAGTACCCTGGACCTACATCGGGAGACGGCGGTAATGCTGGAAGATGTTGGACCGAAAGGGAGGAAGGTGGCCGCTGGACCGACAAAGTGGCAGGGAGATGCTGAACGGACAAGCTTTGGAGTGGATAGGACTCCTGGGTGATGGAGTGTGCAGTGATATCTTGGGATGAGCGAAAGGCGCTCGGACCGGAATGCATGTAAGGATGTAGCGATGAGGGTACGAAGCTCGCTGAGGTATAGATGGCGGTATCGCGAGCAGGCGGTAAAGTGTTGGGGTATGAAGTATCATTAACGTAGTCGTTGGCCGGGGGGTATACGACACGAAGAGTTTGAGAGCCGGTGGGTGGGTCAGGCCTCCTTGTCGTTGCTCGAGACAAAGCGGAGAGCAAAAACAGCAGACCTCGAAGAGAGGCTCGGATGCCCCAAAGCAGCCTCCTTATGGATGCCAACAGCCATCGAATGGCGGACATCGTTGGGGGTGTGCAGGCTCTGGAGCTGGCGGGCAGCACGAGGCTTCAAAAGCTGTAAAGTTACGTAAGCGTGAGGTTGACAAAGCGTACAAAAATAAAGATTCGCCCAGGCCTCCACCCTCGACGCGACTTGGACGCGACGATGCACGTCTCGGCAATGATATAATGATGTGTTTTCAGGCAGCCTTTGGGTCGGCAGGAGCGTCCTTTTGAAGACCAGGATAAATCGTTGACAAGACAGGCTTTGCTAATTCAACCCTCTGCCCATTGTGCAAGTCAGCGGCAAGCGTTCCGGCCAAGTTCCGACTTCAATCGACTGGCCGGAAGCGAGGTAAGTGAAGTGGTGTTTCGGGGTGGAAAGGCCTGCTTCTCGATCGGCGAGCATCAGAATCTCCATGTCGTTCAAGCCATCGCAACTGCATAGGGTTGCCCACCGTCTCCGTTTTTACGAGTGTGACGGGTACCCCGTCAATTTCAAGCCGTCGCGTCCCATCGGCAGCTATCTGGATGGAATGGAGGTGGCGGATACGGGACGGTATTTTTGCCGTCCATCCCGTCATGGTGCGGCCGTAGACGGCCGTAGACGGGCCGCTCGACCAGTAAAACTTCCAGAGGCACTGCTTCTGTGAAGGGATGGATGAGGGCGGCCGAAAAGGAAAAGAAAGCCTGTGGAACCCATCCGGTCGTATACTCGGACGCGTGGAGTCGGACCCAGAAGTGCACCACGTCCGGGTGGGTATTAATTATTTCCTTGACTAGGATGTATTCGATTGAGACGTGCAATGGGTCTGAAGTAAGGAGTAGACGACATCTTACTCACCGGAGTATGGTTGTAAATCCCAATATGTACGTGTCTTGTGGAGCAGTGAACAAACACGGAGATCGAACCCGCACCGGAAAGTGTGACGTCACGTCACAGCTGTTACTCCTTTGCGCTGGTGGGAACGGTGTTCCCCCCAGACCCCCCTCCTCTGACCTGACGGCCGGTACTCAACTGTTTTTTGTCCTAGATCTCGTTTTTTTTTGCGGGCCTTTTTTTTTGGTGTAATTGCATGTCTTTTTCAGTCTTTTGTTACATTTCCTCACCTTCGTTGGTTGTTTCGGGCGCCGGCCCGGACGGCTGGGGTTTTCCACCCCAGACCCCGACCGCTGCACGGGGCTGCCGCTCGCCGCGGGGGCCCACTGCGTGGAGCTTTTGCCTCCGGCGGCTCAAAAATTTAAAAAATGTCGGCGCTGGTGTTCGAACCGGCGACTGTCGATAAAGAAAAAGCAAATGGCAGAATGAATCAACACAACTAATCTATTAATTCCTTGAGGAAGAGTAGACGCAGTGTGGTGACATTACGCAGGGGGGAGTCACGTGCCACTTTCCGGTGCGAGTCCAAATTCCAACAAACACTGGTGGGTGGGTATACCAAGTCACTACGTGTGGAATACCCGTGCAGTGTTGGTGGGCGTGCGCTGTACACCACGCTCGATCAGATATCATTTCCGCGAGTCTGGGATATTCGAGGGAAAGTAATTCAGAGAAAAATCTGGAAGATGGACGGGTCTGAGATAAACAGTTAGAAAAGGCGCGGAACGGAGAATGACGGGAATCGGAGAATACGAGCCAATGAATGCGCTGTAGCGCAGCAAACAAAAAAAAAGGTAGAGTATTATTTGCAGAGGTGCACCCTGCACCGTGTCCAAGGGATATGGGGTTCGAACTATCCGAGGAATGATTTCCTAGAGTCCTCGCAGCCACTCGAAGGCCGAGATCCATGACTAGGAGATGGTGAAACAATGATCTGAACGCAGATAGGGGCGGCAGAGTATCATTCAGACAAGATTGCTTGACAGACAACAGAAACCAAGCGTATCCAAGTCGTAACGTGGCGGTCTAAGGGGAATGTCGGATTCATAGGACCGTAGCGTGTTGAGCTGGATTACTTAGAACCACAGTGATGGCCAGGCACAACACGAATATCGACCGTAGACCTCGCTAATGCGCACGCGGCCATTCCACGAGAATGAAAACCCAAGGATGGAAGCGGAGAGCAAGAGTCGGAGCCGCTGTAAGCCGAGCTCCGGAAGGCATCGGCAATCGGGCACAGCATCTCTCCGGCTGCTCCCACGCTCATGTATGGCACATATACTGTGCAAAAAATATTAGAGGACATCTTGTGAGTGGAAACAGGCTTTTTTGGATACATCTATGAAATGGAAACAGGGTTTTTGGTTGCATCTCTCAAAATGGGGACATCTTTCAGCTTAGCTGCATTCTCTGTAAGAGGATCACAATTTGCCCAGTGCCAGTGGGCTGCTTGGAGTGCCTTTGAATTCTTTGACTCCAAGTCATCACTCGGGCAGCGGAACTAATCGGCTTGATCGGAACGGTGATCCGAGGGGCGGCTGGGATCCCAAGAAGGATATTTCAACCCTCCGAGAACAGAGAACCATAAATACGATGAGAGATGTATTTTTTCTGGTAGAAATAGCTACTTGCGAAGTTATAAGACGAATCCTAATGCCCCTGAAACTTTGGGCAAATTGTTAGTCCGCGATGGCAAAGTACGACAAATTCTCTTCAGTATTTAGCCAAAACTTGTTGTATCTGCTCCGAAGGAGTCTTATGATGTTGTCGTACCTATAATATTACATCCGAGAGACTTGAGATAAGGCAGAAAGGTAAGGTGGCCGACAGAGTACGAATTGATCCCGGGCCGGCAGTGGGATCTGATGCCAACATTTCAGCGATCAATCCGAATTTTGCCGAGATAGCAGCCACTTGCTAAGATGCAAGCAATTCAAAGAAGTTGCATTTGAACTGAAGATGTAAACTTCCTGTGAGTTGCCAACCAAGCTAATCTATTGAGATGCAAGTTGTCATCAAAAACCCTGTAAACTGAGGCTAATTTTTGCACAGTATATCGCCCATACTCATGCACACCTCCAGTTCCTCCTTGGTTCCTCGTCCCAAATTGACGATTGTGGATTTTGAGGATTACAACCAGTGCGTGCTTTCCGTTCACGACTTTTGTTCGTCTTTCCTCCCTCCCTCCCTCCCTCCCTTTCTTCGTCGGACTGCTGTAGTTCATTCAAGAGTTCATTCAAAACTTGTTCAAACCATGCGGTCAAGGTACAACAATGCAGCACCTCAAGTTTACTTTTTCTCGTGAATTTGCGTTTTTCAGCGTACGCTGGAATGGAATCGGCCTGTCTGGGAGGGACTGACAGTTGGGGCAGGACATGCGGGTTAGCGAGCGATATTGGCAATATCCCGCCCCTGTCTTCAGACCCGAATATTGCGGAGAGCCATCCACCCCATCTAAGCGCAGCCAGCTCATCTCCGCGTGTTTCCCGGATTTCCGCACGGAACCGCTCGTCACTGGTTTTTATGCGACTGGCACAACTCAACTTTTACACGTGCTTCTTATTTATTCCGCCGCACTGGTATAACCTCAGCCCTGCGGACGCCATTTTGACACACACGTTAAACGTCCGCGGCCCCCTGCACCCACTCGCGTTCCACGATTTAGGACCCAGCCCACACCTGCTCGTCGCCGCTGGGGCATTTTGTCGGAAGGATATTGATGGGGAACACGTCGTACACACAACACGCAATACAGAACACAGAACAGACACAGAGAGACCACATAATTCGACAACGCTAACCAGACTATTGGTTACTTCTTATTCCGGGGCAGAGACTCCGCTACACGGGCAACACACATGGCGCTGTGGTATCATTCGCTGATCCGGTCGAAATCAGCGCGCAGAATTTAGCTCACTGAAACAACTTACCAGCCCGAAGCGTCCACACTTGCTGAGGCAATCCCGCTCTAGCAAATTCCCAAGTGACCTAAGGACACATAGTATGGATTCAGAAGAAAGTCCTCCGAAGTGAGAGATCACCAACCGCGCCATGGTTAAGGGGGCCGACCTGTTGCCAAGAAGTCAACACGGCGTTCCCTAATTCCGCCGCGATGCTAGCGATGTTCTTAGCTATAGGGCTAACCAGAGGGACAGAAAGCCTACGTGACTGCCCCTGGGATGCCGACGGCTGGAAGTATATTGAGATTGGCCTGAGCTCCTTGTAGCACGGCCTGCGAGAAGCTCTGGATGAACGTCTGCGAATAGCCGAGGAACATTCCCGTCGTGAAGTTATTAATGGCATACGCCGGGCCCAGGGTGCCACTGGTAGACGTGATGTTCCACTAATGAACAGTCAAAAATCTTGGATGAACCACCTGCCACGCAGGGAGTGACCTACCACTTGACCAGCAGTAATGTTGGCACCGGGCGCTAGAACGACGGCGGGGATGTTAGAGACCGGCGGAGGAGGAAGATTGGCAAAGTTGGTGAGGAGGAACCCTTGGAAATCGACGAGAAGGCAGCTGGAGAAGGCCGCCGCCAAAGTAGCTTGAGTGATGTTGACCATTGGATGAGAGTTGGCTGGGATGCGGAAACGACTTCATGGTCTGGCTTTTTAAGTGATCCTACTGGCGATGACATCCCAGAAATTTCCAATGGATTCTCACCAGATCCCAGCTGATGGTCGATTTGCGCTTAGTTCCTGGATGAATATTGGCGAGGCACCAGTATAACAATCTAGCACGTCTGAACCCCTCCTGACAGACGATCTAAGACATCAACCTTCGATGATGGTTTCGCGTGCAAGGAAGGGGCAAGGCGGTGAAGCGGCTTGCATTAGATATATGTAGGAGCGAAGTTCCCACTAGTGCTGAGTAAAATTGGTCCCGGGTCATGTGTTGTACTGCCAGGTCCCTCAGGGGCCGATGTAAGGCATATTGTTCAGTGTAAATTTAGTAAACAAAATGACCGCGCGCAGCGCGGAGAAATTTACGTTTTTTACCTCTAAAAAATGGCGTAAAAACATTGTAAAGCGTGTAAATTCGGCTATCCATTCACAGAGACATCAGATCTGTTACTGTGCCATCTCAGCAGGGATCTGTGTTTCCCGGCTCGGATGTTCGTCCCGCAGGTCGTCCAAAGGCGACAAGGACAGCCCTGTGATCATGAGCCCTGATAGCAAGGCATGTTTATAATTTTTATACACGCCGAGCAGAGGGTCTCCAAGTAAAATATGTATTTTACCCTGTGATTTTCATGTAAAATTGGTTCGACGGAATTGTAGCCAGCACTAGTTCCCACTCATGCTCTGTTTGCGTTACGCCCCTGGGGGAAGATCCGCGAGGAATAAAATCAACAGTTATGGTCCTTGTTTCGCTGTTGGCAGATTCACTATGTACTTGAGGAAGATGTTCAGCCCTTGCTCTTCAGAGCGATCCTAGTCTCAGATCCAATAGTTTAAAACCAGACGTCGACAGATTGACCCTGACCATCACTGCGTTCCGAGGCCCTGTCGGCATGGCCGGTTGACATCGACTGATAGCTGTCGACGGCCGTCGGCCAAGTTGGCTGACATGCGCTACAGCCCACCCGCTTTGGCCCAGCCCACTTCCTGTGCTTTTTTTCAACCAAAATCATTCAGAAATCTACCACTGTGTTTGGAACCTTTTATGTTCTGCACATCGAGACTCTAGGGTGGGCACGGTTCGATTTCCAATTTCCATGGCATCGGTTCGATTCCGCCGCGTTTATTAGTGACAATATAAGTTGGTACCTGCCAAGAAGGCCGAAATATGGGTACCTGCACGTCTAATAAGCTGACTGATTGTTGAGCTGGATTACTTAAATGGCACTGATGGCCGGGCACAAGAAAAATACCGGCCGTAGACCTCGCCAATGCCGCTCCTTCAACGAGAATGAAAACCGAAGGATGGAAGAGTTGGAGCCGCATGTCAGGCTGAGCCGAGCTCTGGAAGGCATCGGCAATCACGCACAGCATCTCTTTGTCTGCTCCCGCGCTCATACCTCGCCCCGACGATTATGGTTTTTAAGGACTACAACCAGTGCGTGCTTTTCGCTACCTTCTTTTGTTCGCCTTCCTTCCTTCCTTCCTCCTTCCCTTTCTTTTCGTCGGTCTGCTCAATCATGCGGTCAGGCACAAGTACACCAATGCAGCACCTCACATTCGCCTTTCCTCGCAGATTTGCGCCTTTGAGCGCACGCTTGAATGGCCTGTCCCAGCTGTATGTTTATCTATGATACTCATCTGGTTAAAGGGACTGACAGTTTGGGCAGGAGATCTGAGACGCCGGTTAGCGAGCGTTGGCGATACCCCGCGTCTGTCGTCAGACCCCAGCATTGGAATGCCTTCCCGCCGTATCTGCGTCCCTACTAATTATGAATCTCAGTCCAAGACTTGGTGCCTTCCATGTAGAGCCATCCAACCCAGCTGAGCGCAACCAGCTCATCTCGGCATGTTTCCCGACGTTCCGCGAGGAATTGCTCCCCCACTGGTTTTCATGCGACTGGCACAACTCGACCGACGTCCGCTTCTTCTTCATTCGGCCTCACTGGTATAATCTCAGCCCTGCGGACGCCGTCCTGACGCACGCATTCAACGTCCGCGGCCCTTTGCGCCCGCTCTCATTCCGCGATTTGGGACCCACACGTGCTTGTCGCCGCTGGAGCCGAATGTTGTTACTTCTGGGATGGAGATGATATGACCCTCACCTGATATGGCGCCGGCTTCGCGTCGGACGAAGACTTTCTGGCGCGGCATTCTGACCCGAAATGCAGGTACTTTGACCGGATGGGTGTCAAAGAGGACTTCCCCGCCGACTACAATAAGATATACCACCGTATCGACGCGGAGCAGCGGCTTTTAGCCTGGAAATTTGAACGCCGTTTGGACCCCGATCGTTCGCTGCTTGACCCAGGTCAGTGGGGCTGAAAACGCGTCGATCCGCACGGCGTTATAGATGCCCCAAGAATGATCGAGGTTTAAAATGTCACTTGTCGTGCCGAACATCCAATTCCGAGTCGTCAGTTGGACCCGCTCTTGCATCCACGTCTCATTTTCCTGTTGATCCAACGCACGAGGCCAGTCCTCCGGCGTCGATGCCTGCCTCAAGCCAGCCGTAAAGCCGGAATACGACGGCGATGCACGTATCATACCGAGAACTACCGGAAATTTAGACCTCGAAATATACGACCATTTCTCTGCTTTCTTAGGCGCATTAGCTTCAAGTAAGTAAGCGTTTAAGAAAAGCGATCGGTCACTAGTATCTCTCAATCTGTTTTCGTAATTGTTACCAACTTCAAGTATAGCACTCAGACTGGATCTACGAATCACCTACTAAACCACGGTTCAGGTGATTCATCATTTCGTATCTCGTGGGGGGGTAACCGGCTTTTTTGGATGTAAGTGGTAAAACTCTGTTTTCGACGTACCAGGGCCAGGGTCTTCTTCTCTTTTCTCCATGGAACGGCAAAAGCAATTCATCAGACCCGAAATCATCCCCTTCAACCATCCCTTCTCCCCTGGCCAAGCGCCTATACCATTTGCGTTGGAACTCCGGGTGTACAAACGGTCCCCAATTCCTGCATCTGGTGCTCCCCCTGAAATAAGGGCAATTCCGCCAGGTTTCAGGGACTTCAGTCTTGGCAAAGTATTCAATACGGTTTACGGGGGTATCACCAGGGTCGTTGAAATGTATGGGACGGCCACATGAACCTGTCCCAACTGCTAATGCGTAGAGTATCTCGCCCACAGCGATCTCAGGCACTCAATTGTTAGGAATCAAGCTCAAAGGCTGCCTGCATTTGATTTGATTTGATTTCCGGAGTTGTCGTACCTGGATCCAGGCCCGGTAACCTTTTTTAGAACCACCCTTCCTCTGACACCGCCCTTGCTGAATAAATCTTTGATGCTGATTTTTGACTTTTGCAGCAAGCTTACCCCGCAACCCGCCGCGTAGCTCGCGTTCTTCCAGGAGGTCATCGCAGGTGAACCGCTTCACTCTGTTCGAGGCACACCCTGTCCGCCCTCTGCTGATTCGATTCAAGTCTAGAGTATATGGTGAAATTACATGTAAACATACTATGAGCAAGGAATACTATGTAGATTCGAGATACGCCGAAGCAAGATTAGATTCATCGGCGAATGGCGTGGATCAGCAACCTACGGGACTTCTCGGTCGAGCTTCTGCGGGTATCGCGGTGTACACACCACACGGTATGTACCGAAACAGCAATATTTTTTGAGACGCACGACTTAATCATGACTGCATTTACCAACAGAAAAGGGCGCGCGCAAAACGGGGTGTGCGCCGTGCACTACGTCCGAGTGAGTGTTATTTCCCTGCAGCGGGATACATTTGGTTGAAGACGAGCAACAGCTGTGAAATAAATAAAGAGTGAGACGGCATGATACTTACCAGAGCATGGTTGGATGCCGGTCACGTTGAAGTCCGGACGCTAGGAGTGAAACCCCAGATCAGCCACCAGTACTTGTATCAAAGACCTACTGTATTGGTGCGTGTGCGCCGTGCACTACTTCCAAGCGGATATTTACCTGCTCGGATACACTGGATCGAAATGGGAAACTTGAAAGTGCCGGACGATGAATATTGGTCTGAGATGAAGAGTCATTCCCTGAGCGCAGTGTGGAGCAGCGAACAAAAAGGAAGTACAAGGATATCAAGTCGGGACATTGAAAGTCGAACCCAGATAGCGTTCCAACCAGTCGATGGTGCGTGACTTGCAGACCTGCATCTACGGCGTGCCCGAGTTGATATCGTTAGTCTGGACTCTGCACGGGAAATACGCGTAGATGAGGTGGCGGATCATTCAAAGAGTGGGAGTCCTCATCGTGTAGGCAGTCGACATCCGAGCGCAAGCCGGGGAGACGACCGCGATATGACCTGGTAAGGAGAGATACGAATGATTCCGACGGAAAAGTGAGAAGGCGAATCAATGTAGCTCGTGAAACGAACCAAATAAAAAGTGCGCGGAAATACCCAAATACGGACACTGGGAGTCGAACCCCGATTGCCTGCAAGTCGAACGCATCTCGTTGCAGAGGTGCACCCTGCACTGCGCCCGAGTGACATGGTCAATTTGCATTAGGATCAAATGTAGATGAGATAGTGGACCATTTCGAATTACCGAAGCGTTCATCGCGCGTAAGCAGCCGAAGTCGGAGCTCCATGATTGAGAGGCGGTGGGAAGGTGATTTGAAACGGAGAGGATGGATACGGGGCAGTATTCAGAGAAAATTACTGCAACTGACAGAGCATAGAAAGTTAGAAACCGAGCCAAGCGACACCTTCCAAGTCGGAGCGACGGGAATCTCGGTCCGCCAGATCGGCAAAGAAGAATACAAGAGCAATTCAAGGCCTCGTACGAGCCGACCCCACTTGGCGAAGGAGCTCTGGGGACGAGGAAGAAAACGGAGAGATGGAGCAAGACGAGAGAGCTGAGCCCTTCGGGTCCGCTGAGCCGAGTTCTGATCGGCTCACGGACCCGAACGGCATCGGACCGGGCACTCCATATCTCAGTCTGCTCTCACCATCTCGTTGTTTGCTACTTGGGCTGAGTGGTCCTCAGTCCGCCTTTGGTTCTGGTTCACTTTAAATTTTGACTTCAAAGATTCTGGCTCTCTTGATCCCTCCCTGTGTTCGCTATCCGACGGACGTACCAAGCTCAACAGTCCTCCTGCATTCATGATGACGCTGTCATTCCTTCGACTCTATGTCTCCCTATAGCTCGTCTGGCTCTCAGAATGGACACAACTTTCTGAATACCTGCATGGAATGAGCCTGCTCTTAGTTCCTTGTACGAGATTTCCTTCCGTCAAATTCTGACTTCTTACTGAAGCTTCCTGACGACCTACGCTCTTGACCTCAGCTGAAGCCACACACCATTCGTCGGTCGTTTCTAATTAATCATTACCTTCTCACCTTATATTTTCCCGGTCCGCCAGAAAGCTGGGGCAGAAGGGGACAAAAACTTCTGAGCATACTTGAATGGCTCAGGCCCAAATCGAACAGGCAAGGTCTGCTATATGTCCTGCACCATGAATTACAGAAGCACAGCAAGTCCTACAGGGCCCTCCACTGTAAAGCATACGTCCGATAATGGGCCACCGTTTGGAGTGGACGGGCGAGCCTTCGTTCAATTCCGGATTCGAGTTGGCGAAGGATATTCGGTACGTCCCCCCGCCTAGTCCCTCACCGTTCTTTACTCACTTCTCGCTCCCCTCATCCGTCGTGGCTTACTGGGTGTTCGACGCGTTAGATCAAGGGCTACCGAGCGCTTCTCGGAATCAGCAAGCAAGGTGGCACCAACAATGTGCGTCTTTCTTCTTTCTCTCTCTCTGCGAGAATATGGCACTGCTTCTGTTCCTTCGCAGCTTGCCAGTCTACTGTGCATTTGTCCAAAAACGAAACCTGAAGACCCGAAGAAGAAGATATTCTATTCTCCACTCCACCGCCTTTCCGGGTAAACCGATCCTAGGACCTAGATACACCCGCCAGCTTTTATCCAATTTATCTCAAGAATTTACACGGTGCCCATAAGACAAAAAAATTGCGGCGTGCTTGAAATTTTTGTCACCACAATGCCCTGCTTCAACTGCATCGATAAAGACCGCAGAAATTCGTCCCAATTTCTGCAGGTGCGGGTGTGTTCAAGGAACGAGAACAACGCTGTTCGTGGCTGTCATTTCCCACCATTGGTATACATACTCTCCGCCGCCAGAAATACCTGCTTCGCCTCCTGAGAGAGCGACGGATGGAATTGAGGGAATGGAACGCGAAGAATTTGATATCCGCAGCCATTCTTTCTTTCTCCTTTACGCCTTCCGAATTGTGTATACGGCATAGTGGGTTCACGCAAGGACGCCATCCAATTAACTAGCACCATTCTCTCACGCTCCTTTTCCTGACCCGCATTAGTCCGCGCACGGATCAAGATCCAACACGTATCCTGAAATCCCTTCGTCTGTCCACGCGCCACTGGCCAATTTGGCATTGTAATCCGTCTCGTTAATCGTATAAAAGTGTTCGGTGGCGGCAGAGCTGTAGAGGCCATAGAACGGCACGCTTCCACAGATTTGCGACAGGTATATGTATCCTGTAATGGCGCTGCTGGCGTTGACATATCCATTCTCCAACGCAAGGTCGCGTGCTGTCGCGGATGTTGTGTAGAAATTGTCGATGGTCTGGTCGTTCTGGACGTGGAAGAACGGGACAGTGGAAAGCTCCTGGGTAGGGAATACGCGGGCGGCAATGCCGAGGAAGGTGTAGTCGTAGGGGAGCTTGACCAGGATGTTCACGTCCATTGTCGAGGTGGTGTAATAGAAGGTCTGTCCCGTGGAGTCCGTGATGTACAGGGGGACTGCATCGCTGGGGTCACCGCAGGTCAAGGGAGAAGGAGACTAATCGTTGTTCAGAGAGCGAGTGGTTCAGATTTAAGGACATCCGTACCGTGACTGTCGTACTTTGGGTCGGGACTGAAGCAGACGGGGAAGCGTAGAACGCTAGCAAGAGCGCAGACATTGCAAAAGCAACAGCGTTGAACGAAGATTTCATGACCGTCGAGCTATGTCTTTGAAGAGTTCGTTCGGCGCAAGACGGTTGACTTTGATACTCAGCTCGATCTTGTTTAAATACATACGGTTCGGTTATTTATAGATTGAGCACTCTGCGAGATGCGGCGATTAGGAGGAGAGCATTTCCGAATGGCGCGCAAATAAGGAAATCTCAACAGCGAAGTGACACAAGAAATGCCGCTCGTTCACATGAGCCGCCATCAGCCTGGCAGGCTTTGGGTAACAGAAAATTGTGCGCCGAGGACGGAGACGTCATAGAAGTAGAGCATTCCCGAATGGCGCGCAAATATGGAAATCCCAACAGCGATGTGACACAGGAAATGTCGGCCGTTCAGATGAGCCGCGGACACTCTGGTAGGCTTTATGTGACAGAGGAATGGAAGAAATGTGCGCTAAGTACGGAGACGGCTTTGAAGATGAATTGGGAATGTCAAGGTAGAGGTTTTTTGTAGCGTCTTTCACTTATCAAATAAAGTAATCTCGTCCTGGTAGAGAGTTACAACAAACCTCTCCTTCATGGGCTTACACTGGATCGAATGGGAAAGTGCCGGAAGAATTTTGGTCTGAGATGAAAAATGAAACCAACATTCGGAGAATCTGAGGGAATGGACGCACACTTCAATGAGCGTATCGTGGGGCAAGGATCTACCAAGTCTGGACGCTGGGGAGTCGAGCCCAGATTGCGTTCCAACAAATGAGTCGATGGTACGTGAGTTGCATACCCGCACCTATGCCGTGTCCTGAGCCTGCACCGGAAATACGTGTAGATGAGGGTGGCGGATCATTCGAAGAGTGGGAGTCCTCAACGCGCGTAGGGAGTCGACATCCGAACTCAAGCCTGGGAGATGATCGCGAGATGAACCGGTAAGGAGAGATACGAATGATTCCGACGGAAAAACCAGAAGGCGAATCAATGCGGCGCGAGAAGCGAACCAAATAAAAAGTGGATGGAAGTAGCCAAATACGGACACTGGGAGTCGGACCCCGATCGCCTGCAATTCGGATACATCACTGCTTCATTGGTTGCAGAGGTGCAGCCTGCACTGCGCCCGAGTGATGTGGTCAATTTGCATTAGGATTGAATGTAGAGATGGTGGACCATTTCGCGAAGCGTTCATCGCGCGTCAGCAGCCGAAGTCCGAGATCCATGAATGAAAGGTGGTGGGAAGATTATTTGAAATAGAGAGGATTGAGACGGAACAGTATTCAGAGAAAATTGCTACAATTGAGGGTCAAGCGACACCTTCCAAGTCGGAGAGACGAGCCGAGAAGAGCACAAGATCGATTCAAGGCCTCGTACGAACCGACCTCACTTGGGGAAGGCACTCTGGCGACGAGAAAGAAAAACGGAGAGATGGAGCAAAACGAGAGAGTGGTGGTTCGGGTCCGCTCGGAGCCGAGTTCCGAACGACATCGGCAATCACTAACGGCATCTTCGTCTCTGCTCCCACCCTCTCCTTGTTTACCACTTGTGCCCCTCACTCTCCGCCTTTGCTTCTGGTTCACTAGGATTTTTGACTGGTAAGAAAATGGTTCTCTACGGCCCTCCTTGCGTTCGCTATTCGAAGGTCCAACAAAGTTAAAAAGCGTCCTGCGTTCAAGATGAGCCTGTCATTCCGTCGAATTCGTTTTTTCGTGGAATTCATCTGGTTCTCAACGTGTACACAGGTTTCTGAATGTAGGTCTACTCTGAGTACCCTATTCTACCCTACGCTAAATTGCATCTGTCGGACTCTGACTTCTTACTAAAGCTTCCTGACAACCTACGCGGTTTGTCCTCACTAATTATCTGCTAACTTTCTACCTTCTATTCTCCAGTCCGCCACATAACTGGGGTTGAAAGAAAAGAAAATGCAACAAAGGATACATGGCCCAGGCCCGAATCGAACAGTCAAGGTCTACTATATGTCCTCCCACCATGGATTACAGACGTACACAAGTCCAACAAGGCCTTCCACTGCAAAGCTTACTTACCAAAATGGGCCACTGTTTGGAGCGGACGGGCGAGCCTTTGTTCAGGTCCGCATTTGAGATAACGAAGGATATTCGGTACATCCACCCGCCTACTCCCTCCACCGTTCCTTACTCACTTCTCGCTCCCTTCATCCGTCGAATGTTCGATGCGTTGGTCTAGCGTGCGTTTCTCGGGATCAGCAAGCGGGGCGGTACTAGCAGCGTACTTATTTCTTCTCTCTCTGCGCGAATATGGCACGCATGCTGTTCCCGTGGCCACCTCACCTGCATAACGCTAACGAACTCTGAAGACCTGAAGAAAAAGAAGAGATGCGCGCAGGGCGCACTACTAAAAAACGCCACGGGCACGGTGTGCGCTCTGCTTTAAGCGCGCTTGATTTCGCTATATTTTGTCTCCATCCATCCATCTCTGTCTCATCTCTCGCTCTTTCTCCGTATTTTGTCTTCTCGGTATGTACTAGATATGTGACTTTGAACCATCACGTTGCGGCCGACAATAAATGAATTCGAAGGAGTTTGCTCAGCCAAACGTCGGAATAGGCCTTTTCCGAGCACATCTGCCTCCCCTAGATACTTCCACCTTGCGCTGTGAGGTCTGACCAAATTTCAGCCACACTCATGACCGAGAAATTTATTCAGCAGAAGAAAAATCAGGAAGGAAAAAAAAGCCGCAACGTGACGATACCAGAGCCCGAGTCGAACGGAAGCCTGGTTAACCGAGGACGTTTGGACGTGGATACATTACTATGCTATCTGGTTTGGAAGAAACTTCTGCGCACCGGGAGAAGTGGGTCGCGTCCAATGTGTTCTTGTTCACCTTTCAGCATCGTGCGCCTTGTTGTTTTTACCGTGGGACAGATATACCGGGACGCACACTGGCAGCACGACAGAGCAGTTGTTGAGATCAAGAGGCAGGCACCGAACCAGTGAGAATCTTTTTTTATACCTCGACAAGGATGGATATAAAAGCTTTTTTCACCGAATATCCCGTGGCTTGTGGACCGTGTTCAAACACCGTACTTTTCGCGTTTTGTGCTCCGTGCTTCAGGTTTGCCGAGGCTAGCCGATATCGGCCAACACTCCCACGGGTGCTAAGACGGCAGAAAATCGGACGCCAAGAACCTTACAACAGCTGAGAGTCATTTAGATCGACATGTTGTTTCACTCTGAACTGCCTGTGTGTACGCTTTAAATTGCCTTCAAACGGGTTAGTCACCATTTCGACGCAATAACACGGTTAGGTTCGGAGACATACGGATCCAACTATATGCTACAGGAATACCTCCCAGAACCTAACAGGCACCTACCGAAAATGAGTGGGAGCGAGGCGGCCGGGGTTGGGGCATGATGATCCGGCTCTCGGCAAATGCTCGGCAACACCTAGTTGAGTCTGGCAGGTAAAGGAATGAACCTTAATAAGCCACGGTACACGTTGAAATGAACGTCAAGAGTATAAATGCATGAGTTGTAAGCCACGCCGGGGGTAAAAAAGCACGTTACGGAACCACATACCACAGTTTTGTCAGTACGTGTACATTGTACCAAGTACGTATTTGAGTACATGCATGGTCAGATTGCGCGGTTTTAGGTACCTTCCACAATCATACAGCACAGTTCAGCAAGCACATATTATTCAGTGATAAATACTGTCATAGATGGATGGCCCGAGTCCGAATCGAACGGACACCGCTCGCATGAGGGAAGATGCAGATAGTTCCAGGTGATACAAGCGCACGCCACGCGCCAGCCGGGTCTTGTATCCCACCATTGTGTTCTCGATCAACCAGTATTGACGCACGCTGACGGTACCAGAGCTGCGGTGCGATTCATTCGAAGTGTGAGTTGTCGAAAAGGGGGGATGAAACGAAATGGATGTCGTTGAAGGCCGGCGGGGAAGAGCACGATATCGGTTTCAATGGATGTAAAAACTACAAAACACTTTCCTACGCATGACCCAGGTCCGAATCGAGCGGACACCTCTCGCATAAATCGCGGCCACGTACTAAGGACGGCGAGTGCGCAACATACGCCGCCGGGTCATGTACAGACACAGTGCGTTCCCGGATAAATACGAGACTCGGGATTTAAGCGAGGGTTAGACAGAGAAAGGAAAGAGTCGAATCTGAACTTGAAACTCACCGAACCTACAAAGATCTCTTGCAGGCTCGAGCCTTGGTACAACTCACCCCATTATTTTCTGTGCGGAAGTTTTGCAATGCAAAACGAAGAGGGAAACCGCACGGAGGTGGAGGCCCACTGACCAGAAAACACAGCTAGTCGCTGTAAGTTCGAATTGAAAATTAAAAGAGACCAGCCGCCAGCTGATGCCTACAACAGTCATCCGACCTTCGTAGGACAAAAAGTGAGGCACCAACCAAATTCGGACGCCGGGGGTCGAACCCGGGTTTCTTGCCTAAGGCGGAAGTTGGCCGGCAGAGCATGCAGATGGGTGCCATGTACCACGTCCGCTCTTTGTGAACCGGGATACCTATGAAAGATTTCAAGTCGAGTCCGCAACGAAAGACGTCAGTTAGAGGATTCTGGACCTACCCGGGAAACATTGGTAACTCAGAGACGATTCAATGTAACTGAATATGGATGTTCTGGGTTTTTGTAAGTGTAGATGGATGAGAGCGCGCCTAAAGAACGAAAAATGTTCGCCTCCACGCATTTGGACGCTGGGAGTCGAACCCAGAACACCTACCAATATTTCTTACAGGGTACGGCAAGTATTGGTGACAGGTGTACGCCGTACACCACGTCCTTGGTGTATTTGCATCGGGACTCCCGGAAAAGAAGCTGTGGCATGAGTTAGATTCTCTCGAGCAGGGGAATCGGAAGGTATAGGCATGAGTTACATTCTCTAAGATGATTTGAGACGAATAGAACGATCGTTGTTCAAACCACACTTGTTTCCCAGAAAACCGAAATCGATCCAGGACCTCTCGAAGGCGGAGCACGGCGTGACGTCGAACTTGAAAAGAAGGAAACAAATCCAGGGTCTTGCATTACCTTGAGCCTTATTTTGAACGAGGATTATCTCTCCGAGAAAGATAGACCAATAAGTATACGAGTAGGACGAGGGAGCACTTGCTCCACAAAGCATTAAAATCGGGGAAAAATGTGACCGAGAGCTTTCCAGAGGTCTGCCAGCGGTACAAGAATAAGCTTGCAGGTCGAGCCTGAGGCTTAGAGCCCATCAAATTCCCACACGTGCTGCGAAGAAAAAAAGGGTTAGGGTTTTGTCCTTTGTTCTCTGCGATTCTTTACCTTCACCATGATGTATCTACCCACCTCAGCTGATATTCTACCAGCTCTCGGGCTGTCATGCTCCCATTGTCATAAGGTGAACTTGTCGAGCGAGGACTCCGAGGAGCGCGGTCTTCTCAGATGTAGCGGATGTCGCAGATTGGCATACTGCAACAATGGTACGCACTGCTACTCCTCTCCGCCATGGACTTTCTAAATTACTTACTCGTGTCCAGAGTGCCAAAAGGTGAGGGAATTGCGCCTCCTGCGTCCTATTCCATGTCTAAGTTGCGTGTTCAGGCGGACTGGCGACACCACAAGGCCATGTGCCAGGCCATCCAGCTCGTGGAAAACGACGCCGAAGTTACAAAAGAGATGGCCGCAGCGTATTCTCAGGCCGCCCAGAATGATTTCGAGACATTGGATCGCATCTCGGTCGCCCACGTTAATCGAATGGTCGCTCTGTGCGAGAAGTTGTTGCAAAGGTGAGTCGAGGAAGGGACCCAATATTTGGAATTCATTTACTTGTTCCCTAGACCATTGACAAGCCGCGAGATCCATGTCATATCGTATGAACCAAAATGCTTGGTCTGGTATGTCCATCTGTTGAACCATCGTGCTGAATAATCGATTAGCTTACGCAGCGCTCGAACCAACCTGATACTGGAAACTGAAGCCCGCATGCCCGAGGCGGAGTCGACCGGCGCTGTCCTGACTCCATGCGAGCGCTGCAAAATGTCGTTTGGCTGCTGCGATGAGCATTGGAGCGTCGCCCGGGCCCTGCACGAAGCACCCTGCGACGATCTACCGGGAGCAGCGTCCCAATGCGACATGAACCTGGAGAAGTTTGCTGATGCGGCCTACGGCGCCGTGCTGACGAAAGCGCAGGAGCAGCACTTCATGTGGCGCATCATTCAATGCCAGACTGTGTGGTCCGCGCTCACGGATCGCACCTGGGAAGAAATAATCGGGAGCGAGGTCGCAAGCGCGGCTGCAGGGACGACGTTTGAGCGCCACGTTCCTGCATGCACTAGGCGCATCTCATCCGTCGCGAGCACCGCGTTCACCATCTTGTACGCCCTTGAGCACCTCAACAACGACACAGCGTGGACCGAGAAGTCTGTTCTCACCATCAACGTATGTTTACCATTGCGGTTTCCTATTCCCTGGCGTGATGGTGCTCATGACCGCTCAGATGTTGATTGGGTCTCCATTGGAGTTTTTTGACGGTGCATATATATACGAAGCCATCCTCCACCGTGCGCCGAAGGTCAAGAAAGTCATCGTGCGGAACGACTGCTAGGTTCTACCGAATAGCGGCTGATGTCCGTCGCTTCCTGTAGTTCTATTTCTTCCTGCCGACACCCATCCCCGGCGCAGTGTCTCAAGCGTGGGCGTCCGACACTTGCGGGTAACTCTGCCCATTTTACAACACGCCTGTTAGACTGACAACTCTCAGCGACTGCTCCCGGACTGCTAAAGGGATGTTCAACCATGCCATGGTGACGAGGTGCGTGGTCACTCATTTATATGCTCTCGGCTGAGCGCCTCGTAGGACGTTCGAATCATTCGTGCACAACGAAGCCGAATTGTTCGTCCAGCCCGACCTCTTCATCGCGACGGGCAGCACGAGCATCGCCCAGCAGGATCCCGCTGTGTGGCGTCGAACAATCGCACTGCTCGTCGCCCGGCGCATCCCGAGCGTTTTCACGGTAAGCCCGCCCCGTCAAAACCAGTATCCCGCTCAGATGTCTTGTTCGGGTCCTCAGACATTCACCCGGGGCTCTGCGGAACGTGACCAGGCAGTTATGCGCGAATGTGGCGCGGAGCTCGTGCCGAGCCTCAGCGGCGTCAGGAATCCTTTCGGGGACATGAGGGTGAACCCGAATTTCGGCACGGTGCACGGGTTTTATGCGCCTAACGCCTGGTTCACGGGCGGATTCCGCTAAGGGGAAAAGGGTGAAATGAAATGAACTGTACATAGAATGAGCAAGTTTGTCTGACGGTGATAAGCCGGCATTTTGGCCAGGCGTGAAATACTTATAATCTCATGCTTTTGTTCTATTTACACGAATAGAGCAAGGTCTTATTAAATTACATCTTCTAGAGTGCAGGAGTTAATGCGAGGCCCGAGCAGTTAACTATGGGACTATACGCCACTATAAGGCTAGGAGACTATCTTCTTAACGATGCCAGATGGGTCAGCGAGTGGGAGTAAGCCAAACCGAATTGCGTGCATATCAGCTACCTAACCATTCGGTCGAATTGGGGTTGTCTGAGCGTGTTCTGATCAAGGGTATATATCAGTGGCATGTCAAGCTACAATAGATCTGAAGAGGGCAACGAGGGGCTCACCAGTGACAGAGAGTAGAGAAACGGCGCGAGGCCAAACAGAACCGGGGAACATCCGATCAAGTCCGAGAGATCCGAATCAGCCGATAAAGGCCTGATCAGAAATCTCCGCTTTGACCACAGGTCGAGGGTTAAAGTTTAATGAGACCAAAAGTGGGTCAAGGGTAAAGGGTTGAAACCACAAGACTGCTGAATGATCCCGGAACAATTAGTTGCGGTGGTGTTCGGGCAGAGGGTTATAAGATATATATTGATCAGTACGATGGGATCAAATTACAGAGCATCAGTAAGCTGATTGCGCACCTGCACGTGAGAGTATGGACTCTCATTGGCTGATAGGTGGCTAATATACCTCAAAGAGTGGCCTAAAGAGGCAGGATACCTGTTAATTCATTTATTAGTATCGAGATTGTGTCACATCATGTAATATTTATTTAGTCACATAGTTCAGTCAGTTTTGTATAAATACCAGTAGAAAATAGGTAGAAGGACAGAGAGTGGATCCCCTCCCTCCTCCCTTTCGACGCTCAGCCTTGCTGTGGTGTTGTTTGCGGAAGGTCTGGATCTATTCTAAATATATTTGTTGGTTATTGGATTGTTGTTTTCTTAAGTTATACTTGGCCACTGGCTATATTGGCTTAGGACGGCGACGACCTGATCGCTAGACCTCGGCTACAACCTCTGGTTGCCTTGGGTTCTGCTAAAAACTACAAGTTGTTGGTCATTGTGATTTGCGTGGAATTCATATATCTGCATTGTGTCAATTGGGAAACGGAATAACGGATAACGGAAACGGAAACGGAAACGGACACGGACACGGACACGGATATAAGGGATCTCTCGCATTTGGCTGATCGATCTGCTTAACACGGACTAGTCGCTCTTAGAGCTTCAGTCATATTTTGGCAAACACACGGTTATTAGGGGATTGTTAAACGGACTAGGTCGCTACGAGCGAAGAATTGGAACCATCAAAACTCGTCTTGGTCTCATTTTAGACTCTTTGCAGTCGTCTTGAGTGTTGGAATCTGCCTCTACGTTCCCATCCTCGGGAACCTGAGAAGGGCTTTGTAAGAAGTCATCTGTGTTGAGCCCTAGCTCCACAAAACCTCGCGTAAACTCTGTTAAGCGAATTGCGCGCATTTCTTCTGTTACATTATGGGCAGTCAAGGAGCTCAAATAGTGACGCCCATTGGGTCGCTTACAGGTCCATCAGCACCTAAAGCTGCTAGCTTTCGAGTCCCTTATTCATGGGATGAGAATGCACCAAAATTAGAGACGGACAGTCACGAGGAGCTGTTGTCCTTTGTGGATCAGGTTGAGGAGATCTTCAGTTGCGCAAATATGACAGATGATGTGAAGAAGAAGGAGTACATCACTAGCCTCTTACCGTTTCGTCGGAGGAAGATGTGGCAAGCTCTGGATAGCTACTATTCTGGTTCATTTGCGGACTACTTAGGCGAAATTTACAAGAGCTATCCCGAGGTTCATGTCGAACGTTTGGGTACTCTGGAACGTCTAAGGGAGATATGTCAGAGTTACGATGGTATTAGAGCGGTACAGGAAGGTCGTTTGAGGCGTTTCGGAGTTGAATTCAAAGCAGAATTCAGAAAGTTATCAATGGCTCCGGCCTTGATCACTAATTCCAACGCTGTTGAAAGGTATCTGGGAACACTGGAACCAAATTTTGCGATGGCTATACGCTCAGTGGTTCGTTCAAGCTTGCTATTGAAGGATGAATTTGGTGTGGCTTCGAAACCTACATTGGTGGCTGCTCAACAAGCACCAATTATTCGAAAGAATGACCAAATTCAGCTATCAGACTTGATGAACATTGCAGAAACAATGGCAAAGACAAATGTCGAGTACTTTCCATCCCCTGCATCCATTAGGGACGCAAATTCTGTGGTTCAAAGTGGTCTCAAAGCGGAGAACAGGAGTCAGAAAATGAAAGAGTTGGTGCAAGATGTCTCTGAATCGAGACAGGCTCTGGACTCGGGTCGCAAGCGTGACAGGAAACGGTTTGGAGAAGGCAAGAGGCCATCTGAACCAAGAGTCCCAGGCTTAATTCCGACTCACAATGTTTTTGAAGCGGGAGTTGAGGGGGATGGAGGTTCAATACATTCATTGCCTCTGCCATTTAAGCGAGACCAGAGCTCTGAAAACCAGGACTGGAGATTGGTTGACTGTTCAGATGAGGATGAACCCGAAGTAGATTGGCTTGAGATGGCCCAGGACGAGATTCGGACCTTGAAAGTCAGACTTGCCAGGCTTCAGAACGAAAATTCGGCTCAGTCTTCAGTGAATTACCCTTTCCTTGCTCAGCCAGCAACGAATTCGTCTTTCCTAAACGATAATGGCGACTATACAAGAGGTTATAGTGGCACCCCGAGTCGTTCTTTGTAAATAGAGGTTGGATGGGCACTAGGACACAAGTTCTAATCAGCCAGGTTGCCCGAGATCCTGCAAGTGCTGAATAAATTATGGCGGTGTTAGAGATCAAAGAGGGGGAATAAGAAGCAATAAATGAATGTGATTTCGTCAAAATTCGGTCTCAGGCCATTTACCCTGACACCACAATGCGAAATCTTGTTCAGATGTTGAATAGAGATGTTGTTTGGAAGTGGGAGATGTTTTGATGCAGTTGGTTAACTGTGTGATTTCTCACGAATCTAGGACGAGTTCCGGGTGACCGGATACGTCCTTGGACTCTTAAATGGTGCTGTAACAGTGTGTACTACATTCAAAATTCATTGAATGGTGGGTACACATTTGGTTTTAACTGGTGCTCCTGCCATTCACGGTCAGCCAGTCCACACCTAGTGAGCGTCTTGTAGTCATCGACCCCCTGGAATGGTGTGTGCTCCGTTGGCATCTCGTAGTTTTATGTAAGGATAACCACCCTTGTGTACCTACTTGTTTGTCTTCGGTAAACTCGTTGTTCATGTTGTGGACCACTCGAGTATAATAAATCCCCCCCCCCCATTTGTTTAAGTAAAATCGATTAAACAGGGATTACATCTCGCACTGAGGCAGCTGCAGTGGTGCTGGTACTTCAGAACTCGGGGAGGCGAGTCTGAGCTGACATACATGTTGAATTTGATCGGAGAAAAATTTCGCTTCGGCACGCTGAACCCGAGAGTGATGAAGTCTGGTTCACGGGTTCAAACGAAATCCTCTCAGTTCAATCAGGGTATTGAAGTTAGGAGATTGGGTAACTAGGCATTCTGAAGTGATCAACAGTTGAACTGGGTCGCTGGATTGTACAGATGATGATTTGAGCACCGCTTGATGAATCAATGCCCGAAAACTGTGTAAAGAGTATGAAATGGTCATGAAGGACCGAACCAACAAAGTGTGACTGGAAAGAAATAGTTAAGCTTTTATCAAAGGAAGTGATAAATTCGGGTTCCTAAGGAGGAATTAGACTATAGATGAGTGTATGTGGCCCTTGGAAGAACCTCTGTCTCGTGGATGTATTATTGACATTCATTTATTGTCTCCGGTTTAATTGGGGCAGTTAAAATTTATGTTTGAGGAAGAGGGTACATACAGCTCGCATTTTGTGGCTGCGGAGGGCCAAAATTTGGCGATTAGAAGCTGGGCTAAATACGGAGAAAATGGCAATTCAGAGGTTTTGTCAAGTTCTGGTGTTATATTGGCTTGTGAAGGGCCATTGAAGCGAAAATCTGGGATCATTCTGATAATGTGATCGAATCCATAGTGCTCGGAAGAGTAAATATGGTTTCTGGTGGAGACAGTGAGTCGGAATTTCCGGACTCCGGGCACACCGCCAAATTGAACAGTTGGCACGAGTAAAGAAGGAGGATGGGAGGTGAAGATACTGTCGAGGGGCCTGTAGTACTGGAAGGTTTTATACATTTCGCAGACATAAATCTGGAAATAGAGATCTTGCAGGAAAAATAAATCTTGATGCGCTCCTTATTTAAACTGGGGACAGTTAAGATTTATGAAAAGGGGAGGGAACCTGATTGATGGCTAAATTTTATGATTTTAACTATTAAACTACCTCTACAATGGACGGAATAATGGAGCAAGCAAAGATTTAATAAAAATTCGAAATTCAGTTGCTGGTGAAAATGCCTGCGCCCGAATGACGAGATATTGAATCTATGCATGCCTACATGTCCACGCTACACTCTAGAGACTTTAAAAAGCAAATGCATCATTGGTCGTCCAGATAGACAACTACCTGAGCAGAAGATGATAAGCGCGCAATTCACAGTCACGAGTTTTATTATATCTGCTTCATGAGGCGGAAGCAAAATAATGTAACGAGGCTGTGGATAGGTCGGCAGATTCCGCAGGTGATATCGCCGATGTACATGTGCGCAGGGCAGCACACAAGGTGCTTGATGTAGGACGGTGGCAAACGATGAGAGATAATGGAAGCACTTTGGCATTCAAGGGCTAGACAAAAAGTCTATCTACGTTCTAAAAAGCTAAAATCTACGGACTAGCCGTAAGAATGACTGACTGGAGGACACTGCAATTGTTGGTGTTCTCCAGGAGGTCACGAATGCCATTTGCTTGAATACTTTCACGAACGTACATGTATTCTTCAAAGATCTCGAATGTGATAGGCCGATAGTCGAAGAAATAGATCACCATTTGATCTGTCTCCGAGAGCTTGCACTTGAGCGGCTCTAATGGCTGGATCTTGTAAACGGGCATCCTGGGGTAAGGGACCAAAAGGACATCTCTTTTCTGGTATGGCTGGACGCCAACGTTGAGGATAAATACGCCATCAGAGGACTTGCAAAGGGCATGATGGGGGTCAAGAGCGAGAATTGGAAAGATTTTGCATTTGTTCTTGTTGGGACAATGATGATGGCTACTGCAGCAGGTTTACACCCAGCACTACGGAGTCTGAATCAGGTGATGGCTGAGAGCCAGAGCAGCACCCAGAAACAAATTGGGGCCGGCACAATTCAAGGGGATTGAGAATTTGCGATTTCCACGCAATTACCCTGGAGTTGATAAGCTGAGACCTAGACACAAGGGTACCGAGAAAAGCCGGTATTTGATGTCGCTTCGGGGAAGCGATAAACTTGAAATATCTTGACTATGAGGGTCAAAACAAAAAAAAAAAACAGGACGACGGAGACAGGGGTCTGTGTGGTATGTGCGGCAATGTGATGGGCGTAACCTGCCAATCAGTAACATTGCTTCTGCTATTCGTAATCTGCTTGGTTAGGTCCATCAGGTTTATTGTTGCAGTGCTTGACAAGGAGCCAAGGTTGACTGAGGACAGTCAATATTTATGAAAAGGGGAGATGATAAGCCGGCATTTTGGCCAGGCGTGAAATACTTATAATCTCATGCTTTTGTTCTATTTACACGAATAGAGCAAGGTCTTATTAAATTACATCTTCTAGAGTGCAGGAGTTAATGCGAGGCCCGAGCAGTTAACTATGGGACTATACGCCACTATAAGGCTAGGAGACTATCTTCTTAACGATGCCAGATGGGTCAGCGAGTGGGAGTAAGCCAAACCGAATTGCGTGCATATCAGCTACCTAACCATTCGGTCGAATTGGGGTTGTCTGAGCGTGTTCTGATCAAGGGTATATATCAGTGGCATGTCAAGCTACAATAGATCTGAAGAGGGCAACGAGGGGCTCACCAGTGACAGAGAGTAGAGAAACGGCGCGAGGCCAAACAGAACCGGGGAACATCCGATCAAGTCCGAGAGATCCGAATCAGCCGATAAAGGCCTGATCAGAAATCTCCGCTTTGACCACAGGTCGAGGGTTAAAGTTTAATGAGACCAAAAGTGGGTCAAGGGTAAAGGGTTGAAACCACAAGACTGCTGAATGATCCCGGAACAATTAGTTGCGGTGGTGTTCGGGCAGAGGGTTATAAGATATATATTGATCAGTACGATGGGATCAAATTACAGAGCATCAGTAAGCTGATTGCGCACCTGCACGTGAGAGTATGGACTCTCATTGGCTGATAGGTGGCTAATATACCTCAAAGAGTGGCCTAAAGAGGCAGGATACCTGTTAATTCATTTATTAGTATCGAGATTGTGTCACATCATGTAATATTTATTTAGTCACATAGTTCAGTCAGTTTTGTATAAATACCAGTAGAAAATAGGTAGAAGGACAGAGAGTGGATCCCCTCCCTCCTCCCTTTCGACGCTCAGCCTTGCTGTGGTGTTGTTTGCGGAAGGTCTGGATCTATTCTAAATATATTTGTTGGTTATTGGATTGTTGTTTTCTTAAGTTATACTTGGCCACTGGCTATATTGGCTTAGGACGGCGACGACCTGATCGCTAGACCTCGGCTACAACCTCTGGTTGCCTTGGGTTCTGCTAAAAACTACAAGTTGTTGGTCATTGTGATTTGCGTGGAATTCATATATCTGCATTGTGTCAATTGGGAAACGGAATAACGGATAACGGAAACGGAAACGGAAACGGACACGGACACGGACACGGATATAAGGGATCTCTCGCATTTGGCTGATCGATCTGCTTAACACGGACTAGTCGCTCTTAGAGCTTCAGTCATATTTTGGCAAACACACGGTTATTAGGGGATTGTTAAACGGACTAGGTCGCTACGAGCGAAGAATTGGAACCATATAAATAACTGTTGAATATTCTCGTCGTTCCTATCGTCTCTCGGCAGCTCTCTGAGTGTCTAGAAGGCCATTAAAAGAATTGAGCATTGCTGTCAGCCCAATAGCTGAACGGCTTCGAGAGTAGTTTTGAATTGAGTGCAGTAAATTCGAGTTGCCACAACCTATACTGGGTTGGAATCCCCGAACTTGCACGGTCACGGCTTGGAGCAGTCAAGTAGTGTGTTGTTGAGGTCTTTTGTCGAGTAGTTGGGTTTGGGGGTTTTGGTGTTGCAGCCATTGTCTCATTTTCCACTGCTTCGCCAGTGCTTCCATTTTACACGTGTGTTCGCAAGTCAACCGTTTCAACGGTTCCATCGAATGAGTCCTTTTCGTAGAGTACGGCCTTTTCTGAGATCATGAATATGATGACGCAGTAACCCTGATAGGTTTTGAATAATATGCTTTGCCTGTTACTTGGGCCCTCACTCTCCGCCTTTGCTTCCGGTTAACTTGTATTTTTGACTGGGAAGAGACTGGTTCTCTTGGGCCCTCCTTGTGTTCGCTATCAGACGGTCCAACGAAGTTCAAAATCATCCTCCTGCGTTCAAGATGACGCTGCCATTGGATCGAATTGGTTTTTCCGTAGAATTTATCTAGCTCTCAACCTGGACAAAGCTTTTTGAATGCCCGCACGCAATAGGTCTACTCTGAGTACCATAAGCTAGATTTCCTTCCGTCAAATCCTGACTTCTTTTTAATGAAGCTTCCTGACGACCTACGCTCTTGACCCTAACTGAAGCCGCTGTGGTTGCGGTGCGGGCACACAAGGGCGTTGTACACCGAGACGGCGGTGATTAAAATGTCGAAGAACGACTGAGTGCCAAACACCACGATGAGGATCCGCGGCTTGGAGAGCAGGATGCAGGTCGTGAAAACGTCCGAGACCTTGAATATTAAAAGTCGGTACAAAATTGAACTTGGTGGTGCAGAATACGGAGATATATGTCAAAGGAACGTGGTCAAGTGGTATAAAAAGAACACGGGCTCGATTCAAGTCAAATTTTCTACCCAAGCCATGTGGGTTGCCTGCCGGCGGGGTTTAAATCATTGAATATGGAGGATCGAGGGGTGGGGTAGGTTTTTTCGGCGTCTTTCTGATACCAGTATAGACCGACAGAGCCCTGGAAAGGCTTACAAGACGACTAGGCGTGGGCCCTGAACGCGAAAGCCGGCTTACAGTCGGCACGTGTGCCGAATTTGAAACAAGAAATGTCGCGGTGAGCTAATCCGCAGATAAATTTGTTGTGCAAGTCACTCGTTCATAATATATCTGAAGACTTTGCCTGAACCCACATCTAAACTGTCAACCCCAAGTTGTTAAGGGGATGCTAAGTTTGCCGAATTTCGGCAGTTAGCGGCATGTCCATGCATCATGATGGGATCCCACGGCACTTGTGCAGCAAAACGCGGCAGACGAGCTGCTACCCCTTTATATTGAACAGGGGTACGTGTCATTTCTATACCTGATCGACGGACCTCGCCGGACCTTGCCTAGACCTGTCTTAAACGCGCATCACCATGCCCGTCAAGTTCATTTTCCATTAATGGATTTTCATTCTAAAGGCCCGCTGGGCATCCCTGGTACCTCGGCCCAGGGTAGCTGTCGCTAATAATCTTCAGAAGCACGAGATGTACGAGCACGGAGATGTGTGTCCATCTTTATACTATTATAGAATTGTTTTGTCTCAAGCCTTTACTTAAACTCCGCCAGGATATCACCGAAGTTTGATGCCAGCGGGACGCCCGCGACGAATTTGGTAGATTCGACAGAGTTGAGACAACAAATTCCAATTTCCACAACTTAGGAGAACAACAGTATCCGGTAGGGTACAAAGTTTATACGACGACCCCTAAGAAGAACCCGGAAACCGGCGAGGTGCGCTAATATACGCCCAAACTGCGTGGTTTGTCTCAAACGCGTTGCACGCGGAACACTTTTGCGCACCTCGCCTGTGTTGTTACCAATCCTCGGCACCAATTCAGCAATCTTCCACACTTATCGGGCTCGCGCAGGAATTTTGTTACCTACTCAAGCGTGGCCGCTCCGCAGGCGCGTGGGACCCCGCATTCTGCCTCCTGTGTGCCATCGATAGGCGGGACTATTATCACACGTGGTCTGAAGCGTGTCCGAGAGTTGGAGCTGTGATTATAGAAAGGGAGAGTCTCTATTGATAAAATAACTCCTATAGAAAATCACGCAATGAGTCTATTCCCAAAATGCGTGGTGTGTCTCAAACACGTTGCTCACAGAATACTTTTGCGCACCTCGCTTGTGTTGTTAACAATCCTCGACACCAATTCAATAATCTTCCATTTTGCGGGCTCACGCAGGACAGGACTCTCACCACCACCTCAAGCCTGCATCCCGCAACTCGAAAATTCAACGCCTGGCAAATACGCGTAGACTGAATCATTTGATCGCCATCCGATCGATGAAATATCCCACCCCTACATATAGACAAACGTAACGCTAAATGCATGATCGAGTACTGATCGAGAGTTTTCATATATCGTTTGGAGACCTGTAACCTAGGTACCAGGAATCAGACCTAAACGTTCAGTAACCCGACTCCGAGGCACGATGACGCTTGGATCCTGTTAGTACGACGGCGAGACAAATTGCCAAAGCTGGAAGAATTTGTTGAGGAGTTCGCCATTTACTCTTTGAAATGCATCGGTCCAGGCTGGTAAAAAGATGAGGGCGAATATCACCGCTATCCAGGTTACAATTCATTGAATTCAACGACTTACTCCTGACTCTCAGATGTCCCTGATCGAACAAACTCCTATACTTCGATCGCACCTCTCGTGGGATTGTCTAAAGACGTCTTAAATATGCTCTGTATTGCTACGATTCTCTCCGTTCCTCCTGACTGTCTCTGAGCGACATGGCCACCCCCACTGATCGTCAAATTGCGGAATTGTGAGTATTTTGTTTACTTGGGCGTGATATTCGCCGACTCTTCATAGGTCTGGACCAATAGTACAGTGGTTCTTTGCCCCGTTGTGCTTTACCTCACACTTCTCGGAAGTTCGTTGGATACCTCTTACACTGGGGCCTTTTCGGTACTCTGAATATCCAGCTATGTATGCCGCGTCCTTCCTCTTCTTATATTTTAACATGCCAACGATACTTCAGTCCTCTATTATCAAGCCTTCCCTAATGATCAACTGGTTAATAAATGCCTGGTCTACTCCGTATACGTCCTCGAGTTCATCCAGACAATGCTGGTCACATATGCTGCGTTTGAGACTTTTGGATATCGCTTCGGCGACCTTTCCGCCTTGGGGGATGTACGTTTCGAGTGGTTCAGTGTGCCTGTTATGAGCGGCCTTGGTGCGATATCCATCATACGCTCGTATATTGTCTGACACTCAGTCTCGTTTTTTAGTTGCTTTCATTGGTCAATCATTCTACGCATACCGTCTTTATTTGTTATCCAAGTCCCGGTATCTTCCTCTGTTCATTGTCGCGGTAGGGGATGTCCGTACTGGGGTCTCGCACTATTTGACGCTCCTCTCAGATTGCTCTGATGAGTAGCATCGGTGCCTTCATGGCCGGTAGCTTTTCTTTCAAAGGTAAGATACGTTGCTGTTCCCGGAGTTTTGTTACTGAAACATTCACAGTCGGGAGTGACCTACCACTTCTGCACAGTAAAAAGAACTTTGGTATCGGGGTACGTATTAAAATGAATCATGTTCGCGTGCTGATTCATTTCGAAGGTGTGGCTGGGCGGGGCTGCCTCGACCGACATCATAATCACCGCTGCCATGTCATATTATGTGAAGCTCTTTACTCCCTTCTTCCGAGTCATTCATGTCTGATACCATTTTAAGCTGTGGAAAAGTAAAACTGGATTCCGCGAAACACAGGCTTTGCTTGTGAGGCTGATCACATTAACGATTGAGACCGGATGTGTGACTGGCAAGTGGTGCACCGTTGTTTGTTATGACGAAGTTCTCATACCGATTCCCCTAGCCGCGGTGGCCATCGTGGATTTTACACTCTTTTTTGCCATTCCCGACAAGCCGTACTTCATCGCGGCAGGTGTAATCTTGCCCAAGCTTTATGCGAACACGATCTTGGCCGTCCTTAATGCTCGGTTCCAGATCGCAGGCGGCCGAGGATCCAACCCGTCCGTAGACTTCCTCTCGTTCCCGCATATCCGGAATATCGAATCCAACACGCCTTCTGGTACGGGCCCTGTCGTTGCAATTCACAGGGAGGTGTTTTCGGACAGAGACATGGGCGATATTGTGAAAATGACCGATGCCAGCGTACGTTTTTCCCTCACATTATATGACAAGACAGTACTGAAGTAGAACAGGATTTTCGCAGTAGCACGCATAAAAATTCTCAGGCTTAGATTCAACTTCGGCTTTGTCAATTTTACAGTCATCTACTACTTAATTCATAGCTGGCATAACCAATCATCTATGTCACATAATACAACCCATAACTCCATAATCCATACTTTTTGACACCGAAAGCCCATACATTTCATGATTCGTCTCGCCTCTACGTGGAAGTTGCGTAGAACTGCTCCCGGGGAACAAGGGTTGACTTCCGAGCATACAGTATCCATCCCTAACCATCCAGAACTTCCGCTCAGTAAAAATCAGGCGAGCCGTGCGTGGGATTTGGGACCGTGAACGATTTCGCCGTTGTCGACGGGCCTTCGGGGAACGCGAAATCGTAGTTGAGCAGGATCTCGTACAGGACGGCCTCACAACGTAGCGCTGCAAAGCTCTCAACACCCTTCCATCCGCGGGACAGCGGTCCACTCACAAACATCGGCTGGGGCACGCATACCTCCCGAGGCCGAACGCGATGTAGTCATTGTTGAGATGCGTGAACGACTGCCGGACGTCAATTCTCTCCTCGAGAACCGGAACGGGTCGAAGGTCGTTGGATCGGGGTACACGTTTGGGTTGAAGTGTAAGGGCTTCGCCGCGAGGGAAACGATGCTTCCGGGGGGAGCACGGTTCCGTCCGCAATCACCGCTTCGCGCAGAGGAACCTGCGACGAGCCCAATATCCAATCAGGCCCGTGTCAGAGATGGTACACCGAAAGTGGCGATACTGCGTACCGGCGAAGAGTCGACCTCGGTACGGATTTCAGCTAGTTGCGCCGGACGTATAAGGGCCAGCTCGAACAAGGCATGTAGGTACCACACTGGCAGCATGACAAACGAAAAGAAAAACCTTGCAGCTGAGCTCAAGAGGCAAGGCACGGATTGCGAACCAATGAGAAAAAGTTTCTTATACCTCGACTAGGAAGGATACCCCGGGCCCGAATCGAACGGACACCGCTCGCATGTGTAAGGGAGACTATTTGCAAGTGCTACGAGCGCGCACCACGCGCCGCCGGGTCTTGTATCCCACCATTGTGTTCTCGCTAAACTGTGTTGACGCTGACAGCGCCGAAGCAGCGGTGCGATTTATCCGAAGTGCAAGTTGCCGAAGGAGGGTGGTGGAACGAACTGATGTCGTGGAAGGCTGGCGGGGAAAAGCACGTTGTCGGCTTCAATGGGTGGAAAAACGACTAACCATCACACATATAACCCGGGTCCGAGTCGAACGGACGCCTCTCGCATAAATCGTTGGCTGTAAGGAAGGTTCGGCGAGTGCGCACCATGCGCTGCCGGGTCATGTACAGGTGCATTGGGTCCCCGAGTAAATGCAAGAAAATTCGGGATTTAAGCGAGCTCGATGGTGGTGAACAGACGAAAGAGCCACATGCGAACTCTAAACTCACCAAACGTACAAAGATTCCGTACGGGCTCGATCCTTGATACAACATAAATTATTTTCTTGGCAGAGGGGAGTTGCCGGGAGTTACAGGCCCACTGACCGCAAAACATAGCCAGTCGCTGTAGGTTCGAATTGAGAGGCAAAAGAGTCAGCTGATGCCTACGATGGAGATCCTATCTTTCTAAAATAAAAACGCCAGGATCGTCAGCAATTTCGGACGTCGGGGGGTCGAACCCGAGTTTCTTGCCTACAGCGGAAGTTGGCCGGAACACGTGGGTGGGTGTCGTATGCCACGTCCGATTTCTTGACCAGATTGTGAACTGAGATACCTATGGAAGATTTGAAGTCGAGTCGAGAATGGAAGACATCGGTTGGAGGATTCGAGACCAAACGCACCCGACAAAGACAGGTAACCTGGGGATGATTCGACGAAGCTGAATAGAGATGGCTTGGGCCTTTGTAAATGGATGAGCGCGTGTAAAAAAATAAAACACTATCCTTTCCCCACATTTGGACGCTGGGAGTCGAACCCCACACCTGCCAATATTTCATACGACAAGGATTAGTGACAGGTGTGCGCCGTACACCGCGTCCTTGATGTATTTGCATCGGGACTCCCGGCAAAGAAGCTGTGGCATGAGTAGATTCTCTCGAGCAATGGGAATCGAACGGATAACACAATCGCCTACACTGGTTTCCCAGAACAGAAACAGATCCAGTACCCCTCGAAGCCGGAGCATGGCAACGTCAACCTTGAAGCTTGAAGAGAAGGAAATAGATCGAGGGTCTTGTATAAGTCGAGCCAGAAAGTGGATTGGAACGAGTAAACTCTCTACGAGAAAGAAAAACCAATAAGAATGTAGGACGAGAGAGCATTTGTTCCACAGAACATTGAAATCGGGCCAAAATCGGAACGAGAGCTAACCTAGAGGTCCGCCAGTGGTACAAGAATGAACCAGCATAAGGCTTTGGGCCACCAGACGGCCATGCACGTTGGCCAGGAGCTTCGTGGACGACGAGAGATGGCAAGAGTGGTTCGGATCCAATTCGGACCCGCTAGCTGATGCCGAAAGGGTTCGGCAATCGCTTACGTCACCCCGACGGCATCTCCCGGCAGACCCACTTGTCTCTTGCCACTCGCTCAGTGCCACTCACTCTCCACCTTTCTTTCCGCTTCCCTGTCATTATCCTTGGCGTTACGAGGTCCCACCATAACGTTGCGATGTCGTTTCTTCAGAGTCCCCAGGGACTTTTATCTCGTTCGAACTTCAGGCCTAGGTATGGACATTGGAGTGCCAGAGGCTCTGGCTTTCCATACCTAGGCTGCAATTTTCTGACTGTCTCGAGATCTTGTTGTAACGAGTCGTTGGAACCTTCTTCTCCGGGCATTCTGCTTCCTTCACTCAATAGAATTCAAGCATCTCTACAATCTTTTCGGCTTTCTTCCAGCTTTTTCGGCATTTAACTGATCTTCGGGCGATAACCTTGCAATTTAGTTGACTGAACAGTTTGACATCTTCCGTGCCTCTCCTGGTGCATCCTATGATGCGTTCGAATTCGGCCTGCGTCCCAAAACTTCAAGTTCCTCCTCGGATCGAAAGGAGCGGAGATTGAAGAGGTCGAGAGCCTCGCGGCACGGATCTGCCGTTTTTCTTTCCAAACAACATGGTGACTTAGACGCGGCAACTGAATCGCCCTAGTCACCACGGAATCTGAATTCCAATCCGAATCCATGTCCTATTCCGAGCTGCTCCCCGCGCTGGTGCAGTCCGAGCCCCAGTCCGAGTTTGCCTCCTGCTCCGGCTCCCGTTCCAGTGCTGCGGTGAGTCTGTAATACATCGTGCTCTACCTCGCGGGCCTCAGTCGCGGGCCTCTTCCCCGATGAAGTCCGTCGTGACGTGGTACAATAACATGTCGTATTCGGGCGGAGGGCGCGTACGGACGCCCGCGGCTTTCCGACAATTAATTTTGTGGAACTGGGCAGGGCTGCGGCGCCCATCGGTGGAACGAGGTTCACGTTGTGTGAGGTGGGTTATCTGAATTGGCATTTCGCCGGATATTTTTTTCGCCTCTCTTCTATCCGTCTTCCCTATAGATTATCATTTTGTTCCATTGAACAGCATGTGCGAATAATCGCTGCATCCTACTCTAGAAGAACGC
Source organism: Mycena galericulata (assembly GCA_029289565.1). NCBI lineage: Eukaryota > Fungi > Basidiomycota > Agaricomycetes > Agaricales > Mycenaceae > Mycena > Mycena galericulata. The sequence continues at coordinate 314,697 of JARKIA010000184.1, forward strand.
GTGGGCAAATTATATTGGGACAAGCTGGTAACTTGAGCCCGCTGAGGAGACTGCATTTCGGGCCTGCAGCACAACACGAGGAGGGTTCAGACTCATATCAAAATCTAATAGGCCGCGCCCACGATGGGCTCGCGATAAAATTGACCATACAATCACCGCTCCGCTAACACGTTGAGATCGGTCGTACATCCCTCCGCTCATCAATCCCATAAACCGCGTCCTGTTCCGAGCCCATCACCACCTCTTCAAGGAACAACGCGCTGAGAAACCCCACACCAGCAATACCAATCATCACCTGCCACAATGTTTGCATGCTGCTCGCAAACGCGACGCGGACTTCCGTGCGAAGGGGCTCTTCGAGCAAATGGATGGACTAGTACATAAGCATCGTTGAAAAAAGCGGTCAGGATTACAGTCACGACAGAAGTACGTACTGGGATGAGGGCATATGCGGCAGAGTTTCCTTGGGAGGACTGCGTCGACAGGCCAGCGGGCAAGGTTTTCGTGAGTCGATTCTGGATGATTGTTGAAGATATTGTGATTCCCCATGTCTAACAGATAATCATCAATGTGTAAAAGAACGAACGGGATTTTGAGTCACCTGGGCGAACGTCATACAGAAAGTGCAAAATGCTACCGCTGCTGCGTTCCGCTCGACCGGCAGAGGCGCAAGGACCGGGAACAGGGTAACAGCGAACTGAAGTAGGATTGTGAGATCACGGGGAGACGAAAAGAGGAGACGGCGCTCACCATTACGCCGGTCCCTGCGGCAGCTACGACTTGGAACCCTAGTGACTGCGATTGACGAATCCGCCCGCAGCATCGACATTATTCCAAAGCCGGTAGCGACGAGAGCCCAGCCGATTAGATTCGCGGGTTTGTACCGCTTGGTTTTCGCCACGAGTACGCTGCCGAGCACACCGCATGGGCTAATGAGGAGCGAGGTCGGAAGGCCGTACATGGACGAGCGCAGAGGCGATAACGAGTGGCAGGCCTGGAGGTATATGGGGAGGAAATCTCGAGAAGCAGGGTTAAAAATTCGCATCTGGAGACATAGTTGAGGGACACGACGGACATATTATCGAAACGCTCGTGACACCCTGAAGCATACTTCCCACGTAACCAAAAGCGCTGGTACGGTTCGCGAGAATGTCAAAAGGAATTGTCGGCTCCTTGGGAAAGCGTGCTTCGTAAAAAAAGAACAGCACCAGGATGAGCACGCCGGGTATTAAGGTGCCGAGGACATGCGTTGAGATCCAGGGGTAGGTGCCGGCCCATGTGAGGCCGAGGATAGCAAGCGTAGTTCCAACAATGGCAAGGCAATTGCCGCTGTGAAATTCATCGTTAGTTTAGGTTGATGGCTGAAAGGAAATCCACTTACATCCAGTCGAGTCGCATCAGCTTGTCCCTAACAGACCCGGGAGGCGTCTTCACCCTCAAAAAAAAGTACGACAACACGAACGCAATGACAGTCAAAGGAATATTGAGGACTGGATCGGCTGTCAGCAACTTGAACGGTTTCGCAATCGGCGGTCTCCATCTCACAAAATATCCAGCGCCAGGATTTCTGTGCGAGAACACCGCCCTGTGTAGGCCGAAATCTTCAATATACGTCGTAACCACACGAAAGGAAAGAATCTTCACCAGTGGAGGTCCGATAGCGGACGCGAATGCCCAGACCACCCCTATAAAACTTTGATAGAGACCGCGCTCGGAGAGTGGGACAAGATCTGCGATGACGATATGAGCTAGGTTAGAGACGCCGCCGCCTCCGAGCCCTTGGATGGCTAATAGAGACGTGAGCAAAGCCAGCACACGCCGATCCGTATGTGTAACCTACTTCTCCCCGCGATGAGCATATTCATGTTCTGTGCCGCCCCGGAGATCGCGCTTCCCGCAGCAAATAGGACAATGGAGAGAAGGACAATCGCACGCCGTCCGAACACATCAGCCAGCCTTCCTGACAGGGGAAGAATGGCTGTGGAGGAAAGCGTGTATGAACTAACGACCTGTTGCCGGATCGTGTGAGTCCATTCTCGTCTGAGTATTAGGAGCAGGTAATTACCCAAACGTAATCACTTCCCCCGTGGAGGTTGGAAGCGATAGTGGGAAGCGCGATAGAGACCACAGTAACGTCCAACGCGGAGAGGAAGACGCTGACCATGAGCGCTACCAAGACCATCCAAAACGCGCGTCCCTTGCGGCGAGGAACGTTGGATGTCGGCTCTGCAGAGGGAGCATTTTGTATCATAAACGATACCTTTGATACCGAGTCCGTGGAGGGAGGATGCCTCGTGTCGAACGAGCTGAACAAGGAGTTCGCCTTGAACACGGTCAGCGTAATGTCCGACATGGAGGAGGTCACTCGTTAAAGCGAGGACCCGCTCACTTTGCAGGCGCCTTTAAGATAGCCGAATTCAGCGACATCGGGCCTGTGGTTAATTATCCGATTGACAAGGTCTATTCTCCGCATTCAGCGCTAGCGGATCCATGTCTAGCCCGATCATGCTCAGGGTCTGCCTTGCGGCAAAAGAAAATTGTAACACAACTTAAGCCGGACCAAGTTATTCCATCCAGGGTGGGCCGTTCCTCGGAAACGGTCAACGAGCGATTACTGCCACGGTTATATTCCCGTCGGCTCCCTTTGTGGATGGTAGGAGCAGTTACAGTGTTAGGCAAAGAGCTTTGACGGAAGTCGGAAGGCAAAGAATTGGCTGACAGCCTGGGAAGAACTCGTGTCAATCATGGCAACTCGGGACAAATCCACGACCTTCCACTTGACACAGTCTCCAGTGATTTTTCGCTGAAGCTCAGACAACTTTGAACTTGAAGGCTCCCGAATACTCAGATCCATGGGTAACGTGCGATTATGTGGCACTTGATCGCATGTATCTCACTTCCGAGTTGGAGGCTCTCCTGGTCGGTTCCCTCGCTCCTTCCTCGTCTCATTTCAGGTTCATTCTCAGTGCCATAGGCGGACACGATCCGATTGAATTGCCCTGCCAGACTAGGGGTACGCTTGCCGATTCGATTAAAGGCGTAGTACAAATGACGGACAGAGCTCGCTTCAAACGCACGCGACACAACAATATCCCCCTTCGTTGTGAACATGCTACAAACCCTTTCAACCCGCGTAGCATCCATGAGATGGCCGATCGCAGCGAAATTCGCGGAGGATACCTTGGTCGCGTATGGGATGCTGGCTCTGTTGAATCCGTCTCATCCTCTTGACAGGTGACATCCGCCGCCGCATGACGCTCGCGTCTCAGCACTCCGCCTCGGGACAACAATAGGGGCAGCAGTGGAGGCAAATTGTGGATGAGGTGTTTTGGGCGTTGAGCTGTGAGTTTTTTATTTTATTTTATTTCTGTCGTTTTGGAAAATGGGGAGCGGAGAGGGGGAGTGGCGGGGGACGAGGGGATGAGGTGGGCCGGGGCTCGATTGAGGTCGAGTCGAGTTGCGGGTTGCGCGTATGCGCGGTGTACGGGGGGCGATTCCGACCGACGACTGGCTCTATCTAATCTCTATACCGACTGGCTCCCTCGACTTTTGAATCCCCGATCTTATTAACTCACCCCCGGCTGGCTCATCATGCTTGTATCCACCTTCCCACCGGCCCCGGCCGACCTGATGTACCCGTTTCGACCCCCCGTATTATTATCCTTCGACTCGTATATTATCCCCGCCTCGACTTGCCTCGACTCGATTTGTTACCAGCATCCACGTCCGACCGCCTATCGGCGTGGCGCGATCCGTTCTCTACCCCACCCGCACATCCTTGCCACCCTCCCTCCCTCCCTCCCACTATTCCATCCCACATCCGACTCGACTCCTTTTCTCTTTCTTGGTGCATCCCTGATATACATATCTACGTTCCTATGACTTTTTACTTTACTTTGCCTTGCTTCGTATTCGTACTCGACGTATTATCTACCTTCTTCGCTACACGCACGGCGGCGACGGGGACTTTCCGGCTAACCTACCTCCAAGAGAGTTTTTTGAAGTATGGTGTAGAGTAGGTGGATAGTGGGATGTGTCTTTGATAGTTGTCGTATTATACCCCCTTTTTAGACGGTTTCGAGTGCGGGGTGGGACTGCAAATACCTCCATTTCCCGTCGCTTCGTATCTTGTCTCCAGCTTCCTCCACCGATGCTCTCAAGACTCACTGCGTTCAGACGGCCCGGCGGCAGAGGTTAAAGGGCCTTGCCGAGCGAGTGCCGAGGCATCTCGGCACAGCTCCGATGGCTTCTGCCGCGCGGCCGCCTGAACGCAGTGACTTTCTGGGCCGTGGCACTGACTGAGTGTTCTTTTACTATTAAGCCCTGGTGTGCACTTCTGCGGACGTTTTTCCAGTACTCTGGAGCCATTTTAACGGATGTTACTGATAGGATCCGATTGCTCGTAGGTTTTCAATCGGAGTGGACTTGCCTGGTAGCAATCCATCTAACAGGGTCCACACTCCACACCTGTTCCTTGGTTCACCGCGAATTTTCAGGGAATTCGGCTCATGCACGGAAGACACGCCAGGTCCGGCAGCTCTATAGGTTCCCTCCGCTGGACTCCACTAAGGCGATTGGATGCAGAAGTTTTACTGCGGGCGAAAAATTCATTGAATATTCAGCAGTTCAATTCTTCACCGAATCTACTAGTTCAAGGTGCGTAACCGTCTTTTCTCAGAAACGAGGTTTTTTATCATTGAAAAGGGGAGGCAAGATCGAAGGCCCATCACGGTTTTCTATATGGGACCTACCGAACGGCAGATTGTCGCGCTCCCATGTACTCCACGGCATATAAAGAATTTCGAAGAAGCACCGGTTGTCAAGTCTATTCCCGCTCCGGAAGATCGATGCTCGGACACTTTCCTTTCGCGCCCAGTCAGCTGGAACCACGTCGGCTTCTCAGCGGAATATCTATAGGGAGACTTTGCCGCTCCACTGGTAAATGTTGCCGCCGGCTAGCCAGTCGACGTATTTTTGAGATTGATATAGTACAAGGAATAGATCAGGAAAGATTCTGAAGAAATGTGCATGTAGAACATCACGATACTTCGGCTGCTTGGTGAGGAGTCTTCCCATCTCAATGTTTACAAGCCAATCAAGTATCAAAGGACCGGTTACACGGAACATTCCATACTCGCAGTACACCCTCCGAGCTTTTAGGCTGCTCCAGATGCTCAGATATTTTCAAAACTCTTCCAGGTGTATTCCTCGTGCGACGAATTTTATAAAAAAGAAATTGACGGGCTACAGCCGGCGGCAACACTACCGCCTGGCCCCCGCCAACAGAACAAGTTTACAGGTTTAGTAGTCTCACACTTGCATCTCACGTCATGAACGCCATACGCCATTTCACATTGTCGGACGCACTCGAGCTGGGTGTAAGGAAAAAAAACAGCACAACTCGGAGGCTGAGCTCCGAGGGGCGACTCCTTCTAAGAATAATCACACCGGGAAGATGAAACGACTTTGATTGTATCCTATGCGACATTTCCAAGCCAACCAAGTACTGAATAATGTTACAGCAAAGGGTCCGTGCAAGCAACTCTCAAATGGCAGTGGCGAAGCCGACACGGCTGTTAGTCGTGTCGAATTCAGCGTACTAGAGGATTCGAGTCAGTTACAGCTTATAGAGGTAAGTAGATGCTTACGAAGTTCTCCAAGAACTTCTGGCCAATGATAAAGTTTATATCGGCGGTATCAGTGCCACCATTGGCGATCCAACTAAAGAAGTTGTTCCCGGTAAGGCCGAAGTTGGCGTATTGGGCCTTGGGAATGAGGAACTGGGTGGGGGTAAGACTGAAGTTGACTCCACCAATGTCGAAGACAAAGTTGGAGCTGAGAGAGTGAAAAGTCAAGTCAGACAGATCTGACATGTCGAATGTGTGACTCACGTAGGCTCTGTCTTGAAGGTTGCAAGACCTGTGGTAGCATCGGTCGTACCTTTGGCTGCGGTGAGGAAAGCGTTGTAAGCAGCTTGAGGGATGATGATGAGGGTGGTTCCAGTGTCGACGATGGCGTTAGCGGCGCCGGAGAGCTTCGTGGAACCGAAGGAAAGGGAGGTGACGGAGATGCCCCAGAACTCGTTGTACGGTGATACGGTGGTCTTTGGGACAAACGTTATCGAGCCTGTGAACTTGGACGGGTCTGTTCCGCCGAGGGTCAATTCGCCGTTGGTATCGTCCTCATCCCTGGAGCGATGCGCTAAGCTGGATCAAATGTTATTGGGCATCGACTTACGATCCAGATTCGGGCAAGAATGAGACACCGAGCACTTCAGTAGTGATGAGCCCCTGTGCCAGGGCATTGTCCAGGACTGTGGGGACGGTTGCGACTCCGGAGACGGTGTCTTCAGTCAAGTCTACTGGTCCAAAGCCGATGATTCTGCATGAAGGGCTTGTTAGAGAGACACAGGGGCCGACACTGAAACTCACCCATCGACACCTTCGAATCCAGTCGACTTGGTGCCGTCACCAACCCCTTGCTTGGTGACAGTGAGACCGCCAATAGTGACGGTGTCCGTGAACTCAGTGCCGCTAGAAGTCTATCAGCATTTCTCCTCACCCTAGGCTTAGTATAACGTACGAGACGGATCCTTGACGGCGGTAAGCAGAAGCTTAAGATCGCATTCTAGATATACAGCCTTGGCTTTACTCACCACTTCCATATGTGACAGCGAAAGCCTTGCCACTGCTGACGCCGGTTGAGCCTGCGACCAACTTTGTGCCGGACTGACGCGAAGCATCATTAGTCTGTTGTCAGGCAGCGACGTAACAAAGTACTTACTCCGACCCAAGTGTTTGAACTTCCAGTGTCGACGATCAAGGAGAAAGTCTGTGAGCCGACCACGGTGGAAACGACGTAGGTGTCATCCTCGTTGGTCGCCGGCGCCTCCCCAACAGCCCGCTTGGTGAGAGAACCATGCCTCGCTGCGAAGTTGTCAAGACGGGCCAAGTCCTTTTGCAGGATCTGAGCAGCGGTCTTGCTGAAGTGAGCCTTCTTGACGAACGGGACCGTCACGAAGCTGTTGCTCGGTGTCGGCGTGGCAAGAGCAAGGTTGAAGAGGACGGCAACAAGTGTGAGCTGAAGACCGAGGCGACCCATTGCAGCTACAGTAGGTAGGAACACTGGGGATGGAGGAGCTATACCGAGATAAACTCTTATTTATAGTTTAGACCAAATGAGGTGTATTCTTGTTATCGGGGAGGACAGAATGTTGCAGGATGAGATCATATGGTGCGAGCTTCGGGGACGTTGCACAATGAGAGGCGCTAACCCACACCCAGACTCCAGCACCCGAATGTAGTGAGAAAATCCGGCTATTGTAGACGCCGTGTGAGCGTTCTTACAGTTTTGTTGCGCTGCGGAGCGGATAAATGGTCAACTAGTGCCGGGTACACGAATATCGAGGACGATTGGGAGAATTGCGCCATCTTTGGTGCTTGCTTCCACGAAAACGCGACTCGGAGTCGCGTGTCTCTGATAGTTAGGATGAATCTCGGTCGCACACACGTAGGCAGCCATGAAGTCGTCCACAGTGTCGGAGTCGTGGCGGAAAAGAGATCGACAACTGCCGGAAAGGGCAGCCCCAGCGCATAAATTTGTCGTAGCTGCCCGTCTCTGCCCGTGTCGCCTTGGTATTTTGAATTTCCCACAAGTACTTTTAAACCTTGGAGCGGGAGCGGAGAAGAGGTTATTAGAATGGAAGCTCAGTTCAAAGCGGAAACTTTTCGAAAAAGTAGCAGTGAATGGCGCTCGGATGACACGGAATCGTTGCGGATGTCGAAGCCTCGGAAAAATGCGGAGTGTTGCTTTGGGTTCGAACATGTCACCAGATGGAAGCGAATAGATTGGCGGGATGGAGCCTGAAAGACCAGAAATCCCGTGGTGTCGTTGCGCCAAGGATTGATTGCAGAGGTTTTGTAGCAATGGGGAAGCCAAGGGGGAAGCGTGGAGGTGCTGATTAAGATGGAGGTACTGCCAAGCATACGCACACACGGACACCAATCAGTCAACAATCAGCGGCACGGCCAAAAATTAATTTGCGCGCGCAAAAGAAGCTCAACGCGCGAGACGATGCGCTTGAAAGAGCGCTAACCAAATCCGCAGAACAGTGGAGTTATGTCAGATACGATAAGATAAGAAACGATAAGATAAGGTGGAAACATAGGCAAAGATAAGATAGGATGAGTGTTGGGAATTCTTAAAGTTAAATGAACTGGACTAAAATGATCATGAACAATCTAGGCGGTCTAGGCTACATCTGCGGCGCCTTTTACCTGGCTTCGCCTCACAATTTGAGTCATTCGATCTTTCATCATTACCGCTAATCTGTCTTTTTTTCCCTGAATCAATGACGATGCAAAACTCAATCTCAGGCATCGTGCCTCCCTGCGGTGTGAATTAGAGAGCAAAGGTATCAAGGTAAGTTATGTCGGGTACTACTCAGTAGGATAAGATAGATACAAAAACGACAGGCCTTGATACATTCAGAATGCAACGGCTCTGATTCTATCGGCAGTGAGGCCTCGAGGGCCTCTCACAATCGTAAACAGTCTGGGGTGGTAAACCCTTTATCGGGCGGGGGGCACATCAAATGGAAATTAAGATCTTACGGTCTTCTCGGCCATACGGTCGAAATGTTGCAGCAGAAGCGCTCCTCAGAATGCCGCCACGCCTCGGACCATGGCGCGCCTGCAGAACCGGGGCGCATCTCAAACATATTTATGCTGAATGCTGACACAAAGTGCGATGCGAATGCGGCGTATAAAAAAAGTAAATTAAATTATAACAAGTTGTCACAACTTTGCCGCCACGCATTGCGGACCACCCGAGGCATTAGCAAGCATGTGAAACATAACCTTGAAACCCTCCAAAAACTCGAGCACGAACGCATTTTCGACTGCTCCCTCGCACCATCCCACCAGCACATCCAAAGATTCATCCGGCATGCTCAAAAACCCCATCGTCAATGCCGTTCGGTTGATCCCCCGAGACACCGCACATTTCATTTCTTCTTGTCTCCATGCACTCGCCGAACCGCCGCCCATATCCTGCCATTTCCCCGGGTTGGTTAAAACGAGCCCACAAGCTCTCTTCCCGGCCCTAGTGTCTCCGCTGCTGAGACTGGATCCGAACAGGCGACGTTCCAGAAGCGGGTTCGCCGCATATGTGATGGCCCGCATGGCTGCCTCGGATTTGAGTGTGGACGTGAAGCGCCTCGCGGAGGTCCAAGAGAACGCACGGAGCGGGTAGTATTCGGTGAAGCCGGACACAAAATTCCCTATGGCGTTGGGTTCGACGTTGGCCAGTGCGCGGAGGTTGACGGGTATGAACACGGGGACGGTAGTGTACTCGTTGGGGTGGTACTTGGAAATGAGCTCGTTGAGGACGGCGATGCAAATAGTGAATATGACGGCCGTCAAGCTCGTCTTTTGGGACCGGCAAGCACCGCGTATCGCAGCCGCCTCGGCGGAGGTGAAGTGTAGTTGTCGATTGTGAGACGGAGATGTGTAAGGCAACTTGGGAACAGGATTTCCCGTCCAGGCACTGCCGAGCGGTGTGTATCGGAGCGGAAGAGAAGCCCAAAACGCATCAGAAAACAGCTGCGTCACCGATGGCAGGAAGAGCATGCGCTTTTCCAGCGGTGCTGGGAGAGGACGGTCAGATGACGGGGCGAACGGGGACGAATCCGCGGGGAGGGCGCTGCGCAGCGCCGCGAGCAGCGTTAGGTGAAATATGCTGCAGCTGATTCCGTCGCAAAGCGTGTGATGCCATACAAGAAAGACGGTGTTGTCTGACATGACAAGAAGGCGCCAGAGCGGAACCCTGCGCTGAAGGTGGAAGAGAGGCTGCTCCGCCAGAAGCTCCTGGGCCGACCACTCGTCCGCACCACGAAACTCGACTAAGGCGTCAAGATTGAGGACAGGGATACGGTGGAATGTGTGGCGTTCCCCACGTGCAGGCAGGAAGTATCCGCCGAGGACGGGATGCTGGATTATCACCTTTCGGAGGGCTGGGTATAGGATGTGCTTGGTGAGAGTACTGCCCCGGTATTTCATACCCAGCAAATACATTTCTGAATTTTCGTCCGTGATGTGGTAGCTATCAAAGGCACCTTAATATCGGAGAGTCGTCAGCTCGGTGTGTACATGAATATACGAAAGCTTTACTTGCCAATAATTTTCCCGGCCTGATCGCGAGCAGAGTGAGTGAGCGCAAGAGACATGGTGGACCTGGTTTCCATTGTCCATTGCAGCGTATAAAAGAATGCATCCGCGCAGGCTTCGCACGGATGGAGACTTTCTGAACGACGGCTGGCATCTACGTACCCGATGTGGGTCCGAATACTCAATGAAATGTAGGAGCTCCGAAGAACGTCAGAAATCACCATGCGAGCGTTCCGGTTCAAGGCCTAGCGATTTCGATATGATTGGCGAGGCATTGCAAATAAACATGCCACCCAAACTGGTCCTCTGGGATCGTAACGCTGTCGGACTAAGAAACTCACTTGACACCCGACGGGTAGTTGTAAACACAGTCGGAATGAACGGGTCAGATCGTGATAGGCAAAAGTAGTAGAAGTCTTCCGGAGAATAAATACAGTTCAGAAGAGGAGAGCATGAAGAGTCAACTATAAAGCGCGTTCGATCTTCAATTCAGATAAAACCAGGAGGACTGTCCGCCGAGCGCAACTGAACCGTCGAAAAGCGAACACGAGGAGGAATCAAGACAAGAAAATCCCTTCCACGGAGAAATCCAAGTCAGCCAGAGCCACGGGTGCCGACCAGTGGCTTTCCGCGAGAAACGACATGAACGCGAGAGCAGAAGGCAAGATGCCGTTAGTGATCGCCGGGCGCTCGGCTCAGCGGACCCGGGTCCCGAATAGTTTTCGTCCTACCATCCACCATCCATTTTTCTTTCTCATCAATGGTTGATCAATGGTGCCCGCCGTTATTCGGCTCCTACGAGGCATTGAATTGATTTCGTGTTCTTCGAGCTCAATGTCGAAGTCCTATTTACTCTGGCATCCCCTTTCCCTACGACTTGGAGGCTCGCTCTAGGCTCGGCTTGGGCTCTCCCAGCTGTCCCCCAATCTTCTCTCGCGGTTTCAACCTCGTCGGCTATCTATACTATTGTCGTGTCCGGTTTAAAAGGAAGGGGAAAAACAAAATGGACTGCTGACTTCGAATTGTTACCTTTTATCGATTTTCGGAGCCTTTATCCAACGATCCTAACTCTTTGCGTCCACGTATATGCTGGAGGTACATCTGACCCCTTTTTTCCACAAGGACAAAACCTCGATAGTACGTCAGATTTCGGTCGCCGACGCTGCATTTAATTTCAGGGTGGAGTTGTTTAATCCCGATTCGAATCCGACGCGTCAACTGTGAACCTGATTTAAATTTTCAATTCTACCGAAGAAGGATTGCCTTTACTGTGGTATTCGCTAGCGAGGTACTTACTTACAGGCCGGGAATTTATTCACATCAAGCGAGGTGATTGTGAAACCTTCCAGCTCACGGCATCAGCGATATCATCGCCAATCAGGGACTGTGTGATGTGGCGTCTTGATCGGTGGGAATCCCTTCCACGAAATTCGGGACAAGTTAATACGAACCGTTGTCGGATTCGGGGATGAAGATATAAGTGAGACAGAGATCTTCGGTCTCATGGAGATCTCAGGCTACAATCTCTCGGTGCGACGCGAAAGTTTAAGCAACTAGTTGTTTAGGTGTTTGCGGGGGGTTCGGCTGTCCCGGGTGACTGGGGTTTTTTTGGGCTGCATGAAAGCAGCCGGGAAGGCCCGAGTCGCGTTGGGACGGAGCGGGCACGGCCGAACCCGTACACAAGGGCCGCTGGACCAGGGCCGACGATCGAAGCCCAAGAGCAGCCCAACACGGAGCGGAGCTCCCAGAGCCGCAGGCTCGTGCGAGGGCGAGAGAAGCGGCCCGAGGGCCCCACAAAAGAGCGAAGCGGAGGGGACGAAATTCAGGAAGTCGCACAATAATATCAAGATAGACAATGAAGCGACGGAAAGGATGCTGAGAACAGATAGAGTCGCAAGAAGCATTGAGCTCGCAAAGACAGTGCACCAAGTCACAAGGCTTGTCAATTTTTTGGAGACATACTGGGGGTGTTCTGGAGAGACGGAGCTCGTAGAGGACAACCAGGCGACGAGAAACCCGTGAGTTCCGGTGAACCATTTTTATAAAGCCCCGGAGTTCTTCATAAGTCCGCAGATAAACGATGGACCGCCGGGTCGTCCAAGCAGTGAAGCTTAATGCATGCCCCTTTCCACGTAAACGAATCCAATGAGGAGGCCGTCGAACTAGGCATTGTCGAAATATTGGAACAAACGGTATGCAGGAAAGCTGGAGGGCGGTACACAAAGCTCACACACGCCGTGCGATTTTTAACGACTAGCGCGCGTAGATTGTACCCACACGAACATGAGCCCTTGCGCATGCCCGGGAGCACGAAACGGGCAACTTGAAGACATGAACGAAAAACGAGGTGTATGGTCCCGTGGACATGCCAACGACAGACAGATGATTATCGTGACGGCAAACGTACGCACAGAGCCCTGCTGTATTAGGAAATGTCAGTGGGAATCACTGTGCTAATACTCGGCGTCACTCGAATGAGCGACTGCATGTATCTGCAGGGCTGAGGAACAAAATTACAGATGTCCGTGATGGACCCGAAGTCGTAGTGCGGGTGCACAACGGCGGATCCCGCGCCCAAAGCTCATTGTATGATGAAATACGGGAAATCGCAATGGTCTTGCCAGAATGTGACTGGCGACATAACCCTGGCGACTGCGCGATGCACTGAGCGATACCACAGGGTTGCGTGGGTGCAGGAATGGGCGACGTGGCCCGGCAGAAAAACAGCTGCAGCCGACGTTGGCATCAACGAATACGCCGCCGGACACCGCCACGCATTTGCGATAATCCTTGAGAAAATAGAATAGATAAGTTGTTGATGAATAGCGCCATGCGTTGGTTGAATTGGACGCAAGGGTCAACCGAGCGGACCCCACACAAGATGGGCAACAAGGTCGTGGTGCACAGAAAACCCCCTCCACGAGGGGTGAGCGCCGAGGTACATTACGGGCACACACGGACGAGGGCCAAACGCACGGGCGCACAAAGGGACAGGCGCACGAACGCGCAAACGAAACCAGCGCACGACGCGAAAATGAAACCAGCGCACGACGCGCAAACAAAACAAGCGCACGACGCTAAACCACAACCGCGCACGACGCGCAAACAAAACCAGCGCACGAGGCGCAACCGAAGCTGCGCATGACGCGCAAACGAAACTAGCGCACGATGCGCTACCGAAACCGCGCACGACGCGCAACCGAAGCCGCGCACGATGCGTAAACGAAACCAGCGCATGAAGCGCAAGAAACCGCAGCCGAAGCGTTGGCAAAAGCAAAAGGGAGACGTATCCCATGGAGGACCAACCCGGATGGGACACACGCTCGGAATGTGGTCGGGCGGACAGACAGCGCGCGCGAACGGAACACAGTCAAACGGACAGACAGACAAGACACGCGCTCGGAATGTGGTCAGGCCGGTACGCACAGATCATGGGCTGGACAGGCGCGCGTAATGCGGTCGGACGGACGAACGCGCACACGGAACAATACGGTCGTATGTATAGAACCAGATCCTGATAGAAAAGAATCCAAACACAACCGCAGCAATTGAGATGGAAGTCCCAGCAACTTGATGGTTGAAGACGCGAGTCTCCGAAGAGACAGAACTCATGCTTGCTAGCACATGTTGAAACAAAATAACGACCGCCGCCGAAAAGACTGGCCCAGCCGAGTATGCATATCTGCGAGAAATATGGAGGGGGTGGTGATTATGAGATTCCCGTGTGACCACCGTAGACTAGCCGATGAAGCCCCTCGCGGAGTGTACCTCTTGAAAATGACTTGACGCTGGAGTTGCACCCTAAGGGCACTCACTGCGCGAACCAATACTGAAGTACCGGAACTAATGGGGAACAGAGGCACCCAATCCGAGCGGGACGAGAGCCGAAGTACGAGACGAGCACACGGACGCGCGTGTATGAGCACGGCAGCAAGAAGATAACACCGGAGGATGAGCACGAATGATGTAATGAGGAAGCTGCTCAATTTATCCATGCCTCTCCGCTCGATCCAGGGAGAGAAAAAAACGAGCGAGTTCAGCTGGTCGTGCGCTCTGATTCTCACCCAAGCCAGAGAGCGTCTCGACCATCTCTCGTACCCGGCGGGAAATCCGAGAATCGGAGCCCGGGCTGGTCACGCAGCTCGGCGGAATAAAAGCGCCTGCTACGCCAGCATGTAAAACCAGGTAGGCTCGGGAAGAGGAAAAAAGGGGCAGTATGTAGCCCTAGCCCTTCACCCACAAAGAAAAATCCCCGTGAACGGTAAAGTTCCACGAACCAAAGCTAACCATTGGAAAAACCCGGCCGCATTCGAAACGTACGCGTCTCGCAGCCCCTGCAGTCTGCATAGCCGTCACCGTCTCCGCACTCGATCCAAGGGCGAGCGCACCGGCAATCGTTTAGAAAAACCTCCTCTTGTAAGGGATTTGAGGTTGCAGATGGAACACCACAGCACCCAACCCGTGGCAGGGATGAGCACTGAAGTGGGGGCAGGACGCGCAGAGCCCACCCCACGTGGGATGAGCGACAAAGTTGCGGTGCACAACGACACCCACCCCAGGTGGGATGAGAGTTGAAGTACAGGACGGGCGCACTGACGCGCAAACGTAACAGCGCACAGACGCGCAGAGGGCAACCGCGCTCGCCCCACGCGGGATGAGCGACGAAGTCGCGGTGCACAACGACAATCACCCCATGCGGGATGAGTGCCGAAGTACAGGACGGGCGCACTGACGCGCAAAACGTAACAGCGCACAGACGCGCAGCGCACGACGCGCAAAGGGCAACCGCACCCACCCCACGTGGGATGAGCGACGAAGTCACGGTGCACAACGACACCCACCCCACGCAGGATGAGTGCCGAAGTACAGGACGGGCGCACTGACGCGCAAAACATAACAGCGCACAGACGCGCAGCGCACTGACGCGCAAACATAACAAGCGCACTGACGCGCAGACGTAACAGCGCACTGACGCGCAGCGCACAGACGCGCAAACATAACAAGCGCACTGACGCGCAGAGGTAACAGCGCACTGACGCGCAGCGCACGGACGCGCAAACATAACAAGCGCACAGACGCGCAGACATAACAGCGCACAGACGCGCAATAGACAGCCAGTCGTCCTACAGAGAAGCCAGAAGTAGTCCTGAGTATTGTCCAATCCAAAAGTTGACAGAATTTGAGGTGTGGGCAAGATAGAAATAGACTTGAAGCAGCAGCGGGGCACGAAGATCTGGCGTAGATTGTTCGTCGAGAGGCAGTAGTCTCTATACTTGATAGGTATCGACGTCGTGGGCCGTACGACATAATACAGCAAGCAAGATCGGTCGTCCGGATTGATGAGCGGCGAACATCGTGGTTACGGGCTTCAAGCCGGTGGCAGATGTTTAGCCAGGACTGCAGAGTAGGCGTGTCGCCCATGACGGTACCTAACGCTCCTGTAGAACCCGTGTGCTCGATCAATCTTGTATCGGTCGCAGTCTTGAGTCTGGGTGCGCAAAATCCCGTGAAGTCGTAAAATGCCGAACCAGCGAGGAATCTCATTGAGGCCGAGTCAAGAGGCGTGAAAAGTGGCCATGGATGGAAAATTGGATCAGAAAAGCTCAAGGTTTCTGGGGCCGAGGACGAGGATGTAGAGGAGCTTAGTATGCCGGATGTCGTGGATGCGCAGTGCAAAAGCGCCCCGGACATGAGGAGAAGGAAGCTATAGCGAACAGCAGAAAAAAATCAGCGGTTTTGAGGACGTGTGCGGACGAGAAAAGGGTGTTTGCTGGAGCAGGGATGTGTGCGGAAGCAAAAGGCGGATAGAGGCAGTGCGATTAGATGTGATCTAATCGCACTGCCCAAAACGATACTGACAAAATCCTCATTGGTTCTAATTAACTTGTCTTACACTCAGGCCGGCTCGCAAGCTCGCCTTGCCTGAGCTAGCAACTAGTCAGGGTACGCCGTTAACCACGCCGCTCAAAGTTTTATTCCGCGTGGTCGGTTTGACACTTCAAATGGGATTACTTTGACATTCCTTGAAAAGATTGGGGTACTCGTGGACTGTAAACACTGTGCTAGCTAGATGAATCATTCTGGTTGGATGGAAATACATAGCGGGCTACATTGGTCATTCCTTCTGCCATGGAGAGAGAATACTAAATTGCAATACCAATACACATACAATAAACATATGCACCATCGAGCAGCGCATCATCGTCTCATTGACTCATTAAATCCACCTCAGTCTCGGTTCCAGTCTACATATACCGATGGAACGTCGGAGTGCCCGCTGCTTTCCGCCATTGCTCGCCACGCCAAATCAGCGCTGCAACCGGGAGATAAGCCACAAATAGGATCGCGGCGAACGTGAACCACGCCCAAAGGTACGAGATTTTATTCGCGAGGCGCGTCGCGACGAACGGGATGAAGAATGACAAGCCCCGACCCAGATTAAAGAGCACGCCCGTCTCGGGCGTCTGCGGCTTGTAGCAGTCGCTGATATACGCGTAGAGGCACGTGGAGCCAATTTGGAGCCCGAACACACCTATGGCCAAACCGACGAGCGGCGGGATGTAGCCTGTGCGCCCGACGGTCGCGCCGAAGACGATGATCCCCGCGGGCATGAAGAGGGCGGAAAGAGGTGAGAGGTACAGGCGGTACTCGGGCTTGCGGACGCCGTTGTGGCGCTTCGCCATGCGGTACATAATGATATCCGACAGGCGACCGGCGCACAACTCGCCCAGCACGGAGCCAATGGTGAGGGAGATGCCGAGGCAGGCACCGATGGGGCCGGCGCCCATTTTGTAGAATTTATGGTAGATGGTGGCGAGAGTGACCGCGGGAAGGATGTTGATGAAGGTCCAGGCGAGGGTGTAGTAGATCAGAGGAAACGTGACGGAGGGGTATTTGAGCATGGCGAAGGAGTGCGTAAAATGGGATAGGCGCAGCTGTCGGTTTGGGATCATGTTCCCCTTGAAGTTAAAGAGCATCTCGATGTAGGAACGCTCATGGGTGCGGGTTGCGAGAAACTCCTCGTCGCGCGAGAAGAGGGTTTCGGGGAAGAGAAAGAGGGCTATAACAAAAAAGATGCTGGTGATGATGGCGCCGATGTAGAAATCCCATTTCCAGCCTTTAGCGGCTCCCAAGAATCCGCCGACTGGAGGAGTTCGTTGGCACCGTCTCGGCTGAATGAAGATAAATCTGTCGACTTACAGAGGGAGGCAACATGGGCACCATTGGTGACAAAGATCACGTAGATCCCCGTCTTTTCGCCACGCTCATGGAGAAAAAACATGTCGTTGACGCAGGACGTGCCCACCGACATCATCCCTCCGAAACCGGCGCCGTTAAGCGCCCTAGTCACCTGCGCGCGCGGTCCTTAAGCTTAGAATTGTCGAAAAACGGATGGAGGGATCGAAAAACTCACAGCGACTCCAGTGTAACTGGTGGAAGCGCCTGATCCAATTCCACCAGCGATGGTCATGAGAATGGCAAACAGAGTCACTGGGCGTCGACCATAGATATTGGTCATGGGTG
This sequence comes from Mycena galericulata, assembly GCA_029289565.1. Lineage (NCBI taxonomy): Eukaryota > Fungi > Basidiomycota > Agaricomycetes > Agaricales > Mycenaceae > Mycena > Mycena galericulata. The sequence goes on from JARKIA010000184.1 coordinate 332,387, forward strand.
TGAAGATGAACGGCTAGGCATGTTGTCAGTCAGAGCTAAGTTTCCTAGCGACAGCTCACAGTAAGACCCCCGGCAATGATAGCGCATGTTGTTGTGTAAGATGCTGTCGTAGAATCCACTCGAAGTCCATCTGCGAGGAGAACTAAAGACGGGTTGACGACAGCCGAGTTGAAAGGGCCCAGAAAGGCAAAGAAGCCAACTTGAATGAGAACGGCCCATTTCATCCATGAAGGCCAATTCTTGTATTTTTGTCAGCACGAATTCGCCTAATTTCTGTCTCTGGGATGGAACGACTTACTAAAGGGTCATCCTTGAATCGAGTTGGTTGCGGCACCAGGGGCAGGCCATGTCTGTCCAATTCGAGCGAGCTCGTTGAGACAATCTTTTCCTGGACCTCGACGACGTTTTCCTCGCTGTCCACCAACGATGAAGAATCGTGCTTATCCTGCATTATGTGTAAGGGAAGAGAGGTTGTGGACCGGACGCCGCGACTCCATCGCAGATCAACCTAATTTTGTACTGTGCGACGAGCAGGGCATTATGGCATTCGAAAATGATAAGAGGGAAGACAGAAGAAAGAAAGTGATCGGGAACGTTCAAGGTTTCAGACAGGTGATATACGGTACCTGTATCACTCGGACCCAGATTTCCGGGTCAATGAAATCGACTCTTCATACAAATGACTTCCCCAAGCTCAGGGTTGAGTAGGGGTGAGGAGGTGCCCGGAGGTAGTACTGCGGAACGTCCCGCACAGCGTGGAGGACTGACGCGAAGGTAGGTAGGTAGCTAGCTACTTTTGGAACGCCAAGGAGGAGATGAGATGCTGAAATATAAGATGTCGAGATGTGGTTCGGTTGCGGTTGTGTGTGATCGATCGCCGCCACTCTGCATTCCAACTCAATTCCAAACTTGTCTGACGTTGTCTGCCGCAAACTGCAGCAACTAGGACATAGTAAGTATCGTACCCGCATCCACATACGATGTTGGTGACGAGGTTTTCTATTCCAAGCTCACTAATGAAACGATGGTGCCGCAAAGTCCCAACATGGCTATAAGATCGCTCATCAGAAACCTGTCGCTTTACTACTGATCTTCTGAGAACATGCTTCGCCGGCTATTTAAACGCGACCAATAACAGGTGAGATACCTGAAGGTATAAGTGTCTCCCTATGGGCACAGCACGGCAGCCATCAGGCGTTCTCACCTCACTCAGAAGCCCCGTAGGCCTGTCTCGGGAATCCAGACAGACGTTCGGGCGCGATCCACACATGACACGATGTAGTATGACCCGCAAATTTCTTTTCAACTGGACCGGTGGCCTACCTACCGGGCATCATGATGGGCTAAGCGAATTCGGCTAACATTGATGAACAGGATCGCTCCATCATTCTTGACCGAATTAGCGGATCACACCAACCGGACGTCTGAGATAGCATAACGCACAAATAACGCATAAATAAAACCTCCGTCAAGAAGAGCGACATGTCAGCGCTCCCTTACTGCTGTCGAGTTAAATAGCGATCAAGGGTCGGAGATGCGTCGTGCAGAAGTTTAACTGCCTGTTTACAAGACCTTTGACCATTCATCTCGACAGTTTGACTCTTTGAAATGGTGTCTGATACGGTGCCCACCCCGCTCACCTCGCTAATTACTTCCTCAGCACATAATAGTGATTGGCGGGGGCCTTGCAGGCCTCACGGTCGCCATCGCCCTGGCCAAAGGCAGCCATGAAGTCGGGATCCTCGAGAGCGCTCCAGCAATGACGTACATTGGGGCGGGTTCGCGTTCCCAGTTGCTTTTATTACCGTCCATCTTCTAATGCACTCCAGGTATCCAAATCTCATCCAACTCGTCGCGAATCCTACGAAGACTGGGCATCGATAAGTATATCGAGAGATACTGCACCGAGCCCATCGACTTAAGGATGATGCGTTGGAAGGACGGCCAAATTTTGGTGGAGTGTCCTCTCAAGGAACCGGCGCACAAGGACTACAAATCTCCATATTGGTACGTAATATTAAAGCGGCGTTGGCCGGGGTATGCTAATAGACTGTAGGCATATCCATCGTGCGGATCTTCACCGTGGCCTCCTTGAAGCCGCCGTGGAGCTCGGCTGCAAATTTCACCTCGATGCCCGTGTAGTCTCCATCGATCCAGATGCCGGCTCTGTTCTAACCAAAGACGACGTGACATACTCGGCCGACCTAATCGTAGCCTCCGACGGCCTGAACTCCATGGCGCGTGCCGTCGTCCTGGGCAGACCCGGCCCCCCCATCCCCACGGGGCAGATGGCGTACCGCGTCACCCTCCCAGCAGCGAAGCTGCGTGGCATCCCGGAGCTCGAGGAGATAATCACCGTTCCCCGGAATAACCACTGGCTCGGCCCCCACGGGACTATCTTGAGCTACCTCCTGTCAGGCCAGAATGAGCCGCTGATCAACTTTGTCTTCACCTGCGACGTCAACGAGACAGACCTGCCGCCTGGCGTCGATCAGCGGATGGGGACCGCAAAAGAGGTCCGGAACAGCTTCAAGGGCTGGGACCCGCGCATCGAGAAGATGCTCGAGTTTGTCCAGGATGTTCTATACTGGAGAGTAAGTTGACGTATGATTTGTAACGTTAATATTGATGTTCTCTAGCTTTACACCCACGAGCCGCTCACCTCCTGGTCCCACCCCTCCCACCGCCTTGTGCTAATAGGAGACGCCGCTCACGCGTCAGTCAGCTGTTTCTTCTCCGTGTCCATTAAACTGACGTGTGTTCTCAGAATGACACCTTACCTCGCACAAGGTGCCGCCATGGGTATCGAAGACGCAGCCATCCTCGGCGGCATTCTCTCCCACCCGCGCTACGCGTCCCCCAGCACGCTCCCTGTCGCTCTCTCCCTCTACGAGCGCCTCCGCCTCAGCCGCGCCAACAAAGTCGCCGCAGCAAGCGTCGAGAGCCGATGGTTCACCCAGATGGAGGACGGCGAGAAGCAGCGGGAAAGGGACGCGTGGCTGCTGCTCCATCCGGGGATCGAGGAGGGGCATATCAATATAAGGAGCGATAAGGTGTGGTTGGACGAGTTGTTTGGGTATGATGTGTACCAGGTTCTGGACGAGGTTTTGGGAGAGGTGCCGAGCTGAAGCGAGGGAGGGAATTCTGAGAAGCTCAATAGGCCAGAAGTAAACATGTATGTATACTTAGCTGCAGTGGCAATATTGCGAAAAAAATTAGAGAGGCGACCCAGGAGACCCCAGTAACCCCGAGACGTAGGCATCACAGCCTGGGGAGTGATACATCACCCTTCGTTAATCTTCGATGATCAATTAATGATAAAAATGCGCTCGTGGCCTGTCTGCAGGATATATCACTTGAGCGATAGGTTTCCCGAGTGAGCCACCTTAAAAACATGAAAAAGATTAACCCATCTCTCGGACGCCTGGAGTCGACCCCATTCTAACTCTCATGTAACTGCGCTCCGTGCGCCACAGCCGAACCAGACTCCTCGACTGAAATCATGAAAGAGACAGAGAAAGGCCGACTATGATCCAATATACCTCGAAATCTCCTTGAGTTCTAGAGATCCAAGTAGTGTGCATACCTCGGTGAAAAAACTGATACCTCTCGAGTGAGTTCGGATGCTGGGGACGCACATTGCATGCCAATAGGACGAAGTTTCATATAGGGGATTGGCGGCAGGTATTCACCCTGAACCGCGTCCGAGATGATTGATTCTGTATCCAAGAACGTTGTTGATAAATCTCAAGACGGAAAACGGCCTGGTGTACGCACCTGGCGCGCACGCCAGTGGAATTCCGAGCTCAGCGATGAGAGGCGGGCAGAGGATAAAATTCAGAAGCTCTGAGATCTCAATAGAGTCATACATAGGAGATTATTGCACAGGCCACGGAAAGAGAGACACGAAAGACGTCCCTGGCAGGCTCGGAAACGAGAATGAGGTATACATACAGTAGTACCATGAGCATCCGCATCTACACAGCGAGTCGAACAATTCCCGAGGTATATCCAGTAAAGCTGAAGGGACCTTTTGAGAGGAGATCCGTAGCTAAGAGAAGAAAAGTGGAGAAAGAGAGAGATGGGGCGAAAGCGATGCACCGTAGCCGAGTTCGGGGGCGGAAACCCGGCCCGGTAATCCGGAAACCCGGCCCGGTACACGGCAATCACCTCCGGCTAAACGGCATCTGCGCACGCCCATCTCGTTTCTGGGATTTTGGAAAAAACCCCTCGCGCTCCTCTGGTTTTGCTTGAATCTGTTCCTGGTTATACCGACTTGTCTCTCTTAAGGTTGTCCACCGTCGTGCTCAGAAGCTCTACACTGGCAGCTTTTGATTTTGATTTCACAAATGTGCCAACTGAAGGCTGTGACGGCGCTTACCCTCTTTCCTCCTACCACCATCACCCATGGACGACAATTATCCCCCTCCTACTCAGTTCTGGTCTGAATCTAGTAAAATCAATCGTGGATCTGATCTGTACGTACCCAATCTGGTTGGCCCCGTCTCGTTTACATTCTCACGGCGCTTAATCCAGATACTTGGGCGCCTTTTTCCCGAGGTCGCAAAACTTCACAGTTTCAGAGAGCACATTCATCAGTAACAATTATAGCGAACCTGTTGTGCCGCCAGGTAATGCTCTTCCTTTGACATTACAAGGACACGATGAGCCCAATTCTTGTGCAGACTTTCGTAGGATCCCATTTGGCGACATAAATTTGAAGCACGAGATGCGACTCTGCAGTCAGTCGGGTGTTGTTGATCGCTACCGAGTACGGGGTTCTGTGCGGCAGATGCACTCGGCCCGGATTCATGGCGACAACTCAGATATGACTGTGGCTTTGTATCAGGGGGATAATGCGGAGGAGGTGTGCCTAAGGTGTTACCTACCTGTTTGATCCCTCATCATCCCTCACAGGAATGGAAGACATACATTGCTAAACATTCGCGCGTTTGGTAAAGTCTCCAAAAGCAAGCTAGATTTATGGATTACTAGAATATTAAGATCTAGCCATCCCAATTTTATTCAAATTTTTGCTGCTGCCAGCCGATCTGGTATACATGCTATTGTTGTCCATGATGGTTAGTCCTTTCTGCTCGATGAGACATCAGACTTGATCCTTGAACAGACTTGATACCTTTCCATGACTTTCTGCAACTACATCATGATTCACCAATCTTGACCATCTATATCTATGGATGCTGGGTATGTACACTAAACCCCTGTTGTTTCACTGTTGTTGAAATGCCTCCAGTCTAGGGATCTTAGGGTAAGAAACATGTTTCTAGCAGATAGTAGCAGTCTAGGGTCTCACCTCCATTGCAGGAAGCAAATCAATACTCCAAACACATATTCGGTGACTACCTGGTGAGCCTACATTTATCACTCAGTGTGTACCTTGTAGATCCCGCATTGAAGCGCAGCAATAATTCCACCTTGTGGATTCGATCCTCAACCGGGCGGCTCTGCGTGGACCTTATACCCGGTGATGTTGCTGTGCCCGGGTCTTACCCATACCAGCAGACATCATTCAACATACAACCCTTGAATGACCCAAATTCGGAGACCATGGTGATTGATTCTCTGGAATTAGGAGAATACCATGATGTCTGTTACTGGCAGCTTATTCACCAGCGAACTTTCCCAGTATCTATGCAGGCAGCGTTGCATCTGGGAGCGGTAGTATATTCACCCAGGGGTTCTGAGTTGCATGGCTTAGATGAGATTGCATTCTTGCCCGATGCGAAGCCACATATTAGCAATTGGTATCGCCGCGAGATGGTTGGAGATACAATGGAAGATGGCTGGACCCGGTGCGTATTTCATATCTCAACCTGAGCTTGGTTAATCATGTTTAATACCAAAGCTGCAAGTCAGCTGAAATATCTGGTACCACTCTTCATTTAACGGTAGATCTGGAATGGGGTGGTCGGAAGGCTTGGCTTCCTCAGGCAAACCACATTTTTAATCAGCTTCAGATCAAGTCGAACCACAAAGACTATGGCACGTCTTTCAATAATGATCTGTCTGTATCTACGTTGATCTGAGAAAACAGTGATCATATACCAGATTCAATTTTGGCTGAAAATTTTGGCAGGAACGCAGACTTCTCCTGATGGCTATTTATTTGTCTGTCCCACCAGAGATCTCCAAACAAGGCCAACTTTGTTCAAATTGCCGGAATGTCCAGCATACTGGTCCCCTGATCCATCCGGTACTCAACATCTCAATGCGGATGAAGCGATACATCTAGGATTTCCTTCTATTGAACCGAAAATGGAAGTGCGGGGGATTTATTGTGATTCCAGTGTCTACGCTGGATTGCATAAATTCCACAGGGGAAAGGGGTTCAATCCCGACAGCCAGGATGTTGCCCTGCTGCTTGGCCACTACCTTTATCAGGTATCCCAGCAACCATATACACACAGTGAGCAAAAATCTAATCGGTCCTATTCTTACTCATTTCAGCAGCGGTCGAGGTTTCTGGTGCAGAAACAGGGAGCAAAGGCAGTTCTCAAGCCGATTGTCTCAACAAGCACGGTGGGTGTTCTCAGCACTCTTCCCCATCGAGACACTCAACTCTGAACTATAGAAAGAGTTTTGAACCCGCAACATATTCCTCCCTGCGATGTCACCAATTCAGTTCCCCAATCTTGGAGCTGGAAAGCCGTGATGTTTTTCCAGCTTGGGTTGATCCTTGCCCTAGGCTTCACGTCGTTGTATGAATATGGGCAGGCAGTTCTCTCCCAGAGAGACATTTAGCACCTCGAAAAATACCCAGGTTTAAATGTCTTGATTTCCACCTTCACATAAGCTCGCTAGCTCATCGTTCTATTTCTGGGTGTAATTTTTTAAAATTGTTCTTTGTGTTGAATGTACTGTACGGATGTGTAGGGAGGCAACGCGCCGACGACCGTGACAGGGCACTGTTATATCCATGCACTTTCAACCCCTTTTATTTCACCGCTCCGGCCTCTCGGAGTTCTCCGGTCAATCCCCATTTGGATTGATTACCAATCTCATCCTTTATTCAGCCTTCCCTGACCAATCGGTTATTATCCCCGCATTGTCCTTACACTCCTTTCCACCTTCCGCATTCCCAGCAATACCCACTTGTCCCGGCCTCTCCGACACAGCCACCCTGCTCCGGTCCAGTCCTCCTTTACGGAACATTACCAGCTCCATCATGTTCTTCCATCTGGGTCCGTTCGGCCTCCAGCCCTCCGGCCCTTTCCCACGATGGATTCTTTTGTCATCTGTTCTTCCAAGGACTCCCTGTAGACGTTCCACCCTTCCGCACTTCTTTGGGGCACCTCCGTGTGCTTCCAGGTATTGCGAGGAATGTTCCCACGCCTCCGGTACCTCCGGCTATTTCCCGCGCTGGAGCACTCTGCCATTTGGTTCGCTTCCTTCCACCTTTTCATGCAGGCTTCCCGTCAGCAATTCCACCACTCCCCGACACTCCTGACATGTTCTCGGGCCTCCGGTCCGGTCCCAACCTCCGGCCCTCCGAACCTTCCCACGGTTGTCTATGTGTTCGCTGCATGCAGGTTTGGATCATATTATATCCTCCGGCTCTTTCCTGCAGTGGCCATCTGTTCGAACACTTCACCACCTTCCATCCTCTCACGTCATCTCCATGGCTGCGCCTCCGGTTCCGATCGGACCTCCAGCCCTCTGGATGTTTCCCACGGTTGTCCATGTGTCCGTTGTCAAGCGGGTTTGCATCATATTACATTACTACGTGTTTCCCTTTATCCGTCTTCTTCCTTATTGTCTCTTACTAATCTTTCCCATGCATTTCCTTTTTGGTACACTACTTATTGTTACGTCCCCGAGTCTTCTGACTTATCCATTTTGGGTATTACAATAGAGGACTTATCTATATAATCCCAGTAGATTACATTCTGTACTCTATCTGGAAAATTAACGTTATTCCATGGCTTCCTTCATGGACTGAGTCTTCCTTCAAATTCCATCCTCATCCCGGTGTCTACTCGACACCTCCGGATCTTGTTTGTCTTTGTTATTCTTCGCTCCAGTCGTCCGGTTCCTGGCTTAGGCCCTTTCCGGTTTCCGGCCGACTTCCTTCTACTTCATCGGGTGCCTCTCCGGTTCCTTCCGGGCATCCTCCGAGTCTCCTGCACTGTCACAGATCAGCCCCGGTTCCCACGCCCTCCTTCCGGACCGCTTCCGGTCACTCGGGTTCCGTCCGCGACGTGTACCGCTTCCGCAAAGTCTGTTACATTGTGTTGGGCTCCAACGGAGCCTGTCCGCTTCCACCAGCATTCCTCCGGTTGTTTCCGGCATCCTCCGGATCACTCTGCACCCCTTCCGGGACCTGTCCAGCTCCGTCCGGGGTCACGTGGTTGCCTCCGGAGTCTCCTATTCCCCATTCCTCCTCCGTCTAGTCTCGGCTCGATAGTCAGACAGTTCGCTCACCCTTCCGAGCTGTGGTGTTGCGAGAACAGCCGACAGGAGAACCTCCGGTCTTCTTCCGGATGTTCCGGACTTGCGTCCACATCCGGAGATCCCGGAGGTCTCTCTTTCCCCTTTTGGCTCGGGATATAACAGGCACCCCGACCGAAGGCGACGCGACGATGTAGCTGGTGACCGTGACCGTCGCCAATTTGGGCAACCAAAGTCCAAATTTCCTACCTGTTTTTGGTGAATTGGAGGATCCTCAAAGGATCTTAGAGCAATTCTTACGAGTGCCTTCGTAATTGTCTCTGTTTTAATGGAAATATGAGATTCCCCATTTATTTAGGAATTTTTCTAAATTGTCACCGTTTTTCATTGGCGACGGAGGTCGTCGTGACCGTGACCCACCCGCGACGTCGGCGACGCGACGGGCGCACCGTGACCGTGACCGTCGCCTCCCTACACATCTGTACAGTATCCTCGCAACCTAGCTTGGCTCTTCTATGGCATCCTTTCTCCCCAAAGTCGTCTTGGGTCTGGTTATAGGATGTCTTGCTGCATATTCGCAGGCCTGATGTTTGTCTAACTTGAATATCAGAGTGGTTCACATATAACCTCCCCCTCCTCCTCCTCCGGGATCAAAGTTGGAATGCCAGATAGACAAACACTCCCTCTGGTATCGATGTCGCCGAAGGCCATGAGCCTTCGGGTTGGACAACATGCATTACTCTCAAACCGGCCCGAGTCAGAGCCTTTCACAATCAAGAATTCATAATCAAGAATTCATAATCAAGAAAAGCAGAAATTAGATTCCATATGAGAATAGCAATAGTAGAACCATGATGACGACGAGTTACGAAAGTGGCGAGGCTTTCGCCAGAAGTTTGAAGTATTTCATTGGATGGCGGTGGTTGAAAGCCGTAACCTTGTAGGACGGGACGATTCCGAGCGCAAAAAACTTGATCGAGCTTCAAAGGGTATCAAGAATAAGGTCGAACAAACTAACAAACTTAACCGAAGTCTGCCACCTCGGTAATAACGCGCCATCCAGCGGCCAACGTGGAAATTTCCGTGGAAAGACGAGGACCTTGTGAGCAAGGCAGGACGACGGAAAGAAATAAAAATTGAAACCGGCTGCGGTATGTATTCCTCAGCGGGGAATTTGTCTGTCCCCCGGCGATAATCATATTCACCTATTAGGGAGTCAATGTAGACTCTGACCGAGCCCTTCGCGGGTACCACAATCGCGCATCGGCACTCCGCCCGTGTACGTATACTTGCGAGGGCTCGAGGATCTGCTGATCGTGCGCATCCTATTAACCTACTAGTTTCTCGATTCTGCAGTCCGTTCACATGCGGTATGATTAGTAACGTCACAGAGGCCACCACGCGCAAAAATTCCAAATGACTCCGTTCGAACTCCAACAGTGCGACAGGGTCGAGCACCCTCTGTGCTCGAAATCGGCCTCGGGAGCGCATCCAATACCCCGCGCCGCGCGAAGGCACACTGCCAAGTTCCCGCACGGCGACCATGCTCGCAGGCGGACTACCCCCTGAATAAAGTGCAGAAGACTTATCAAAGAGCGTGATGCGCTAATCGTGCGCGATATCGCCCTGATGTATACGATGTGTTATCCTGGCTCTTGAGATGCGCTCCGGATTCTGGCGATGCATTAGGTCAGTGAGATGAATGCCCATCGTTGAGGAGGCGTGTTATCGCCCTGCCCCCGCTGATGCAGAACGCGTCCCAGTCCGTTTGATCAGCTGCGCGCCCGCAGCTCGCTATCCGTGTGCATACACGGACGCAGACGAGGCGGGGAGCCTGCATATACATGGCATGGCGGACGTGGTAACCATGATACACAGCATCGGGCGTGGGCGCTCACCACGCGAGGTGCGCATCGAGGGGAAGTACCAAGTGGGAGTGAGACGAGATCTGAACACTGCTCAGAACAGGGCTTCGGCGTCGGACGCGAGCATGTGATGCGGTGACGAACCAGCCGACGTTCCAAGCGCGAGCTGAACCTGAAACAAATCAGGCAAGCGGCAAGGAGGTCGGAAGGATGCTGAGGGTGCGAGTTGGATCAATGCAAAGCCCAGAGTCTTGTGCCGAGCGAGAACGAGGCGGGACCGCGGCAACGACGAAGGCCGGGTGTGAGAACGACGTAGGACAGATCCGGGGCAAAGGGGGATCGTATTGAGAGCAGTACTAGGTACAGAATATATAGTAAGTGAAATAGGAGCTAGAATGGAAGGATACCGAGTCTAAGACAAAAGGCTGTATTAAATAAATTGGTGATCTCGGATACGGAAGCAGCGGGACGTGGAGCGCATCATCTCCTCCCAACTGAAAATGTGACTGTCCCTAGTCACTTGCAACGTCGGAATCAAACGCAACAGGACAAAAGTGGAATGGGGTGAAGATGATAAGGCCCAGAAAAGACGTGTCGAAGGGGTGCTGCAAAGAAATGGTGCGTGAAAAGGTGGCGGTGTTCCTAATTGGAATCTTCGACGCGTGGTTGAAAAGGGCGGTACGACACTGCAATGTGTAGATGTGTGGATGGAAGTGGCGTGAAAAAATGCTGATAAATGCGGAATGGGCGAAACATTGGCGGTGAAATAAGAGATGTTGGCGAAACAAGAAAGGTTTGTAGAATGTTGAGGAGTGAAGAAGAAGCGACACGTCGAATGGTGATTAATCGCGATGGCTGAAACGGCCGAGTTGCAAATCTAAATTTCGCTTGAAATCGGCATAGTATTTGTCGAGGAAGTTGGCGGGAGGAAGCGTGTTGGGCGTAGGATCGTCGATGGGGAGATGCGGGATCAGCGGGACTGGGTACGCGATTCCCGGTATGTTCGTGGCGGCGGCGAGAATCTCCGCGCGTGCGTCGGGTGCCAACAATAATAAATCTCGCATAGTAATCGCGAATGGCGCGTCAGGGTTCGATGTGAATGCGAGCGTGGAATCTTCGGGCGGCGGCGTGGGTGTCGAGTGATGGAGCAGATATTTTACGACGCGGCGGCGGCAGTGGTGCCGGAGGAAGACCGAAGTTACGCATTCGAGGCGGAGCATAACCGGGAATATCCTCGGGGCGGTTCGATGCGAGAGGCAAACGGTACGTGGGCCGAGACAAATGGTGCGGTGGATATAAGGATGCGGATGGGTTACTGGACAGTGAATTCGATGGCGGTTGTGGTGCGGCGGGTGATGCAATGGAAGGGGAAGCAGTACGGAGCGAAGCGAGCTCGATTTCAGCGATGCGAATTTCGTCGGGATCCGGTGAATCGATGCCTAACTCGGAACGGAGCGCATTGATTTCGCGTTCGAGAGCGGTGATTTCTGTATCGGGACGTAACGGTGGCGGAAAGCTGACGGGAGGCGACGGTGTTGGAGCGGAAGCGGCGACGATGGGAGATGCGGATGATGTGGATGATGTGGTAGCGGCGAGTTGGCGAGTGTAAGCTGCAATGCGAGAGCGAATATTCAATCCTGGAACGGAATGCGGGACGAATAATCCGGATGGCAAGACAATTTTACCACGGGCGTTACGGTGACAAATACCGGCGCGAATGTCGTCGGAGACGCGGGGACAATGTTTAATGAAATGGGCGGGATCGCTGCAATAACTGCACGTGAATGGACGGCGAGGCGGCTGCGAGACATGCGATGAGCTGCGGATACAAAAAGCGGTGATGGCTCGTATGAGCGCCGAGATTAGCTCGATGAGTGTAGCGGTCGTAGCGTCGGAGGTGCATGCAAAAGGCGGCGGGGACGGGAGCGTGTGAGACATGGCGGTGCGAAAGGGGTGATGAGATACGCGGAGCGGAAGCGATGCCGAAATGAATCAGGGGTGGGAATAGTACGTGGGGCAAGCGATGGAGCGATGCGTGCGAGGTCGAAAGCGATATGAGCGATACGTGGATGAAGAGGCGAAGCGATACGATGGTGACGAGGTGGAGCGATGCGTGGGCGAAGCGATACGAGGGCGAAGCGCGGAGCGATACGTGGACGAAGCGAGATGAGGAATAGGGTGAAGGCAACAAGCCTGAGACAGTTGTTGAATCCCCTCGCGGTGGGCTCCAAAATGATGAACCAGCCGACGTTCCAAGCGCGAGCTGAACCTGAAACAAATCAGGCAAGCGGCAAGGAGGTCGGAAGGATGCTGAAAGTGCGAGTTGGTTCAATGCAAAGCCCAGAGTCTTGTGCCGAGCGAGAACGAGGACCGCGGCAGCGACGAAGGCCGGGTGTGAGAACGACGTAGGACAGATCCGAGGCAAAGGGGGATCGTATTGAGAGCAGTACTAGGTACAGAATATATAGTAAGTGAAATAGGAGCTAGAATGGAAGGATACCGAGTCTAAGACAAAAGGCTGTATTAAATAAATTGGTGATCTCGGATACGGAAGCAGCGGGACGTGGAGCGCGTCAGCGGATATCGCACGATCTGCGATATGCGGGAAAAACATATCTCACCACTCCCGACGTAGCCAGGAGCACCGTGGGATTGCACCCTTCCTTCCCGCGCGCGGTTATCACGGTACTTTGGCTGGGAATGAGGTTAGTGTGGAATGTCAATATCGCCACCACAGCCGCTGGGTGGGCGAGGGCCCGAACAGTCTCGCCCTGTACGCGCATCGTGAAGAACAGCTGACACGACGGTCGGCGCGTATGTCGCCCCTGGACGGGTGGTGGGGATCATCCTGGCAGTCCTGATGCGAGAATTCAAGAGTCATCCTGAGGAGATTTATTGCACAGGCCACCGAAAGAGAGGCAGAGACACGATGAGCAAACATACTGTGGTAGGGTGTTTGGCCGTGCTAGTCAGTAGCCTCCGTAGCTTAGTCATCCCGCCTGTGCTTATAGCTATCCATCACCGACGCGGCGACGCCCCGACGCGACCCCGGGGTGGACTACTCCATCTTCCAAACACCCTACCACAATACAGCAGTACCATCCGCATTACATAACGAGCCGAGCGATTCCCGAGGTCTGTCCAGTCAAGCTGAGGGGAGTTTCGTGGCTAAGAACAAAAAAAAACAAGGAAGCGGTGAAAGAGAGAGAGGGGGTGAATGCGATAGGGTCTTGTTTATTATGCCGGTTTATAAACACGTTTATAAACAGCGGTTTATAAACATGTTTTTAATCCTGGAGCAGAAACACCTTGTTTTTGAAAATTTCATGGGGGTTCTCTGAGGCGGAAATTTCAGTTTTGCAACCTTGAAAGTCTCGAAGTGACATGTTGAAATGAGTGTTTAATAACTCATTGGAAGTTAGATGCCCGAATATTCAACTACTACCTATATTTGTAACGGGAAATCCCATAATTTTGCACAATGTTTCCTCTCTTCTCTTTATTTATCATTTACAGCCAAGGGGAAAACGGGCACCCTCACTGGGCCCACCATGTCAACCGGGAGGGAAAAAATCTACTTCAAACCAACTCCCCGACCACATGGGAGCAATTTTGGTGGGCCATTTATAAACATGTTTATAAACAGGCTGTTTATAAACAAGAATTAAAAACCGGTTTATAATCCTTAGGGAATAATAAACAAGACCCTAGAATGCGATGCATCGTAGCCGAATTTCGGGGCCGATCGGAACTCTCGGCAATCACCTCCGGCTGAACGGCATCTCCGCATTCGCTCCGCGGAATCGTTTCTGCAAGTTGAGAAACCCTCGCGCTCCTCTCGTGCTTAAATATGTCCATGAGTACACCGGCTTATTTTATGGGCGACTTCATTTTTGCTTTCGTCGACCCCTTAGTGGGTGCTGCGGCTCCCGATACGTGCGTAGAGGTTTTCTCCGACTCGGACTTCTCGAGTGTCGACATTTGTTGACTGGTTTTCTTGACAACTCGCGTTTCCCCTCCGTCCGAAGCTTGAAACTGGCTCCAAAATACTTCCCATTTATCCCGGTGTATCATTCCGTGGTACCAGATTCCCAGTGAGACTGCGGAAGGCGCTGCCAAGGCCATCAATAGCTTATACGGTGCCGTTGAACTTGAAAGACAAAGTACACGAAGCCTTTTCCCCCCCTTCCGCGGTGAGTACTAACATTTGCACAGATTGGGCAAGGGAGGTTTGTTGTTTCTTCTGTGGGCAGAAAGGAAAGTACAAGTATGAGAACTTGGCAAAGAAGAAAAAATCGATGCCGAAATAAATACAACTCAGGGCCGAATCGAAAGAACCACTCCTGCTGGCTTGGAGCAAACGGCATCACAGTACGCAGGTGCAGACCATCCGCTACTGAGTCAATATTCAAGTGCATTCAACCTTAGTGTATGCCTGGGAGCCGGGGACGGCGCAGGAGAAGAATAGAAACATTGTATTTTTACCGCATCAGAGATTTTCGCTGATTTGGAGACAAATCTAGCAGAAGTTCTCCGCCGAAGCTCTTATTCCCGATCCGCGTACGACTAAAACCGAAACGCACTAACGTCGACATCAGTCTGGGTGGTGCACTTTACACACAGTACAGAAATAAATTTGAAGAGAAGTCTGCAAAGCTGCTTCGGGATTCGACTCCCCACCCATGCATTGACAACCCGAAAAGATCTAGGAGCGGACAAAAAAAATGCACTTTACGGGCAAAGGTTCGGACAAAAATCAAAAATGCTCGGACACTACCATCCACTCCAGCTCTTCGTAACCGTGCGTGGAAATATATATCGGGTGTAGTCATGATTATATCATGAGTTTAGAAAGCCGGTAAGCAGTACTTCAGACTACTTAATAGAACTTTAAATACTTTTGTGATCAAGGAATCCAAAACATCAGTTCTCGTGTTCTTCCTCTTCCTCCGTTTTGGCTGCGGGTAACGTCCATGCCTGCCACGCCTGCACTATGAGTGGCAAAACTTTGATGACCGTGCCCAAGGAGAGTGGTTCTCTGTCCGGGATGTGGCCAAGGATCGCAGGTAAGTATAATATGAAGTGAAGAACTCGCTCCGCCACGATCAACCATACGGTGGCTTTGTACATCCCTCCAAATGTTCGTGCACGATGGTTCATGAGCAATTGAAGAACCTCCGACATCCAAATGCTGCAGCGACGCTGGCGGAGAAATATTATAAGCAGTTGAGCGCGCTGTCGCTTCAGGATCCGGCGGTAAAGGGGATGGAATGAGTTCGTGTTGGAAAGGATCGGCCAAGAAGAGGCACATCGCCAAGATGAGCATGGACTGAAAACAGTAAATGAAGAGCGTTTTTGCACCTCAGTGAAGGCTGTACTAACCGTTCCAATGAATCTCCAACTGGACTTCGCATCTATACGAGAACTGGCACGCTCCATATGAGTGGCATGCGCAAATGTGGCGGGCAACCGTGTGAATCGCGCCAGCTAAATTCCATCCGAGTAATGGCAAATAAAGGAACCACCGAGAGAACAATGTAGAAGCAGCCTTCCACTATCTTCTCCCCGGAATCAGAGGAATTGGAACATCAGCTGCACCGTCCAGGCAAGCAAACTTGCAATGGAGAGCCACTGTCCCCGGATGGAAATTCCAACGGTCGATATAAGTCTTCGATAGTACACAATGCCCAGAAGGAACGCGGACAGGCCGGATAGGGAGCTATCATCAGAGTGTCAATGACATGCTAAATAACATCTTATTATAACATACCCAACAGCGGATGCAACCAATCTTCGTCTGGGGTGCGAATCAACATGGAATCTGTGGGCACGAAGTGCATCTGCATCATAGTCATAGAATTATCAATACTGAAAACCAAAGGGAAGCCTGCTCACTTTGGTGTTCAAACTGGACCTGTGCCTTGATTTTTTCCAGTTCGCTCTGACTGGCATTTATTGCAGGAGCAAATGCAGCCAAATCGCTGAAAGCATCTTGCGGGGAGTTCGCCCAGAGAAAGAAATGTGCCACATCACTTTCATCGTGTCTGATTTGGCCGTCCGTCACAACAGTATGCATTTGTTCCTCTATGACGTACCATTGAGGAGAGATGGCTCGAGGACAGGTAAATTTGTAGAGTTTGTAAGATGCCTGGGCACTGCAATTTACCCGGTTGACCGGAACAGGTATGTAATCCTATTGCTGCATGAGATAATAAGATGGCAAGTTATAGCAACGACATACGAGAGGCCCTGCTGCATTGAGAGCTGCGGACAGGAAAGGTGCATATGCCCATTCAGTTTCCCCATGGTGCGAATCAGAAAACTCCAGACGAGTCTCCATCGGGCCCACTTCTTCATAAGTGCGCGAGCAGACTGAGCGATGGGGCAATCCTTTCCCGAGATTGTATTCTAGTCCGCACTGGGGATATACATTGAATGGAGTCGTTCCAAGGGACAGAGGTAGCTCACCGAGGTCCTTCGCAGTTTATCATGAACGGTATTGTATGCCTCCAAATTGAATAAATGTTGCTCGTTGAGGATCCGCAGGTGAAGTCTGTAGATGAACAATCGAAGTAGAGAGCGAAAGAGGATCGAAATACTTACCGTGATGTTAACATGAGGATGCCGGCTTGCATTTTGAACCCAGGGTTGATTGTGTGCCGGCGTAGTATTAGTGAAACCAGCGGCGTTGAGCATTGCATCGCAGTGGCTCATGATCGGATGGAATGCGATCATAGGGACAGAAAGGGAAAACGAGTCAATAGCGCTATCAATCAGCGATTTCTGTTCGGTAGGTCTAGGCATACATAGATCAGGGCGTTGCCGGATTTACGGAAAGCGCGACGCTTACGATGCAGATCGAGAACGCCACTGAGTTTCCAACACGTAGTCTGGCATCCACGAAGAGAAATTTCGAAGGTGATCCATCTTCGCGGACGGCGAAATGACGAAGGATGCGCGCAGGTGTTCTGCGGTGAGGTTCTGCTCCAAGCTGGCTCACGAAGTCAATCTCTGCTGCCCGAAAATGAAGGAAGCTCTCACAAAACTCCAAGCGGAAATTCCAATGGAACTTCCGCTGTAAGACTCTTGTCGGACAAGGTGGCGTTCTGAATGATAACTCCGGAATACAATGCAACTTCGAAGATGTCATCCTGTGCCTTGGTAGGCCTGACTCCCTCGTCAGACCACACTGACAGCTTGCCGATGTTGGGCACATGGAGTTGCCTGTGGAAATGCGTGTCTTTCGAGTCTTCCACAGTTCACTTGCTGCATCCGGGTACCGATCCCCCTGGTAGGCCGCCTGCTGTGAGGCATTTCCACGCAGCCACACAGTGGCAATAATGTCGAACCTGTCGTCTCCAGAAACGAGTGGTCTCACAACAGCACTGCGGTTGGTAACTTGATCCCAAGTTTCATTCTGATAGAGAGCCAGGTGTGGCGGCTTCAATTTGTCCACAAATTGCAGACCAATCTTTCCAGCGATCCACACGACCAGGAGGACGCCCGATGCACCAAAGACGACCAGCACAGCGCAGCAGCCATCCTAAAGAACTGACGGGCTTGGACTTTCGCCGTTGAGGTCCGGGATCAGGAGCCAGTTGCTGTTTTTCCATGTCGAGATGAGATCAGTGGGCGACACGTCCTTTTGGAAGCTCCTTATATACAAACAGTGCACAGCGTTCATTAAGTAATGATACAGCAATCGACACTGCAAAAGCGGCTGATGATCATGGTTGTTGATGAAGGCGTCAGGTATCAGCAAACGGCGGGTAGTAGGCTGTAGTAGGTAGGTAGCAATAAGATGGTACGAATTTGATGGTGGGATTCCGCGCGAACAGCCTTCGCTTCACTGTTTCAAAATGTGATTAGGCCACCATCGAATATCGACGCCCTGACTACTATGGTCCCTACAAACCAGGGGTGGTCTTTATCTCTCTCTCCCTTGCACTGGCAAGCACGTACAGCCTTGATCTGCCCTCTTCTCCATGTGAATTGCGATGTTTTCACCGTTCTTGAGCTATTTAATTGCGGGGGGCTGGCCTGGATATTAACCGTTCTATTACATAAGATTATGTGCCCAATTCGTTGGCAACGGTTTAACCCTATCCCCTTCTGCTACTACTTCCATCTCGTTGCTTCGGCTCTATAGCTTCATTGTACAGCCTTTTGCTGTTCTGTTTCCCATCAGATTCCCACTATGGCGGAATTAGTCTGAATTGGGCTGATCGTGCATAGCAGCAGATGCAACACATGAGGAGGACAGCAGGAGGGACGTGAGGGAGGCAAGACGACGGAAAAAACAAGAAGAAGAGTAATAAT